>JAJVSH010000036.1:1327016-1499678 GCA_021460005.1 Tetramorium alpestre | reverse complement strand
TACCAAATGTCCTAAGAGGAGGAGGAGATCTAGGATAGATATCGGGCTCCGGCGGAGCAACTTTGGGGTGAATATCATGTCTTCTTTGCACAAAATTAATAATTCTTTTTCATTTAATTAGATTGTTTTATCTCGTTAAGTTAGATATAATTGAAGAAATAGCAATTATGTAAAATTTTATAAAATTATTGTATATTCTTTTGTGTTTTATAAAATTTTATTCTTGTAAAAATTTTTTTTGGAAAATAAATAATTGCTTTATTGAATTGTTAATTATTTTGAGCGTGTTTTTAATTTGAATCTTATGTTTGTGTGTTACAGTATTATCGTAGCTACGTGGCTGATAACTCCGCCCGTTGCGCATCGATTTGGTAAGTGAGAAATTTTTTTATTAAAGTAACAGATCTAAAGCAAATATATTTTGATACAATTATGATTGAATTAACAAATAGTTAATAGTTAAAAATACAATTATGATGAATAAACAGTAGAATTTATAAAAATTGATTGAATTAACAAATAGTTAATAGTTAAAAATACAATTATGATGAATAAACAGTAGAATTTATAAAAATATATATTGATACGGCTAATTAACAATTTTATGCTTTTTTTTCGGGCTTTGATTGAGAAGAGCGGAATTTTTTTTCATACGTACTTTACATTCGATAATTTTTCTTGAAAAAGAAGTGAACTATCAAAGAAATGAACTATTCCGTCGGTATTCAGCATCCCTTTAAAACTCACCTTTTATATAACATCAAAAAATGATTTATCGGCTATAAACAAAAGGTGGATGTAGTACGGATATATACCTCACATTGAAGCGATTTATCGACAGTGAATGTGGTTACGTAATTTTACATCCACGTTTGGCGCGGATGCTAGATCAAATATTGGTTCCACGAAAAAGGTCGAGATGGCCGTTCTCAGGTTTCTCTCTAGGTAGACCATCAGTCCTGGGTAAATTTTTGCGACCAATAGCTCCGAGAGCCCGGAGGTAATGAAGATATTGACATTATCGTTGGCATAATATCTTTTATCGATAAGTCTTATTTTCTTATAAGTTTTATTTCTTATTCTGTCCGTAATATTGCTGCGAGGGCGTTAGGGCACCTTGAGTTTTTCGAATTACGCTAACTCCTGCGAGAGCATCGATCTTTGACAAAATCTCGTCAATTCCAGTGCCCAACTAATTCAGAAGGTCAATTGTGTATCGCACAACAACGTGAAAGTTATAAAAGTGAGCGTTTATTAGAATATTTATTATTTCATTGGTCAGTGTCAAATGAATTTCTTTACTTTTGTAATTTTCACCTAGTTGTGTGAATACACACTCGACCTCCTGAACATTTTAGCAAAATTCTTACAATATAACTGAAATATTACAATATTGTTAAAATATTTTATGTTGTTGCGTGTTGTCTACTAGAATGTTTGGAACTTTCTTATAAACTGATATTAACTTATCTGATATAAACTGACAACTTTCTTCACTTTCTTGCATATGTTGCACGTGTTAAATGTATGATCGGTTTCTAAATCTTTCATTCTTTTCCATTATCATCCATTTTTCCTTGACTAGTATTTTTTGTTTTATTTTTCCTTGTAATTTCTTTATAAAACATTAAAATTGAAAAAAATTTTCTTTTTCATTAAGTTTCTATTATATTCGCATCAACATATTTTTTCATTGAGCATTAGCGAGTTTATGAATTCTACATTTTGAAATATAACATTGTCATTGAGCAAAATAAAAAAGAATTTAAAAAAATAAAAATAATACGTAAAAGAAATTGAAATATTGTATATAAATTTTGATAGGTTATTATGTATTTGATATTGTGTAATATTTTTACGCAATTATTATTATCTTTATATATTTCCTTTATAATAAATAATAATATTCATTATTTGCTATTTTATATATTAATTATAATTAAATAATTTAATTAACGAAAGATTTCAATGTTATATTAATCACTTCAATATTATGCAATATTAGAATGTATAAAGACATTGCTTATTATATCACCTAAGCCAACTTCGATTTGCGAAATAGTTAACTTTAAAATTCTTAAATGCTTTATAACCCTTCTCATTTTTTTATCCCTACCCATAAATAGTTTTATTATAAAAATTTAAAATACAATATAATGCAAGCAAATATACGTTATTTCCATCATATCCTGAAGAATATTAAAGCAGCTTTATTTGGCTCTTTTAATATTAAATATTTGATGTATATAAATATTAAAAATACAAATCTTGTAAAATTACAAGTCTCATTAAAAAAATATTTTTTAAATATTGTTTAAAATATATTATAGATTCACTTTCACTTTATATTTTATTTGAGATCAGTAAGATTGTCATCAAAATTACGATTTAGAATTTAGACGACACGTCATATAATTATTAATCAAGCTTTAAAGATTTGCTATTTTATATATAAAAAATATATATAATTTATACAAATAATTTGTATCTAGTTTATGAATGACAAATATAACAAATTAGATTTACATATTGAAATAAATATAAAAATATATACAAAGAAAGAAAAGAATCGAAATCCCTGATCGTTAAATAATTTTGCTAAGCAAAATAAAATTCTCGCGAGAAGATAATGCGTTATGAGAACGTGAATATACATTATATATTTTTACAAGATACATCTTATGTGCTAAAAGATCAAAGAAGAAAGACGGGTGGAGGAGGATAGGCAGCCGTCCTCCGACGACTCCTCGGTAACAAACGGGCGCGCCGATTTGAGAACCGCGAGAACACTCATCGTCTAATAATAATATCTTGCCTCAAATTTCTATTTTCAGGCCGATAAATGCGCGCGCGGGGCTTTTATGTAAAATGCTGAAACGGCCTTACCGTCCGCGCGCGGACGTATTGCCGGATCTCCGGTGTGCTAGATTGAGAATATACCGGAAGCCATCGGCCACCTTCGTCGCTGCTACCCCGCGCCGGAAGGTCCACGCGTACTTCGTAGCAGGCATGCTGCAGTTTACTTTTGCGAGCAAATAGTCCGCGGCGCGTAAACTTGTCAAGCCTGGCGAATAACGAGCACCGCCTGCCAGGCGGTAAATTCAGTTAGCGGGATAACAGAAACGGTTTAACGCAACGCTTCAGGAGCGCCGAAGGAGAGAGAAATGTGAGATCGTACTCGGTACTTTATACGTGTACATATGCGGATGTAACAAAAATTGTGGGGTAAATTTTTTAACTAAATTCAAACACATTTTATTTTCCGTTTTCTTCTTTTTAAGAATTGTAATTGACTTCATGTTCAGAGCAACATATAACATTAAATTAAAATTCTTCGTATTTAATTCTGCAACATAAATCTTAATAGTAAAAAGTCAAAATCGTGATTTCTCTCTCTTTCTCTCTTATATATTTTTTTATTTTTGATGTTAAATGTTTTATAATATCTAAATGCTAAAATTATTAATTTTGGAAAGTAAAATACTGATTTATGATTTATACACATACAATAGATATGAGAAACAGTATGTGTATTTATTATATATTACATACACATGTAACAATCCTCTTTCGTTTTACGTTTTTGTTACAAGACTTGTATTTTTAATATTTAGATATATCAAATATTTAATATTAAAAGAGACAAATAAAGCTGCAATTTAATAATCTTATCTTCAGGATAAGATAGAGACAATGTATATATTTGCTTGCATTATATTGTATTTTAAATTTTTATAATAAAACCATTTATGGGAAGAGATTATATATTAGATAAATTATCTATAAATTATAAATAGAAAATAATAATATAGTATAATCGACATATTTTATGTAGGTTAACTTCTAAAATCTTAGCTAAAAATTTTCTACCCAATATTCTCTCGAAACACAATAATTTTATTATTAAAGAATTTATATGTAAGATATAGCTTCAAGTTTACAAGATGTAGATAACATATTATTTCATGAATATATAAATATAGTAGCGGTATTATTCTTACACTGAATTATATATGTTATATTTATCGCACATTATAATTTATTCAGTCGTGGACAAGGTAACGGTCGAAAATATCTTTTTTCTTATATAACGCTTTTTCCAATTTTTATATTTTATTGCTTACAATTATCAACATAGTAATCTTGCGGCAATATCCCCGATATTACACACGATCATGAAACATGTTGCAAAAAGTTACAGTGTCAATGCAATAGTTAACAACATATCTATTCTACATACAGTTTGAAATTACAACTAAACATTTAATATGAATATTTTTAATATTTTCAATGATCCAAGTCTCGCTGTATCGTGAATTCTTAGCAGTGTCGCTCCGTTGTTCATTCGGCCGTTACATTGTTAGATCCACGACGGACATTACATTCCGCCGGGGTGCAATAATAATTCGAGACATCATCGTCTTCATAACCGTAAGCGCGGTCCGCGCGCGTAGGCGCGCGCGTAACCATATACTTGGGCCTTTTACATAAAGGCACGTGCGCGCACACGTATATCTCCCTAAAAATAGAAATTTGAGTAAGATATTATTATTAGACGATGAGTGTGTGGCCGCGCGCGACTTCTTACCGCGGACGTTCTCACCGCGATGCCTCCTTACGAAAAGGCGAGAGAGATCGCAAATCTCCGCGCGCACCGCCACTCACGCTCACACTCTCTCAGCCGCACTCGTCGAAATGAGGAATCCCGCACAGTCGAAACGAGGGTGCTTGGGAACGCGGAAAACACCCGCTAACCCGCTAAGCAACGAGGGATTGTAGGCCGGTCGAAAATTCCTGAGCACGGTGTATCATGGAAAACAATTGTGATTTAGCATAAAAACGATTATTAAAATTTTAGGGTGCGCACTGAGAGAAAAATATAATTATTTTTGGCCTCAAAATCATAATTTTATAATATTTCTAACAATACATGATTAACTATATGCATCATTATGTTAATCATAATTATATTATATAGTTGAATATTATAAAATTCTGTCAGTGTGCATTGATCACTTTCTGCTTAATTCTTTGATAATTATCTTGATTGAGAATTCTTTATGAGAATTCTTAAAGATTTAAATTAAATATTATATATATTTATATTGACCATACAGCACAATTTAATTTGGCAGATAAAAAATTGAAAATTGAAAAAATTAAAAAAGAAAAAAATCATTAATAGAAAATGTAGAAAAAATATAATATAATAGGAATATATAAAATGTAATAAATAGAAAGTAAAATTCGTTTTTTTTTTCGTAACATAAATTAATAACCTTTAATATGCTATTTTATTGCTTTTTGTACGAAAACTCTGCGACATTCATAATGATTGTCCGCCATATTTCATGAAATTCAGTTATCAGTGTAAATTAACACTTGCTAAAATTATATTCATAAATCGTCGATATTCATAGAAAAAAATCAAACATGTGGGAGTCGTTTAAACGACAGCTTCGCATATTTTTGCTATGTTTCACTAACTGTGGGTACCCTACCCTTCGAAATTCTTGCCGTCTTCGATGTATTTTTACTTTTCTCCATGATCATAATATTTCTCGAGACGGAATTTTCCGTCATGAATTTGCGGAGATTTACATTTTACAAAGTGGGTCTTGTAATTTTCAAATATGCATTTTAATATAAACATAGTCTTTACAAATATGCGATGTACTATTTTAAGAAATGTTATATCTTCAATTTTAATCTTCAATCTCTACTGAGATCGCGCGTATTAATTACAAGGAAAAATATCTAACTTAAAGATTTTATCATTGAGAATTTTAATCTGAGAAATTAATAATGTGCGAAATATTATACAAAAATATTATAAATTAATGTTTATTTTAGTGAATCTTCCTTAAATAGGGATAATAATATCGCAATAATGATTCATTTTTATTATTATCGCGGTTATAAATATAACATACTACTAATTTCTGGTACACGTAAGTGTCACCCACTAGACAGACTGCGAGGCATTTCTGTTGCTTCTTTTCGCAGACAGGTCATGTTCGGTATGTTGAGTTTTGTGGCATGCCAGTTACTAAAATATAATTTGTCATAGTCTTCTAATATATTTTCTTTAATCAATTCTGTAATATTTCGCAGTGACTAATGTCATTCTGAGACTTATGTTTATTTCTACCAAGGTAGATTAACTTTAATCTCGGTTTAACTTAACTTGTATCCTTATCGAATTCTTAGAATTAGAAAAAGATAAAAAGTAAGTTAAATTGAGATTAAGGTTGGTAAAAATGGATATGAAAGAAATACATACATAAAATTTTGTATCTGAATAATTGCAGAATATTTTCTTTTCAGACTGATAATATTATCTATTAATAGTTTTATATTTTGCAATTATTAAGTAAGCGTAGTATACTGCAGATAATATTATCATTAATGTTTTAATCAAGACACTCTATAAATTTGGATAATCTAAATTAGTTTTGATTACAATAGTAAAGTTGAGAAGTTTATAGAACGTTTGCCAATCAGCATTTATAAACATCGCGAAATTTACAAATAAAAATTTTATTAAAAATCAATATAAAGTATATGATGTTTAATAAAATAATAGGTGGGTACTAACTGAAGAAATTAAATCAATTACTGTTGGAAAATAAAAAATTAAACAAATATATTTCTAGTAGCTAACCAATATCCAACCTGACTGAAAATAATATCTTCTCTAATTGATTGTAAGATTTATATCCGTCCTGTTTCATTTATTACATTCTTATAAGATTTCTATCACAGTCTCGTAAAAAATGAACGAAATATAAGGATATTTACAAATAATAAAAGATATCGAAGCTTGTCGAGTTATAATCGAGAAGTTAAATTAATTGAAAATTATTGTTAGAATGTATGTACTTTGGAATGTATGACAAGTCTGTAAAGATTATTGGCGGATAGATTTCAGCCCAAAGGCCCGAATCTTACTTCGGCGAGGAATCCTCGCCTACCCTTTGGCGTTCGCCATCATCGCCACTGGCGGCGCAGCATCGTCAACAGCATTGACGTTCCCAATGCACACGTGCCGTGTGCAAAGCCTTGGGGGCTATGACTAGGACGCTCCCGACGCGAGCACAGTCATTCGAATCCAGTATTAGTGCGGTGTAGAGTGCTCGGTGTTTTGTAATCCACTTACTCGAATTCTTCTCTTTCTCTCTCTTTCTCTTTCTCTCTCTCTTCGTTTCTCTATCTGTTCCTTTCTTTTTCTCGCGCGACTACGATCGATTAGTGGTGAGTACCAAGAGATAACAGTGTGGCGGATACTATGCTATACTCCTACTACTACTATCAGACACTACCGTACTACTGTCGATGATGATGCTCTTCTTAGCCGCATCGACGACACCGACGACAATACACAAACAACGCTATCCGTATCGCGCGAAGAAGTGCACGTAGAATCATTGCAAGCGTGATTTACTTCAGCCTCGTGATTTGTCTGTTTTCTTCGTGTGTTTCTTCTTCTGAAGTACTGAAAACCTAGTATAGTGCCATGAAAGATATTCATCGAGATCTTTGAGCGTACATCAGGTCAGCTTGGGTGAATTGTCAATTGTTGATAACTTCCGAAACGTTTTTATAAAAATTACTTAAATGATACTAATGATTTGCCAAATTATGTGGTTCATAAATTGTAGTAGTCATAAAATCTTGATCTATTTCCATTTATGCCACTATTTCGTGATTTAGCCTTATTAATTATTAAATCTGTTATTAATTATTAAATCAAAATACAGTAAAATACAGTAAATCTGTCAATTTGCCCATGCAGCCAACTAGACTGCTAATTTCTCCTAATAAAATTGATAACTTATCAAACAGTCTGAATCTTAATCAACTTTGAATCTTCGCTACTGTTTTTTAAATTATACAGTGTTTCATTCAAATTAATAATTTACGCATTTTTAATATATTGAAGATAGAAAGAAGTAAAAGAACACGTTAAAAAATTATATAAATATATATATTTCAAGCATATACGATTGAATCGACGCTTTCAAATCGAAATTCTAGTTAGGGTATATTTTTAAATGTGGAAGGATTTTGACGATTTCGTCGAAAGCCGATCTCAAATTTGTAGAATATCATAGCCTTATTTAATAATACAGATGAAAATATATAGTTAACAAGATTTAACGGTAATTGGCGTAGCGGACCACACAGATGGACAGGGCAAGAGATGTCTGTGCTGTCTAAGATGAATATGGCATGCTGGAAAATCTAATGTCCTTAATATCTAATTTCGTGCAGAGATTAAAATAGAATCATGATCACCTGAACATAGATTCTATATTACGTTATAATTAGACATACGAGGTATTAATAAAATTGACAAACTAAGCTGTCGGCCGATTTGTCCGTTGATCTTAAGGCGTTAGAGAAGATAAAGGAATAAAAGGTATTAGGAACAGAAATATTAAATTCCATATTTGAAAGATTAAAGCTTGTATTTTTATAATAAATACATAAATAGATAAACTCCAATTGATCAAATTTATCAATTCTAATGGATTAAATTTGTAATACTGTTTTTTGTATCTAAAGAAGCAACGTAGGCAGTTAAAACATGAATAAAATATAATAATCTTTTCATATAAAAATTTCCGAATAGACTATAAACATTTGCGATATTTAAATAATTTTTGCATAAAGTTGCATGCTATAAAAGTTATTATCGTTTGTATTCGAGTTACCAATCTCGTTAATTTTAAAAATACGTACGTAATGAATACGTATCCCCCCGCTATTATTAGTTACTGAAACTGTCTCTCGTCGACTGGCGGTGCTAATCAAACTAAGTTATCAAATAAATTCGAACGAGATATTATTACCATGTTGAGCGGAATATGATTAATCAAATAGACCCGATGCTTATTTTATAAAATCATTATAACGTTACTTGTAAGCTGATAGTTAATTATAAAGGGTGAGTCTAGATAAGAACATAGATTTTCCAACGAACGTTAAAAGGCTATTGTTTAAACATTTATACATCTAACGCGGTAAGAGAGAATTAGCGATGTTTAAGAATACGTTAGAGATGTCATTCATCTGTTACGAAATGAAAAAGAAACTTAATTTCTTTTACAATTTCAACGTTTAATTTTGACGATATTACTTAACAAGCCAATACTCGAAGAGTAATACGCAGGCATAAGAGGATGGAGATTCTCGTGCACTGTGATAATATTTTGATTCCTTCATTCGTATCGTGAGATATCATGAGATATCGTATTTCATTTAAAATGTTTCATTACATATACACATTAAATGTCGTAATTTTTTATATATCATGCAAGTCATCGGAATTCTAGGATTTATAGTATGACTTAATTCTAGGATTCTAAAATTCATCCGCTTACTCTATCCGAATATAATTTAATAAATTAGCTTGAAACATACAATGTCATGATAATATTTTCAGATATTCACAAAAGAGAAATTAAACTATTTTTCATCGAAAATTATTCATTCCTATTGTAATAAATTATATTATTGAAATCGCAATCTCCTTTCGAAAACAATTAATTGATAAATGTGTGTATAAAAAATTATTATTAAATTTAAATGGAAATTATTGAATAAATTATATATTCAATGTTCCAATCAAATAAAAGTGTTTTAAATAATTGATTAACTGTAAGAATTAAAATACGTAACGCATACAAGATTTATACTGCATTCTACATTTTACAGATCATCAGATATCAGTAATATATTAAATAAATATATAACACAATTTGTTTCATAAACTTTTGTGGTATAAAAAGAATAAAAAAAAAATAAAGGACCCTTTTTCATTTGGTAAAATAATTATTTTCTCATTTGATAAATTATTTTTTCGCTACAAATAAAACTTAAATATTATAAAACAAGAATTTATAATAATTATCGATCGAATTTATAATAATGTCGATGATTCATACACACATTTGTTAGTGCCAACACTTACCACATCGCTACAATTTCTCACTCTTGGCCGTTCCGCATTATTATTATTATTATACACATTTCTATTTAATTATAGCGCTCGTCAACATATTACGCATGTCCTCATAACTTATTTCAACAATTTAACATCGGCGTTTAAAATTATTAAGGATAAAGATTGTGTGATATATTTTTTATTAACATTAATAATATATAAGTAAGGTATATAAAAATGTTATAGATAAAATTTTCGAGTTTCTGATATTTTGGAAATTTCATAGACACACACACACGCACACACACATACACACACAATAGCAAAGTAATATAAGTAGTAAGTCTAAATATTTTGTAAATTTTATTATTTTAAATTGTTAAATCAATTTAATAACAAGTCTACATAAATATTATTAACGAAGCATATATTAGACAACAATTAATAAATTAATAATTAAAATAATGCACAATTATGTGCAGAATTAATAAAGGCTGTTAAATACAAGCGGTAAATACATCTTATAAATTTCGAGTTAATGATAATCTTGGCTTTTTATTGTCGCGTGTAACGTAACACTTCGACGCGTAGGGACATCTTGCTGCCCTATCGGCGTGGCAGGATACGCGTTGGGTTACCGCGCATTCCATCCACGAATATGCGTGCGATTGAACGGTAGGGGTAAAACGAGGAGATCACTATCGTGGAGAACCTAGCGCCTTCCCTAATACGGCTTCGCGAACTCGCCTGCACGCGTCTGCACGGATATAGAATCGCCCGCGTTCTCTCTCTCTCTCTCTTTCTCTCTTTCTCTCTCGTTCTTTCTCCTTAGCGTGCCGCACGGTGCCGCCTGTTACTACTGCCTCTATTACGGCCGCTTCTACTACTGGCGTGTCATATCGTTACCGGATACTACTGTCAGTAGTAACGGAGCGCATTTGTGCAGCTGAAACGCGCTAATCGCTGCGGGGGTACGTGTTCGGTGTAGACATGGTATAAGATCAATTTTTGCAAGAGAAATGAATAATTATTTAATTATTTAATAGGGAATAGAATATTATTAAATGTTAATCAAAATTAGTGACAGTTGTAGCATATGTATAAAAACTTTAAGTATAAATTAAAATAAAATTAATGAAAATTTGAAAATTAAAAAATTAAAATTAATTTATTATAGAATTGTCTATTTAAAAAAAGAATAACTTTAGGAGATCCAAGGCTATATTACCTACATTTTTCAAACAAGTGGTTGATTATACATACAGTAGTTATATACATATAAATAGAGTGCAATCGTGTAGAATTTGTAGCTGAAAAACAAAAAGAATATGAAGAAATATTCGATGTAACGTGAAATCCATTTTAATTTAAATAACAAAGTAGTATAGCTTTATTATTTTCCTACCATTGATAGTAGTAATATAGCACATTCGACAGCTAAACATTTTCATTATTACAAGTTATTACAGTTTATCATTATTACATTATCCGTACACTTTTTATAATCTAAAAATTAAATTCTTGCAAGATAATATAAAGCGTATGATAATTACTTATAATTACGTATAATAATACAAATAGTTTAAGCTAGGTTTGATGCATAGTAAATTATTAGAGTACAGCAGGAAAATAAACAGGATAATAAATAACGATATTTTTAAAATTATGTATTATGGAAGTAGAAAAGCACACAATTTATTGAAAATTAACTACAAAGACTATTGCAGTAGTAATAAATTAAAAATAATTAGTTTATTCTTATGTCTGTCTACTATTATATATCGTAGTACTTATTATATTTTTGTAGAATATTATATATATATATATATATATATATATATATAAAATGCATTGTATCTATATAATATGCTAAATATATAGTTCTTATTAATGCTTGTTATTACTACTATCATTACTATTATCTTTATATGATATTAAAGCGAAATATTATTGCTACACGATTAACTATCACTGCCAAACGCTATTACGTACATCCAATAATGTTCGTGCCAGATATCATTATGATTTTATTGCAATAAGCGTGTCAATCAATCGCTTATTTTTTATTTTCAGTAACAATAATTTAAATGGTAGGCGTAAACATCTTTTAAATAATTAAAGATTTTCTTTATCGCATCTCTATCAAAATTATCGAAATTTCAATATTTAAATAAATCTAATGACAATATATTTTCTTATAATTGTGCAGAGTAATTTAAAGTTATCATCTGTTCCGTCTAACATTTAAATACATAGAAATATGCTTCTGTATTTTCTTACAGATATCATTAATCGAATTTGAAATGCAATAAAATTCAGAATATGATATTTTAATTTATATGTCGATAGTTCTTATCGGAAAAATGACAATACATCTACTTGAAAATAATCTAATTGTCAGATTAATGTTACATCATTTGAGTATTTTCTACATCTTAATTCACCAAAATTCTTCATTTTTTTCTTGTAAAATAGATTACTGACATCTAAACTTTAAATGAACATTTTTTCTCCTTTAGCTTTTTACTCTATCAATCTTTTAGATACCTATATAAATCGCAATTTCTTCAAATATTCAAATGTATTGAGCTACTATTAAAGTTTCCTCTATAGACATATTTGCCATCGTCCATCTGTTCAATGCTTTAGTATATATCGCACATGATATACTTTTATTCCCCCTTCTATATAGTTCAACCTTCCACTTGCTCAACTGTGCGCGCGCTTTAAGCTGGCCACAAAAATAGAACTGGTTGCCGACGAGTCAGACGGAAACGCGGATTGTTTACGTCCTCGTAAGCGGCCGGTTAGGTAACCGAAATGGGTTGCCATACCGGCGATGATTCCTCTCGATATTAATAAAGATGTCGAATTTGATTACGTATTTTGGATTATGAATTTTTTGCAAATGAAATGAAATTTTGAGAAAATATTTTCGCGACGGATTGCGTTCAAATCCTTCCATGAGATTTCTTTTAGAAAGAACAAAAGTCATTTCCAACGTTTAGATAATTATAATGCACTTTTAATTGTATTATTATTACGAAATAATTATTATAAGCTTCACGTCAGCTTTTCATTTGTGCAATAGTAAGAAATAATGATTACTATGACAACTGACTTGATTTCTTGACTTTACACGACGGTAATTGATTTTACGACTAATTTCGGTGCAATAAGATATGCGCGATAACAGAGTTTTCTTTTCAGTGTAAAAATGCCTTTCAAGCCCGTGGAACATCCAAAATGCCCTAAATGTGGCAAATCTGTTTATGCTGCAGAAGAGCGGGTTGCCGGTGGACTGAAATGGCACAAAATGTGCTTCAAGTGCGGTGAGTAAACAAACGTAATTTTATAATTTAGAAATGGAGAGAACGCAAATTGTTTTCTCTTAGTCATAAGTACAACGAATCAATACTTTGGAACTAACAGAAAAATCAATGTTTTCTTTTGTAATTTTAAAATATAAAGAAAGAAGATATGTAATACACAAAAAGTTTTTGATATAGTTATAATTCTACATAGACAGTAAAATCATTTATCCTGTAAATAGCATATTTCGGTACAACACATTTTTATAAGTTTATTTGTTTATAAGTATAATTTTAATATAAGTAGTTTATTTATTTGTCAAAAGCTTTTAATATTTAAATTTCTAACAACTATAATTTCTTATAAAAACAACATAAATAAAAACAGCGCATTGTTTTTCATTTCCTGTTTAAATAGCCAGATATTTCAATAAATTTTAAAACTTCGATTTTTTTTAAATACTCGATTTTATCTGTGATAAAAAATATATTAACATAAGTCATGAAATTTTTCATTTTTTATATACATTTGCTTTTTTAAAATTTGTTTGAAACTTATCTTTTGTCTGAATTTAATGGTATGCTTTTCTATGTGTTTTGTGAGATATGTTTTGCAAAAATGGCCAAATAATTCCACTACGGAAGACATTATCGAGTTTCCTATTTTTAGGCTGGTTTAAAATAAGTTTTAAGCTCGGATAGTCTCGCGATTGTTATCGGACTTGCAGGTTGGCCAAAAATCAATTGTCGTCTGTCCGGTAATGCTTTTGGGTGCAATGACCGATGTGAATAATTTGCAATATTCTCACTGTTGAACATTGTCGTGTCCTGAAAAGATATATAACTATTAAGATATATAACTATAAAGATATAACTATTTCTACACGAAGGAATGAATTTTAAGAAATGAATCATAAGTGAATCTTGCACTGATACTACAGTAAATATTTTCGAATATTTCATTGCGTATCAGTAATAAAATATTATCTTTTTCTGTATAAAAATATATATGTAAAAATTTAGAAAATATATTACATATTGTTTTATGTTATTGGGAAGTAAATGGCACTTCCCAATATTTAAAAAATACATTTACAGCAATATTATGTATTCTGCTCGTTATTTTTCAATAATGACGTGCATGATATAAGTGAAAATATTATAAAATAAGATATACAGAAAATTGCTAAATAAAGTAATAATAAAGTAAACATTATTCAAGTATACATATTCCGAGATAGCACAGTAAAGTTTTACGGTGCTTTCCGCCTCGACACTCGCGTACATCCAGCAGGAAGTGCCGTAATCTCCAACGACGAACAACGACCGTGTGTTGCAGGTCTTTGCGGCAAACTGCTCGACTCGACAAACTGCTCCGAGCACGAGGGCGAGCTGTTTTGCAAAGTCTGCCACGCCCGCAAATTCGGCCCTAAGGGGTACGGCTTCGGTGGCGGTGCTGGCTGCCTGTCCATGGACGTAGGCGAGCATCTTCAAACGAAGGACGAGTGAGTGCATCTGCCGTCGCACATCCTCGACCCCGAACAACACCCCCTTCTTCCCTTATTCCTGAGTAGCGTACTACCAACGTGGTCCCACCGTCGGGAGCATCTCTGTCGTTTTACCCTCTCCACGTAAAGACATCCTCCACGTGCGCGAAACTGAAAGTCGACCGACCAACCGTCGTGAACCGCCCGTGATCCATCCAGCATGACTCTTCTCTTGGTCTCAGTCGCGCCGCCAGCAACTCGGAAGAAGCCGCTGCCTGCGCAAAACTCCAGGACGCCAGGAGAATACGCGTCTACGTGTACAACGTGTCCGACAGAGTGAACCACGTTTTTCTACATTTTTTCCCTTCCCCTGTTTCTTTCAAATTCCCGATGACGCATGACGAAGAGAGAATCTCGTCCGCCTCGAATCTTTTTTTTCTCCCTCGTAAAAAATTAGACCTAGACGGTCCTTTGTGTCGCGAATAGCTGAATCTAGACGGTCCTTTAGTAGGACTAGACTGTTTTACTCCCACCTTTGGAGTCTGTCATCACCGTAGGCGAGCATGATCATTGCGTTTCTCTATCCTCTTCGAAAGATCCGTCCTTACCTTCCGATTTTACCTTCCCGTCGCGCATCATCGCGAACGACGTTCAATTTTTAGTTCGAGTCCACGTTCAACCCCCTTTTCCCGAATCCGTTCCTCCATCGTCTTCCGGTGTGACCGACCAACATCGTCACGTCCGTTCGATTGAATTTTTGTTCTCTCTTTCTCTTTTTTGTTTCTCCTTCTTCTTGTGTTAATTTTTCTTCTATGCGAATATATACGCTAGTTTGTAGGATCATTTGTACCATCTGTAATAAGTGCCATTAAAAGTGGAAAAAAGGGAAAGATAAAACTGGAAACAAAACAACCAAGCGGTGTCTTTCATTAACGAATATAACACACGTTTTTCTTCCTTCCCTCATTACCTTTCAGTGTATAGACAGATCAATGTACGAGTGACGAGTGCATAACGAGCGTTATCTTTCGAAAACGCAGAACAGAGTCGTACAGTTGGACCAGGTCAAAGTTGCAAAGTTCTCCATGTAGATTATCGCGCGAGCCTACTTCGAATTTTGTAATATCAATATCGAAACTGATACAAATCTTGCGAGCTTAAGATTTGAATGCTACGGAATCTGGGAAAGCCACTGTCCATGAATCAATGGAGGAATGTCGCTTTCGTAGCATTGAAATGCGAACTCGCCGAGACTGTATCACTTTCGATGTGACTGTGATTTTGACCGGCACGCGACTCCGACGAATCCACGGAAGTGGAACTGTCGAAGCGTGCACGTTCACACGTGCACGTATCTTCTCCGTTTCTCTGTGACGTCGAGCCTTTGCGTACGAAACCCGCATCCTCGGCCCCTTCGTCTTCCGCTCTTCAGGCCCTTTCGCCCGTGAAGGGGGATGAAGCTTACGAAAAAAAAAGAGATACAAATATACATACGAAACCGAAAATAAGAGAAAAAAGAAACACACGACACACCCCGCCCCCGCCAGCCCCGCCGAGCACGAGCCAAGCCGGAGGCAAGCATTGAACGATATACCGTTGTTACTTTATCACATAGTACGAGCTGCGTGATAAAGAGAAAATACTGAGTACGAGAATGGTGAGCATCGAGTCAAATTGCGCCTCTGTCTCTCTCTTTCTCTCTTATCTCGCTGTCTCTCTCTCTCTTTCTCTTTCTCTCGCTATCTCTCCTTTTTTTTTCTTTTTCGCCGCGTGACGAAGCTTCTTTTTCTTTTTTGTAGCTTATATACACGTAGCTCTCCTGCATGGCCTCTCTCGCACCACTTCTAATCCTATAATCTCGCTAACACCCTAACTACTTGCGTGGGTGCTGGCGCGTGCGTGCGTGTACGTGCGTGCGTGCCCGCGTGCGTGTTAGTGTATTCGCGTTCCTATAAGTCGATATAATGAGGTAACGGCGATCGACACCGTTCTCGACAGCGACGAATGTCGCCAAGTAGCGATAATAGTGCCATTGAGATGAGCCTTCCTATACCTGCCGGCTGTAGTTCATTAGTCTCGTAGGATCACAGTCTGATGCAAATGCACTTGTCCGCGCTCCGTGTCTGAATAGGATGTCTCGGATTCCCTGTGTCTGCCTTTTTATTGACTCAAACTTAAATGGAGAGAGTTAGTAAATGTTTTAGTATATAGCTACTATATACACTATAAATTAAGTCGTAAATTAAAATTGAAAAGAAATGAATTCCATTTTCGTGAATTGAGCTTTGTTGAAAATTTAACTTAATTGAATTGAGCTTCATTTAAATTTTTCAAGGTAGCGGGGAGGAGATGTTCGATCAGACACGTGCAAATCGGTCAAAGTACCCGTAAATAAAAGAAAGTGTGGGCCACCTATCCTGTCACTACCTATTACTACATTATACCTCAAACTCTGTTTTAACACTTTACTCGGAATTTCTTAACATATACATTTCTCTTTTATTAAGTTTGGCACATCAGTGATCAAGCACTGTGTCCACTTCGCTTTTGGATCGTTCTGGACCGCCAGGACGAATCCAATGGCCAATCGTGATAAGTGCATGTGCATCTGCACCGTTCACGTATATGTATGTTTTTTTTTCCACGCTGTATATACGCCATTGTGTACCGTAATATAAAACTCATCTCAGCGGCGCAATTGTCGCGCTGCAAGGAGGACAAACAGCACGATCGGTGTCACCTCACTGTGTCGATGATATTCCACTTCACGGTACGGATGCGTGCGTACGCACGCACAGGCTCTCCACACTGTACCCGACACAGCGGCACTTCTATATTCTCCCCTCTTCCCCACTGGTCCCTCTTCTTTATCTTTTCTCTCCGTCTATCTCTCCTTCTCGGTTTTTTTTTCTTGACATATATTATTCGTTAGTACAAGTATGCCGTACAGTTTGTTTCTCGGCTCTCCTCTCTCGGGGCTCGGCGGAAGCCACGTACCGTGGTTGCGAAGGGGAAAAATTACGCTAACACGTTGACTAACACTTTGCCTAACAAGCTAACCCGTAATACCATTTGATGTATTTACGTTTATGTTATCTCCCGGCCTTATCAAATCCGACATGATTTTCTTTGATGTCTTCAACGAAAATCGGATGTAATGCAAGAAGATGTTAACTATTAATGTAAAATCGGAACAAAAGTTTTGACTGTACACAAGATTTTGTTGCGGTATATTTTTGGATTTGGAAAGTTTAAGTAAGCTTGAAGTTTCTACATTTGATGTATTGTATGTGATATATTGATATACTTGATATATCCCATCAGATTAAAAAAGTTAACTAACTAAACGAATACTGCTAATTATTCCTATTACTTTTCTAAGTATTAATTATCAAGTGATGGAAGATAAACATCTTATTCACATAAATATACATACTTAACTCTTCCATTATTTGCGATGGGATTATACCGGATGGAACATATTGGGTATCTTAAAATAAAATATCATTTTCTTCTTGCACAACTGAATTCGATAACTTGAAGAATTCTGATATTCATCAGAATGGGATGGCTTGATAGCGTCAATTGTTTTTGTAGATTGGTAGTATTCAGACAAAATGTATTCAATGGAATCGATGGATTACAACATGTATTACCATAATTTTATCCAATTTCGTATTTATGCATATATATTATAAGTTTTCATAATTCTCTGCAAAGTATTTTGTTGAAATATTTTAAAGTATTTACGAAATATAAATTCTAATGCTTCTATAAATTAATCTAGTAATAAATGCTTGATAATTATATTTTTTACTTTAGTAAAACAAACATATTTTTATTAATTAATCTCTTCTAACTTTTTTAAATTTTAAACTCTCTTGGATTTTTTGTATTTCTTTATAATATGTTTAAATTAATTTGTAAAAATAGAAAAAATTTAAAGATTTAAATTTTTATATTTAAATTCCTTAAATGTTTCATATTACTATAATTAAAAGAATTTTTATTTGAAAAATTTGGATTACTCGGATATCCAATTTTAATTATTATTTCAATTGTTATAATTAGCAATTCTATTTTTTAATTATCATATCCATTACTTTACATGTGAACCATCAATTTCATTGTTTAACTATTCCTTTCTCTGTGTGCTGTATTTAATGGTTTCCATGTTCCATGCTTACATATGATTATCGAATTATGAGAATCAAAGGTGAAACGAATTAATCTTGATGTCAGTTTGATATCAACTTTATTAGTCCTATAAGAAGCTACGTATTTCATAAAAAAATTGATAATATACCAAGAATATAAGTGAAATAATTCGTTTTACCTCTGATAATATTGCGTAAACTTTATTGATGAAAGGATTTTAATATGGACACAAATTTTTAGGGGCGAATTTTCGCGAGGTTCGAATGCTATTCTCGAGCCGCGGGCTATCGCCAAAGCACCCGAGGGAGAGGGATGTCCTCGCTGCGGAGGGTACGTTTATGCCGCCGAGCAGATGTTAGCCCGAGGAAGGGTAAGTCCGTTTAGAAGATAGGCATACGCGGTGCGCATTTAACACTAAATGCGACACAAATAAAGGCACTGTCGAATATCATTAAGAAATTCTATTAGCGTCAAAGTTGAACTATTTGAACACTACTGACGCGTGGTAATTGTATTTAGCGTTAAATGCACAACTGAAGAAGTCTTGCGTCTCCTTGGTGCTTCGACTGATCGTTCGCTCGTGCATTTTAAAGATTAAAGGAGAGTCGACATATCTCAGTTAATCATCAACTACAGTTTTCCATTAATCTTTCGGACATGTTGAGTACATTATTAATGTTTCACTCGTGAAGATAATTAATAGGAAGCCTACGAGTTTCGGAAGACTGCGCGATTAGTTCAGTGGGACGTAAATATTTCGGACAATTGGGCTTGCGACAACTTTTATCTAGAAATCAAAACGCGAGAATACGGCTTTTATTTGTTCATCAATTCCCCCGCTCGATTCCTCCACTAATCTCGCTGGTCTGCTTTTAGATCAGCAAGTGATAGTCGAAAATAGCCCTTCGTACTCCTCGAATTGCAATTGCTTATTCTAGGTGCGCGCTGCGATGTGGGTGGGCCAGCCTCGTAGTGCAGATATTTCAACGGGCGAGGGCGGCTCGTGGGATTGTAGCGCGATTTAGCACGCGAAGCAATAAAATCGGTCGCTGACGCGGCGACAGACAGATTGACGCAATCGGCATCCTCTTCGTTGCGCTTACTCACGTGTATTTCGGAAAATCTGGACGGAACCGCGCCGCGGCAAAAATGCTCTGCGTATTACAAAACAGCCGCGGCAGCGCGCCGCGGCTTTTGCCGCGCGTCTAAATTCGGCACGCGACGCGTGGTAATGGGCCGCGTCACGCGTCCCCGTAATCTTATCCAATCTCCATTTCATAACAATGTGAGGAAAAAAATAGCGGCGGGAAAGAGGAACGGGGGTGGGATAAGTCGCGAGGAGCAGGATGAGGAGGAGGAGGAGGAAGATTCTCTCTGGACTGCGGTGCTAGCCCAGAAACTTTCTCGGTGGTTTCGTCAGAGAACGCTTTTGGCGGCGCACCAACTGGCCGGCCAATCTTAGCCGGCCCGATACCCGGCGATAAAATGGCTCGCTACCAGAAGGAGCGACGCTCGGAACCAGAGAAATGGAGGCTAATTGCTGGCCGACAATCTGGTCCAGCGATTATCCGCGCGCGAAAACGGCGACGGCGATCCATCTTTCTCGTCGTCGTCCGTGACTCACCGGCGGCGTACCGTTCAAATCACCTCTTTGCCCGAGAATTCGATTACGCAATTTCCCGCTCGCTTCTCCTTGTACGCAGAATATTGGCCCTTTGTAGGAACTTCGTAATGGGACACGACTTGGTCGAAATTTTTTAATCGTGGATCACGTTAATGTGACGCGCACTCTCTAATATGAAATCCTCGATTTACGACCGTTGTAAAATTAAGGGAAACACTAAACTTCTTTCAAGGCACTCTACCTGATAATCGAGATGTGGAAATTGTAATATTCGACGATTCGTCGCGGCACCAAGAACCGACAAACCGTCTCGTCGGACTCCAGTAGATCGCCGTTTTTGGTCAATCCTCGTTCTTGTGATTAGGCTTACCATAAACTGTGCTTCAAGTGCAAAATGTGTCACCGTACTCTGGACTCGACGCTTCATTGCGATGGTCCCGACCGCGAGATATACTGTCGAGGTATCTTCCGTCTAAAGAATCTGCAGTCCCCTTTTTACGGCTCCGCCAGTCCTTAATTTTTTCTCGATTTTGTTGTATAGACATCCGTACTGACAGTCCTGTGTTCTGAAACGTTTTGAACGAATATTATCTCCTGAACGTATTTTATCTATCTGTCTATAGATTCCGTCTTCCGTTCTCCGACTCGTTCATTCTTGTTGCTGTTACCCACTAAAATCAGTTTGTAAACTCTTTCCACGCCGCCAGGAAACAGCCCCCGAACATACAAGGGCTGCAAAATATCACGGAAGAAGGATTATTTTATCCTTCCTTCTTCTCATCTTTGTTATCTAGGCGCGCGAATATCTGTTTATTTGTCTAGAGCAAATTTAGACCGCCGCGTTCCAGAATTATCGCTCTAATACAGGAAACTATAAATGTTAGAATCAAATTATGATTAATATTGTTAGTGAAAATGCTGTTAGTTTTAATATTAAGTTTTATAATTTAATATTAAGTATTATTTAATAGTTTTAAAGACTGAAATTTAACGTTTTTAAATTTTTAATCATTCAAATGCATTGTGCATAAATGTGATAAATAAGATTTTATCAATAAAAATTTAAAGATTATTATAAGCATATTAAAATAAAATATTAAGAAATGACGAAGAAATAAAAGATCTCAAAATAAATTTTGTTTTTTAACTTTTAATTGATTAAACAAATTACTGTTAATTTAATATTAATGTATTTTTTAATCATTGGAAATCTTTATCTTTAGTCTCACTTAAAATTATTAGAAATTTTTTTTAGAAAAAAACTGTAAATGCTTTGAATAAGCCGGCCTGTAAAACTTTCGTAAGAGTAATTGGAACGATATAAATATTAAAATAGTTGACATGAGAATATAGATTCACAGTAGCATTACTTGTTGCTACTGCTAGAAATCTTGAAACAAATCTTGGCGGGCTATAAGGAGCCTTTAATGTCTGCGCTCCTGAACCATTGTACAAGAAAATAATATTGTACAATAGTATTTTTCGCCTCTCCTTAGAACTTTTAGTGACTAACCCATCCTTTGTATTTCGTGCAGCAATGGCACAGGGAATGCTTTAAGTGTGCCAACTGCTCGAAAAGATTAGACTCCGTCAACTGCTGCGAAGGTCCTGACAAGGACATTTATTGCAAAGGTAAGGATGTGATACGATCGCGCGCATGAAGACATAACGTATGACATACGCGAAATGAGATGCATAATTAATTTAATTTATAATTTGACATATGTATTTTCGTGTATAAGCCGCTGAATAAAATATTGATGATTAGATATTTTGAGACTAGGAGATGAAAGCTGTGAAAAAATAGAATTTTATTTTCTTCCCTTGCGTCTTAAAGAAATTAATTAAATTTCTAAATATACAAGTTTTACTTATTATTATATTAAAGTGACATTAATGCAATTTGAATCTGAAATACAAGGTTTTTCTAAATGTATCGTCGTTGAAACAATGTTATCTGAAAATTTTAGAATATCCTATGTGTATATATTAATTAAACATATTATATTTCCATTATATTATATTGCATTATTTATTACGATAGCTAAAATGACATGATGATATGGAATATCTCGAGGAAAATAAAAGATTGGCGTATCTGTACGATTATGTCTTCGTCGCTGATTTGACTCGTTACGAGATAACGTTAGGCGATGTGAAACCTATAATCGAAATTGTCTGCAGTATGCTACGGAAAGAGGTTCGGACCGAAGGGTTATGGCTACGGCCAGGGTGGCGGCGCCCTGCAGAGCGACTGCTACGCCAATGGGTGGGTTTTCAGAGTCGGGACTGAGATGGGAAGCACGCGAGAGAGAGAAATCCCGCCTCGGCTTCTACACTTTCACTATATATGATGCGCTTGTCTGCTTAACAGCTTGCTATCCGAAGAAATTCGGTCCGCGGGGTGTCGGCCACGCCGGGATTATGTGGATCGGGCTGCAGTGCGATATTGAGGACGAGGGGTACGCGCCCCCTTAGTTATGATGATTATTTTGCGCGCGTAAACAGGGTGCTCGGAGAAAGAGGAGCACGCGAGTAGCGACAGCTTTATCTTCGAGTAATCTGAGTCGATTTTTTCTTGGCAAACAATTTGAGCTTATTTCTTTCTGCACGTTGTGCTAGAAGGAGAGAAAAAAAAATTCGTACTATTTTGTAAGCATTTACAACATTTGAAATTGAAAGACTGAATCTTCTGAATCTGTATATACATATGGCGATTTTTTTTTTCAACATTTTTGACAAAGTAATATTGGATACTTTTGTCCCGAGGAATTCTTTACAAGAGAATAAATATTCAGAAGCAAAGTACAATGTTAATCATCAAGAATTAATTGGAGCTTAAATGTAAAAATATTATAGCAATACTATTTTTTGCTGGTGTAATAAATTTTTCAAATTATGGGAAATTTTTCATATTAACTTTAATCGAATTTTACAAATCAAGGAATTGTGAAATAAAAATTTCAAATTAATATTTAAATATGTAAGTCAGTATTTATGCAATCTCTCTTCTGTTGAATATTCAAATGTAATATTTCTGCAAACATGATTATACTTCCAAAGATATACATATATACTATATGCAATGAAAGAACATCTTTCATTGCTTTCGTATTATTTAAATCAAAGAGATAATATATGAATTTTTAAAGGTTGTGTCTTTTCTGAGAAAAAATTACTCTCAATTTTCTCGAAGAGTAGGAAAAAATTGCCACTGGCACGCACCTCCTCCAAAACACTGTGTACATACATGCGTGCGCCTGTGTGTGTCCGTATATATATATATAATATATACATAATGTGTATATATAATATACACATATATACATATAGACCGACGCCATAATGCTTTGCGCTATTACTCACTCTGACATCACGAGTTGGCTGATCGTGCCCGAATATCGAGTGTCATTTCTCATAATCAGTGGCGATCATAACTCGTTTTATATTAGTGGAATACTCACGCTGATGTATATAATTCAGAGACTTTTCCATATACATTCGACATTCTTGTTTACGACATGGTCTGTATAGTCTTGCATGCATGTACTTATAACGATCGAAATTAAATCTGAAATTCATGTAGAAATCCGAATTGTTGTTACTAACATTCCCTGCGACTAGATATCATATTAGCAATCATGTGTCATACGTAAGTCGATCTAGAGCTCTCATCTTTTCTAACTAAATATTGTAAAAAGTCAGTGTGACATATTACTTACTTGAGATTCCATGAAATGAAAGTAATCGCGTGTCATGGACACGGAGAAAAACTCAATTTTAAATGATTACCTTTTTCTGATACGATAATAGAAGTTACTCTGCTTTAGAAACATAGATGTAATTTTTTATTAATAAAACTTGTTTCAGTTTGACATTTATTATATGTTTTATGGGTGCATGCTATTTGCGAAGCGTTATTTATAAAACAGTTGTTCTATTCTCTCTTTTATATCATACAGGAGATTTTAGGAATTTTGATTTTGACTTTAATAACTCTTTATGCAATTTTTTGCATTCTTTAATAAAATTTGTCAAGAGTCATCAAACATTGGGCAACTTCTACGTACCTTGCCAAGCGATTACCAACAATCAATCATTCTATCATTCGCATGCAGTTCCGTTTTTTTGTGATATCACGAACGAGCCGCGGAGATGAGGAAAGCGAGGTTGAAATTAAATGGTTCAAATTAAATATGGGGAAAAGTTTCTCGTTTTCCCAGCATGGAATTCAATACCTGATCAAATGTAAAAGATTATCGGACAGACTCAATCGCTTTTCCGTAATCCCTACGGTTCGGCGATCGGCCCAGTCGCCTAGAAACGAGAACAACCGGCGAATAACGCGAGTGACTCTTTGCGACGCAGCGATGCGGCTCCTCGCACCACCGTGATCGACACCGCGAAAATCAAGGCCCCGCCCGGCAAAGGCTGTCCCCGCTGCGGTGGCGTCGTCTTCGCCGCCGAGCAGGTGCTAGCCAGGGACCGCGAGTGGCACCGGAAGTGCTACAAGTGCCACGATTGCACCAAAACCCTGGATTCGATCATCGCCTGCGACGGCCCGGACCGGGATGTCTACTGCAAGACCTGTTACGGAAAAAAGTGGGGACCGCACGGATACGGATTCGCATGTGGCTCGGGATTCCTCCAGACCGACGGGCTCACGTAAGTCCCCGCGCTCAGCGCTGAGCGTATATATCTGTAACCCTGCTGAACGCGTAGCTATAAATACAAGTCGATTTAAATAACCGAGCTCCGCCGTGGGTTTATAAAGCGCGTTGAATGAAGACTCGTAAAGATTTCAAATAATTTCATGACTCTGCAGATTCATGCGTTTTAGGAGAAACTAACTGTAGTAATTATTGATAAAATTATGAAATAATTTCTGTCATTAAGTTTCTAAAAAAAAATTATAAAAGCATTATTTTATATAAAATTTTAACAACTTCATTATATAAAGACGTAGTATATTCTAACATTCATGAAAAATAATTTCGATCTTGAATAAGAAACGTTGCAAAACATGTTATAAAAACGTTCATATGTTGTGACATAATTCAAGAGAAAAATGACAAGTACATTTTGAAAGGACTAACAGATACTGAAATTGGAAGGTGGAAGATAAAACTAAAATTTAAATTTCCAGCAAAATTAGCACGATCATGGGAGAAAATCTTATGAATTTCGGTGCATACATCTTCACCTGCATATTTCATTATTGTGACCTATCGGTTTAAATAAAATTAAAATAAAAATTAAATAAAGTTAAAAATTAAATTAACGTAAATGTCTTCGCGCGGGTTAAGTGAAATACATTAAGTTCGATCAGGCGGATTCGTATAGTAATCGTGTTAATTACCCTGCAGGGAGGAAGAAATTTCGGCCAGTCGACCTTACTACAATCCTGATACGACCTCGATTAAGGCGCCAGCTGGGCAGGGTTGCCCCCGTTGCGGTGGCATGGTGTTTGCCGCTGAACAACAGCTCGCCAAGGGCACCATGTGGCACAAGAAGTGCTTCAATTGCGCCGAGTGTCACCGACCCTTGGACTCCATGCTGGCATGTGATGGCCCCGACAAGGAGATCCATTGCCGCGCGTGCTACGGAAAGCTCTTCGGGCCCAAAGGCTTCGGCTTCGGCCACAAGCCGACTCTCATCTCGACGAACGGGGATCATGCCCCCTCATAGTGAGTGCATCTCCCGACAGTTTCCCCGAGAGTAATTAGTTTCTGAAACACGGTGCGAAATATAATAGCGAAAAGTTTGTTATCAGGGAAACTTCCGATGATTGATAGCGATCTTGATAATCGACCTACTTCCCTGATTAGAATTTTCCTTTAACACTCGAGTAATCGTGCGCGAAGTAACTTATAGGAATGGATTATTAAACACAGCGCCACGATTTACGTGCAGAAATATTGGAACGAGCTATTACTCTTGTCACCCACGCACCTGCGCAAGAAATCCATGAAAAAAAAACTTTTCTATGATAATTTCATTTAAAAAATGCATTTGGAAGTAATAGTTGTACGTCACCTGAATTGCTCTCGACAAATCAGACGTCCAACCAGTTTCCGATTCCTTTGCGATCAGTCACCTCAGATTGCCAGACATCGTGGTTTTCGTTTCGCAGCATCGACTCCAAGCCCCAGCTCGGTCAGAAGCGGAATGACGGGCACGGTTGCTCGCGCTGCGGCTACCCGGTGTACGCCGCCGAGCAGATGATCTCGAAGGACCGCGTGTGGCACAAGCGATGCTTCAGCTGCGGCGAGTGCCACCGTTCCCTGGATTCGACGAACTTGAACGACGGCCCGGACGGGGACATCTACTGCCGCGGCTGCTACGGTCGGAACTTTGGGCCTAAAGGCGTGGGCTTCGGAATGGGCGCGGGTACCCTTACGATGGCCTAATTTGGCAGATCCCACTTCCCCCTTACACGCCGCTCGAGGAACGCCCTCGATCCAGTCTTATATATTAATGTAAATACATCTATATATATAGAGGCGTCTGACTGTGTATTCGACGACAGACGAACGCGCTGCTCCGGGAATTTCGATTTCTCCTTTCCTAGCTTAACGACGATTCGATAATGTCTATGACTACATTTTCATTATCGCGAATAGCGTAGTTGAGGATAATGGTGTCTATTTGACTCTTCATGGTCGATGAGGATCGACCGCGCGTACGGATAAGCAGTTGATGTAGGCTGTTGATAATATTGCGACATGACGTCGCGCATTGATCGTATTACAAATAAATTCATTATTGAACTTAATAATCTATTTATTCGCAATACGAGTCAAATTTTAATAATGGCACGGTAACTCTTCTCGCTTTGAAATGTTTGTAGTTTTGACATTAAAGAAATCGAAAAGTGAAGTTGAAAAATAGAAAATAAAAGTGTATCAATTTAATAAGCATTTTTTTTAAAGGTGTCTACTGTAAAAAGAGGTTCGACTTTTGCCATTATTAAAATAATGCGTTGTCTGATCGCAAGTTATCGACAATACATGGATTTATTCTTGTAGTCAATTAGACCCATTCACGCTCAATCGTCAGGACGGCTTGCACCGATTGCTATGAAGATTTAATGAGATTCATAAAGGTATTGCAAGAGTTGATATTCTATGAATTTCATACGTTTCATACGATTTTCATAGCAGCTTGAGCGATCCTTGATGACGATACTACGCGCAAACGACTAATCTGATGACGAGCAATTACGAACGCACGAAACTTTTGTTATTTTTGTCTTCTTTTTCTTTTTTCTTGATCAGGAAATAGGAGATTACGACTCGACAATCGATCCGCGAGATGTCAGACTTATTGTTAGATTTGTAAAGATACTGGCAAATTGAATATCTCTGAACTTATAACTATTTTGGAATTTATTGCTCAAATTCTTTTTTGTTTCTTTTCTCGATGAAAGTGGAAAATCTTTCTGGATAATTTCTAATCTCTATATTTCTATTTATTTTCATACTTGTCAATCAAAATTTTATCTCAGACTTAAACTTAAGATCTTATTTTATTTTAATTCAATCTGAGTTGACTTACTAAGTTCTTGATTCTTATTAAATTTTTTGACATAAATAGAGATTTAGAAATAGCCTATTTCATATTTAAATAGAAAGCTGAAGAGACGGAGATATTTTCAATAAGTAAAGTATACTTTGGTCCGCTAAATTGCCAGACTGTTTTATCGCTGATATTGCTCACTGTTTAACATTTTTGATTATTAACATTGCTCAAGATTAAGCATATTAGATGATGCTATTTTTTCTCTTCTCTATTTAAAATTGCGAAACAGAATGCATCATGAAAATTAAAGATGCACAGCTTTTTAACTGTTTCGCATAACAGATTGAAATTACCTAAGTACCTGCAGTACCTAATTACAAAAATTCTACCATGAGCAAGTATTGGTTTTTGATCGATTCTTAATTTCAGAACCAAGATTTTGACATTTACAGTGTAATAATTGAACACATGGCATCGATTGCAGCGGATATTCGCGGACGATATAAACGGATGAATACGAATAAAATCTATAATAAATATAATAACCGGGCTACGACCAGCAGCAACGATGTAATCAACGACTAAGACGAGAAACTAATTTAATTATGATTTTCAATAAATGTGTACTTGAAATTTTCTGAACGTTCTTTTTTTTCCCAAACGGAATGAAGTAAAAACAATTTTTAATTTATATTAAAAATGTCAAAAACTACAGGAAGTAATAGAACAGTATAAAATTAACATTAAATATAGATAAGTTAAAATAGTAATATAAATGTTACGCCTGAAAGTAGATAGTACACCTCCAATGAAACTGTTATGGGAGCCATCGGAGTAATTTCAACGGAGAGAAGTGAGTATGAGTATGGTGTAAAACACTAATTTTATATATTTATAGCAACAACTGTACAAGTTCCGGTTCACACATATCGATAATTACCATTCGTTAATCTTAACAATAATGGCGGGAGCAACGAAGCTGTTCAGAGTTCACGAACGCTTCCTGGCTTGCGGAGACGAGCCTTTCCCCTCTCGTCGTCGTCGCGTATAATCGATAATGCGCGTCTTTCGCGGAGACAGGCGAAAGCGCGGCTCGCTACGCGCCAGTAATACGCAGTTTTGTAAAAGTGCCTCGTTAAAAAATCACATTCGTTATCGAACTGGGATATGGATTGCCTCGGGACACGATAGAAATTTTCGCACGCTATTGCCATTAACTTTCAGAGGGCCTTACGTCCGTGTAAAATATTCGATTGTTTTTGCAATAGTTTTCTAAAGTTTTTAATAACCAGCGGCGATTTCTTGTTTGTTAAACGTTGGACAATTTCTTTTAATCAATCAACATTTTAATACC
The DNA here is from genome assembly GCA_021460005.1 of Tetramorium alpestre. NCBI lineage: Eukaryota > Metazoa > Arthropoda > Insecta > Hymenoptera > Formicidae > Tetramorium > Tetramorium alpestre. Next base: position 1,470,274 of record JAJVSH010000036.1, on the reverse strand, counting down.
TTGTGAAACCTATCTCGTATTGGAATGTAAACTACTCTATTTTTTATAAAGAATTAAAAAAAAAAATCAAAACGAGTGTAACAATTTCAAATACGTCTAATTTAGCTACAATTTATTATCAGCAATAGCATATTGTTATTATTGATACAGTCGAAAGAGATATACCCACTCGCTGGCCCTCTGAAAGTTAAGGCGAATTTGACGAGACTCATGAAAGGAAAAAAAAAATATTTTCAGGTGAACTATACATACCTTCGTCTTAACTAATGTACATTTATACATCTCACTATAAAATAGATTCAGTCGTAATCGATAAACTATACATACGCAGAATAAGGTGCGCTCGTTGTCGGCGCACGACGAACGAGTCAGACCACTGCCGAAATTGTCCATCGTATATTGTGATAAGACAGGTACCTTCGCTCTTCTTGGTACGAGACACACAGGACGGTATGTAAGTATTTATCTTAAGGACTTTCTAAGAAGAAATTCCGTCGATCTGCGAATTAACGTGAATCAATTGTCTCGCGCTACAGCGATTCTTGATATAAGACTTTCTTCGTAGAGTTTTGTACACTCTAAATTTACATTTTTACCGAATTGAAGTTAACAAATTGCAATACAAGTTTTATAACAAAATAGAATATATATGTAGAATTGACATGAAATTAATATATAGTCACAATTGAAGCGGCAATCTTAATTGGATTTCGATTGGCCATCAATTTTCCATTTTTTTTTTACTAATATGGACATCTTGAACATAAACGGAAAATATAAATATTAGTATAAATATATTTTAGTTTGAGATGAATATAAATCCTCACAAAGTTTCAAAATACAATTTAACAACTGACACAATGATATTATTCTCAAATATTCTTTTTCTCTCTTGATTTAGCAAAATGAATTCTTGTATCGAGAGTCACTTTTACTTCGACACCAAGCAAGATTTCTCTTTCTGTTTCCCTTTTTTGTCTATTGATCGCTGCTCTTAATATTTAATCAATTAATTATTCGACAGGTCGCTGGAATCGCGCATTAAATCAGTGCAAAGTACATTCTGTATTTGCGTCAAGGATTTTACTGTGGAAATCTATGTTTTTTGCTACTTGGTACACATAATAAATACCGTAAGAGATTTTCATAATAAGCATAATTTTCAATATTTAAATCAATCCCGATAAACTAACAATAAGTCTGTTTAGTAATAGCGTGATTAGTACTTTTATGAATACTATTCTACGCTGTGTTTCAGTTGTGTTAATTCTAGCTTGGCATTGTTGACGGAAAATAATAGGGATGGAAAGCATATACTGAAAACGAGAATTTAATGTCCCACGGAGTTAAATATTGCTTTAATATTTTCATCGTATTTTGGATGAAACTTATCTTGCTGTCTTTTGATTATAATGAAACAAATAAATTAATTAAGATGACATATTTAGAACACTTTAAACACTTCATTACATTAATTGATTTAACGAGCGCAATAGTTCTGTTTAAGATTCCAAATGGATTAGTTTCATTAAAGTTATTGGTTCATTAAATTTTCAAGAAAATCATTTATTTATAAAACAGTATGGAACATAATGATAAATTAAAAGATAGAGAATAACTTTTTAATTGAAAGTAAGATTTTTTAATATTCAATTTTATAATGTCAAGTACATTATGCGTAGATTAATTTCATTATCAAATTATAATTAAAAAAATATAAATTTAATTATTTTGGACATATTGAATGAATCAAGTCTACAATTCTATTTTATTCTTTGGGAACATTAAAGTTGTCGTTTAGAGTAAACGCTTGTACAAACTCTATTATCCTCGATATCAGTCGGAATGTGGATCTGATACGAGTTTTAATTTATTTACTTTATTTTATTTTTCAATTATTTTGGTTAGTAATCTCGATTTCAATCTGGATAATAATGCTTTAAAACAACGTTTCTCAAATTATGCCTTGCATTAAAATTGTCTTGTTAAATAATATAGCGTATTTATATCAACAGAAACAATATTTTACATGTAATGTACGCTCTACTTTCTTTCTCTCTTCTTCTTTATCTACATCTATCTCTTAATATCTCAACGTGCAAATTAAAGCAACCGGAAAGAAATTAAGAAAACGAATGAAATATTACTCAAATACATATTATTCAAGTACTTCTACACTTATCACAGGAATGCAGAACAACCGAACAACATACTTCATAAAGCTGCCCAAAAGATCTGATGCTAAGAATTATTTCTCTGTCAAACTCAAGAGGCAAATATCTGAACGGCCTCTAAATCTCAGCACAATAATACCATAATTGAAATTCACTAAGTTATATTCAGCTCGACCCCTTGATCTCTCAATGATTGGCATTTAACGCACTGTCTCGTGTGCACACAAATTTCGGAATGTATCTCAGCGGACGCTACCTGAAAAGCAAGCTGACACACCTTCTCTACCCAGTTCTGCCGACTGCCTAAATGTATCTTTGTCAAAAATATGATCGGCGCGTCTTACCGGAGTCCTTAAAGATACCGTACGCTGGTGGACGCCGACGAATTCGCGTGCCGCGGCAAGCCGAAGGCCGGAAGAAGGACCTGGACGCTCCCTGAATCTGAACGGCGTGTCGTCTCCGTATTGACGAGCGGGCGGCTCCTCTGTATTTACACTGCCGATCCGCCAGGCCGATAACGGGGGAGAGAGGGAACCTTTAGTAAAGATTCGCGGTTTTCAGCGGCAGCGGGTCTAACAGATAGGGCGGCAGGGCCGCCGAGAAGGGCCTGGGACTGCAAGAGCCCCAGGTACCGCCGCCACCGCTGCTACCCCGGACGTTGGGCGAGCCGTCTCCTGTACCGTCGCCCGTGTGCTTCACGTTCACCAGGCTCTGATTGGCGATCGGCTTGATCTCGTTCGACGACAGCACGCTGTTCGAGCTGCCGGGCGGCGTCGCCGGGCTCCTCGGCGAGCGTCCCTCCGCCTTCACGGTACCGGCCACGGGACTGGATGCGCCGCTGTCCGCCCCGATGCCGCTCTGCGACGTGGACTTCTGCTGGGCCAGTCTCTCCTGCTTGCGAAACTTCGCGCGCCGGTTCTGGAACCATACCTGCAATACATCGACACGACGCCCGACGGCGTTAGATCTCGTTCCTTTTTCTTCCCTGGCGATTTATGAGTAAAGTTTGCCGAAATTATAAGAAGATAATGGCATTCAAACTCATAATTATGTATATTTCTTCAAAGTACAATTATATTGATGTTATTTTGCCATTTTTTTAGATATTCTTTCTTTATTTATAATTTACAGATAAGATTTTAGCGTAATGACAAGTAACAAATTTTTAGTGAAACTATATATTATCGTTCCAATTTAGTTTTACTAAATATTTACGTGAATAAGACTGCTGTTAAAAATGTATATATGCCGTGTGTATATTGTATGTGTCTTTATCTAATCGTAAGTGCTATAAATAAAAGTCGGAGTCTCGGAATCTCTATGAATCTCTATGAATTGGAGCTAAATTGATGCTAATTAATTTTTTATGATCTACATAAAATTTTTCTGTTTAAAATATTGAAAGTAGGTATCTAGACATATTTATAAAAATTTATCTGTAAATATCCAACTTATTTACTGATACGTAATAATTATTACAATTATACTAAATAATTACAATTATCTAGTAAAAATGTAGAAATTTTATCAAATTTAAAGCAAATATATTTAGCTTATATAATAATAGCTAATATATAAAGCGAATATCAATCATATTGGCAATCATAATGATTTTCGATATATAGAATAATTATAAAATCTTTGTTCAAGATTAAACTTTCACGATTTCCGATATATGAGACTATTATAAAGTTCTTATGCAGAGTTTAAACTTTTACGACTTCCGTTCTCTTTCTCTCTCTCTCTCTCTATAATATATATAATAAAATTGATTCGTTAAAAGAGAGTAAATGATGAAATTTATTTCAGTTTTACATTTATTTTTAAGATTGTTTTTTTTTCAACATGACTATCGTCATTGTATGTGCAAAAAAAATGAAATATAATTTTGAAGTTCTATAAATACATTTTGCAATTGATTAAAAAAAAGAACTTGGAATTACATTAATTGTTTTAATCTGCAAATAGTCTAAAAAGCGGGATTTTATTGAATAAATAGTAGTCTTAATATATTTATAAAAAGAAAAATGCAAAGAGCACTTAAACCTAAAGAAACATTGGAGGACAACCAAAAAATATCGATCGATTGCACTTCTTGCAATCTGCCTATTAAGGAGAAATGTTCATAAATAAAGTACTTTTAATAAATACTAAACTTCATTAAATTGCAATTCTAATCTCTTTAACAAATTAATTGTATCATTCATAAAATGGAAGTTATGGAATAGAAATTTAAAATTGCGTAAACGCTTTATCCTGTAATATAATGGATAATGGAGTTTTATTCGCAGATGTTATACAAATGTAAGTTGACGTTAAATTTAAAATACGGATTTTTTTTATTGAAGGCAATCGGTGTCAAACAATTATTAATTTATTCAAAAATTAAAACGGCTTAAAATCTACATTGGAAATTCAGCGAGGACTTAAGTTTACGATATCTGCCAACGGCAAATATGACGTTTTTTTACATTTCCCGTCGCGAAACGAGAAATTGTCGCGCGAGAGGCGCGTCAGAGAGTTCGGCGCGGCTCGTCAGAGCGAAACGGCGAGACCGGGCCGTTCGGCGCTCTCGTAATTGGCCCTAGCCGGCCAAATGAAATATTTAACGAATAAAATAAACAGACACCTGCGGTGACCTGCATGTTAAAGTAGCGGATTTATTTGCTTTAGCGTTTATCTGACCGGTGGTGCTGCCGCTCATCCACCCTTTTCCCCTTCATCCCTCTATCTCGCCGCTCTCTGCTTCCCTCTCCCCCCCTGCCCCTCACCGCCCGCGTCCCCGGCTCCCTTACGGTGCGGCGAACTCCCCTTCAATCTCCGTCCCTCCTCGTCACTCCCTAAACCGTTCGTTCCTCAACGTGCGCGCACGTGAATCCCACCCCCGGATTTTCCAGGGGCGGCTACGTTCAGGGCTCGTAGGACGTAACTGCTCGGAGCTGTCGGTTGTTGAAGCTAGGGGAGACTGCACGGGGGTTAGAAGGGACGCGAGATGGGCGGCGGAGGGTGGCACCGCGGCGGCGACGGCGGCAGCGGCGGCGGCGGTGGTGGCGGGAGGCGACGGCGGGGGCGCAGGACACCATGATGAACGTGATTGCCCTTTCCGGCTGGCAAACACTGGGGCTATTGGATTTTTATCAGCTGCTGCCGCTGCTGCTGCTGCTGCTGCTGCTGGTTGTCGCGCGCCGGTTACGCAACCGATTTTTCGCGAAATTTGAACTACGCGACGAAGGCCCTGAACCCCCTCGCGCGCTAATTAATCCGAAATTGATTACACCTGGCATCGCGTTTCTTCGTGATCTGCCGTTGATTGGAAAAAAGGGGTGAAAAACAGAAGCGAGATGCAAAATCAAGCCCGGTCAGGAAAAAGAATCGATTTAATCTTGATACACAAATCTTTCAGCGAGAGAAAGAGAATTCTTTTAAAAATAACGACATGATTATTAGGTTTTATGCTACGTAAGGAGATGGTGTCAGAATTAATGTGAGCTACATGAATATTTCGCGAGGATTGCGTATTAAATAACAATAACATTCTTAATTTCTCAGCATGAATTCTTCATTTACAATTAAAAATTTTAACAATGTGTGCGGAGAAGTTAAGAATGTTATTATTGTCATTACTGTTATCAAAATTAAGAATGTTATTGTCACCTTGTGATTTCATCTACGATTTAAAAAAAATAACAGCAAAATTGCAGAAGATTAGATGTGATTGATTTTTTGTAGCTTTCTTGTACAAATTTCGATAGAAGATCAATTCTGATACATATTTTTTTTTCCAAAAATTGTCTCGCGATTATCAACTACGTTATGAACGTGCTTTTCGTAGTATGTGCCAAAGACAACGCTAATAATTCGTATTTGGCCACGGACCAAACCTCGAGCAGACCGTAGCATGTGCGCTATTGTTTGCCGAAGTGACGACACGACGAGGCGAATTAGGGTGAGAGGGCGCGCGAGCGCGCGGGCGCACACGCGTGTAGCGTTAATGTTAAACAAATATACCGCGCCAAAATAAAGTGCAACAAGGCATATCGACAGATGTCCAGCACCTTCTGGATAAATATTTAATCATCTCTTTATACGGGAGCTGTACGGGAATTCTACCCTCCGCTCTCTTCCGATCATGCGCTTCAGTACTTGCCTGTGCGCGCGAAAATGCGTCTCTTTAGTTTATTTTATTATTTTATCATCCTATATTTTTTATTACGTATCTTGTTACTTTTTCAATACCTAGACTTATTTTGTTCGGCGAATATTAAGAAATTCGCCATGCAAATCTTTGTTTCCTAATTTATTAATAGTAATTAAATAATTTTTCAAGTTTTATATTACGATTAAACAAACAAATCACGTAAAAATATGACATGATCAATTTTATAAATAACTTTCTATTCTCTTTATCAACAAATATTACGATTCAATATTTAATTTGTATGATGTGTTTCTCATAAAGTTTTTTAAATTTACTATAGTATTTTCTTTAACTAAGATTAATGTTGCAATAATAATTAATTTGATCGACTTTATCCACTTACTTAATTTATTATTTACAATTGTAATATATAAATATAATTATAATTACATTTCAAAATTAAACACATTGCAATTAAAGATGATTCTTTTCTAAAAATTTTCACTAGAGAAAAATTATTTTCTCAAATAATTCACACTTATTTAATCACACATATATCTCTAGATATCTCAATAACTAATATAACAATCATAGATCCAATAATGTATTAACATTTTACGTTAACACGTTAATTGCGTTAATTTTTTTTGCATTCATATGTATATCATATTAATTCAGATTGGCATATTTTCATATAGCAATAGTTATTTTTATGCTCGATCTTGATCAAGTCACAACTGTGTTGATGCAGATGATTAAAGTAAATATCGAGACATTAAGAATTCTACAGAAGCACCACACGATGGTGCAATTTGTGCTACGTTTATCCGTTTGATTCACCCTACGTTTAGGTCTCGTCGTGATTTTCCCTTCTCGAACCAGTTAACCGCGGATTTCGCTTGGATGCTTTCTGACCCCGAGCCGATCTAATTTGGTATCGGCAAGATATATTTCGTAACGTGATTAGATCGGCCGATAGAATTTGAACATGTATGCAAAATTTAGCAGTGAAAAGCGTATAATTCTGTATATTAATCTAATAATAATAATAATATATGTATATTTCCACTTTATTTAATTACGAATAATTATTTATATTTAATTACGAAGATATTTGAAGTTTGATAAAAAATTTAGAAAAAAATGATATAATCAAATTTCCGTTAAAATGTTGACTACAAATTAACAAAACATTTTGTAGAGAATACGCACAGAAATTGTTCTCATTATAATTAGATATACATGTAAAAAATATTATATAATATATATAATATTTACATATATATTATATAGCAAGTTTTTATTCTCCTTTGACTTCAAAAATAAAATACATTATTTTATTTATTTTGTTTAAGAAGTTTATTGATATAACAATAAAGTAGATCAGATTTTATTTTGTTAAAATGGAATAATTTAGAGCAATAAAAGTCAATTTTATAAAAAAATATTAAATCTTTTCTTTTCCGTCTTTCTCGCTGTTTCTCTCATTCATTCTATTAAGCTTCGTGTATCTAATTAATTTGTAATGGAGTCATTTCGACGATCGTACCAATAAAAGTAAATGTCTCTGTGCTACACAGAGCAGACCGTAATTAAGACTGAGATGGCAGGCTGATGTGCCTTCACCCTAAACTTATTTCCTTAATTGAAAGTCTGGATCGCTGTAGTCCGCATACAATACATTTAGCAAGACAGAGTGCAAGAAAAATGATTATATTAAATCTGATTAACTGTGCAAAGTTGCACATTCTCTTTCTCTCCCTTTCTCTCTTCACTTTTATATAAAGTATATCATACAATTACACGTTGCATGTTTTAATAACGTTAAATACCTCGCAAAAATTCGTTTACTTATGCGTAAAAGTATTATTGCCGCGATTTTAATAAAAATCACTAAATAAATGACCTACATTGGTGACAAAATTTTTTAAATTAAATCAATTCTTTTAAGAAAGGTTTCAAACATACATGTACAAATCTAAGCTCTCATTTTATCTCTTTTAAGGATAATAACAATTTCTACAAAATACTTCTAAAATAATGCTGCAACTTTAAATTGCTCTAAGTTTAACGATTAGCGTCGTAGTTAATTTGATAAAAGTACACACCTTTCTTTTCGACTATAACAGTCGAATTGTAATAATCATAGAACGACACGAGATTGTTGTTTGAACGCGCGCGAAATGACGTGGCTGCGAGACGTGACGGAATTATTCTTGGCGGCGCGCATCCTGGTCGTTGCTCCTCTCCTCGCTCCCTTGCCGACGTCCTTGATGCGTCGTTCCGCCACGGATGATACCCAGCAGGACAGTTTTTAATCACTGTAAGTGGATCTACATAGAGCTCGCAATTACCGGCGCACACTCTGGCATGGGCCCCTTGTGTATCAGCCCAGCCCCCGACACCAGCCGCCAGAGCCCGGGCGAATGTTTTCCCCATTTCATCCCTCCGTACCACCAACTGCAGCAACCCCTCGGCTCCCGGAATCGTCTCCCGTTTTCCCAGCTCTACACCCTCCCTCTCCCTTTGTTCATCTTTTCTATCTCATTCTCTCTCTTTCTCCCCCTCTGTTGCCATCCCTTAGACATCGCATTCTTCTTCCTCTTATAGTCGCTTCTCTCATTCTAAGTATTCATTCTTCTTTTATGCCTCACTCTTTCTCTTTCCTCCTCGCTGCCTTCAAGTCTTACGGCTACGTCTTCCTCTTTCCTTCTCTTATTCTATTACTCTTAAAGTCGTCCTTCTTTCTCGTTTTTATCAAGATCCCTTGAATTTCACATCTCCTTCTATCTTTCTCAAGATTCTTTCTTGTTCCTGGCTCATCCTCGCTCATCCCTCCTCCTCTTTCACTTACGCTCTCTTTCCGCCGTTCGATTTCTTCCCCTTTGCCACCTTCTGATCCTGACTCCCGGACTCTCTTGTCCCTTCGAGAACAAACCCTTAATCGTGAGTGTGCTTGTCTCTGTCCTTCATTCCCGCAAGACACAGGGGGACGTCTTGTTTCACTTGACAGCGGCGTATCCCACCGAGGGATGGAAGGAAATTCACGTTGATTTTTCGACTGCGCCTCTCGTACTCCCGAGACCTCGAGATTGCCCTGTCCGACTTTTAGCTTCATCTTTCGAACGCTCACTTCAGATGAGCAGGTCGAAGTTCAAGTATCACTTAATTGAATGGTGGAAATATATTTTTATTGTTATATATGCTGATTTTAGTCTTTACAATAGGTTGAGTATTTTTATTAAAAACTTTTATTAATCAGTATGATTTTTATGTGTTTATATATTTTTGGTTTAATATCATTTTGTTCTGATATTATCTTTAAAATTACTATTTTTATTTTTGTCAATATTTTTAATTCTGCAAATTGGATTTTCCTAAAAAATTAATTATTATACAAAATAAAACTATATTCGGTCAGCATTGATTCTTTTTCTAAAGTCTTAATTTACCTCAATTTACAACGTTAAATAATTTCACATTCTATTTGTGTATACACAAGCATTAATCTTGTTGTAATTAATTATTTTATACATAGTATTAATATATATATTATGAAATAAAATTAATTATTGATTAAAAATTTAGTAATATTGTGAGTTATTCAGTGAAAGAGAGTATTGGAACCTATAATAGAATTGTATATTATGTTACTTTTGGTATTGTGTTTTCCGAATACGTATATAATTATATCACTTTCAATAATTAACTGCTACTGATAAAACATTATCACTATAAAAGCACTCTCCAATATGTCTCTCGTCTGCACAAACCTAAAATATAATATTAATATATTTTTATTTACAAAAGTATTTTACTTTTTAGAAAACTTTACATCGAAACTTTACCCTTTTCGTTTTAATTTCAAGCGGACTTTCCTTTAATGGAATTTTAACTACTTTTTCACGAATGCCGGTCAATTAATGCTATCGACAAATGTCATTCACCCAGAACAAAATACCGCAGCCGATCTTTCCGAAAGCCCGTGTTTTCCGCCCGTTTCGCGCATCGATACATGCCCGCGGGTGAATATTAATCTCGTTAGCGGCGAAAAACACAACTTCAATCGCCTGTCCCATATCGGAACGCTATTGTCGGCTCGTTCCCTTCGCAATATTACATCCCGCGCACTTGACATCCCAATCTAGAGAGAGAAAGGGGACAGAGAGAGAGAGAGAGAGAGAGAGAGAGAGAGAGAGAGAGAGAGAGAGAGAGAGAGAGAGAGAGAGAGAGAGAGAGAGAGAGAGAGAGAGAGAGAGAGAACAAGAGAGATCAGGTTTGGAACGTATTATGCACAGCTCCGCTACTCTACTACGTTAATGGAATTGTAATTCATACTGGATGACATGTGACTCAGAGTAACGAAACGTGCCGCCACGCGACGGCCAAAGCGTCGTAGTCAATGGGACGTGCGATGTAACGATGTAAGTAACAATAAAGTATCGTTCACATAAAGCTTATCGCGATTGTAATGCAATTATGCTCTAATGCAAAATGTTTATTATAAATCTGTTCGGACTGTTCGCGTAAATTTCATTATCCAATATAGAAATGAAAATTAATAATTATTTTTGCCAACCGCATAGTTTTTACGTCCGTAAAAAGTGTGATTCAACCAGTGAGCAATTGTACTTTTGCAGATTATTATTTTAATATTGCAAGCATTTTGATTCTAAACGCTTGCAAATAAATATAAGCAACTTATTATTAAAGATTGATAAGCTACAAAATAAATGAAAAATTGTCCAAAAATCTAAATTTTGTAAATTCAATTACGTTAAAGCAAGCTTGACTTCAAAACGTATTACTTTAAAACATTTAAAAATATATCTTATTAAAAACTTTTTCTGAAAAGAACTGATTTGATTATTTTTATATTTATTATATTTTCAGAATTAAAATATATTTTTCTATGTTACTTTTTTGTTATCCTTTTGTTAAGTAATTTTATTTTAATTTAACAAAAATTTAACAATTTTTTAATATTTTATACAGTATTTTTAAGAAATATTGCATAACAGGGGGATATGTCATCACCTGCAGCGACATTACTGTATAATTTATGAACGTGCCTTAAATCGACAGGAACAAATTCTCTGCTAATCAGAAATTCGTGGACCCTTGCGTGTGCAGCGTCTGTTGTGTGGCATTGGTCCAATCGGGAGGAGATATGGGTCAGCGCTGATTAATCCCGCGCCACGTTCATAGCCGATAACCGGCGTGGAAGATGGAAACGTGGAGCAGGACTTGCAGGTATAATTCAATCGCCGAATGACTCATGACTGCCTTCTCGAAGACAGATGAGCTGAGATCGCTGGTCTTGAGAAACCTTATATATCACGCGACCAGAATAAAACGCGGAGAGATTCATGATTCATTTGAACGCGATGAATATTTTTTTCACGACTAAATGCATATTTTATTATACATAAAATTGGGTAGACGGTAGTAAATATTTTAACGCAATGTCATAAAACGAGAACGATTTAGATATCATCCAGTGATCCTGAGAAATAAAAAAAAGAAAATTACGCATATGAAAGACATTCATCTTTTTTTCACATATATAAAAACTATAATTTAACAATATTTTAAAATGTATAAAAATAATTTCAAAAATTCGACTATTCTTTTTCCGCAGTCTATTAAAAATATAAGGGAAAAATCTGAAAGAATCAGAGACGCACGGAGTTTCTATTCTTATATTCTTCTTGAATAGAAGAATAAATCTGCATGAAGTTAATGTGATTAATTACGATAAAAGGAATGAATGAGAAATTACAATCTATTTTAAAGAATAAATGTGACGTAATCATGCTTTTCGAATAGTAATCAGAGGAATTGAATCTACAGGATGCTAATTGTCTCATCATAACAAGTTTCTCTCGTGAAGTGGTTGCGAATATCGCGATCGTTTATATTGATCAAATTCGCTTCAATATTCGTTTCCATTTGGAACGAGCAAAACTGTTATCTACGAGTGTCAAAACGAGTAACATGTTTTTTAAACGCATCTTCGTTCAAAAATTGTTTCTGACAGTTCAAGTAATAATCTCGACGAAAGACATCATTTTAGTACAGCGTTGCATACGTAAACCATGTGCCGAGTTGATTTATCAATATTGCATAATAAAGAGCATTAATATCATTAATAAAATATTAGCGCTAATCCGAGCGAATTTCTCAGATACGGGTGAAATTGTTGTTGGCAATAATATTCTATCTAAAGTTCTTGTTCATCTTAGCATATTGACATTCTTATTAAATATTCCGTTTTTAAGGAATTTTTCAAATTTTATTTAATACTGATATAATTTCGATAACTTCCAATAGAATATATTTTGAATTATATAAAATAGTATTCGAATCATTTATTCCACAAAGATATCAATAAAGTAAGGAAATTATATAAAACTAATAAATACAAATTATTCAATTGGCAAGATGAGATAATAAATAAATAATATAAAATAATATAAATGTCAGATAGATACAAATTTTTCTTAAATAAATAGAAATGTGTCTATTTTGATCAAATTGGATCTTTGTACTTAATAATATTTTTGTATAAATTTATGTACATTTTTCTCTGTAGCAAATTACAGTCTCAAGTTAAAACTAAAATACTAAATTTGTAGAATTAAATTAATAATCAATTTATAATAATAAATGATGAATAATAAATAGCTTTTAAAATATTGCAAAAGATTTATTACGAACAATATCACCTCAGTCAAGGTACGAATCTGAATTTCTCTATTTGGAACGAGTGCTTTTTAGCTATTTTATTTCCTATTTATCCTAGTACTATTCCATGTGAGCTACGTTGAAATTATTATAATTTTCTAAATAATCGTATTATATATTACGGCGACAGTGTGACTACTCAATTTCCAAAGATTTCAAAATTTACGTTTATAATATTGATATCAATTACACCGCGATCGTACCTCGATATTCTTCCCAATACTTTACGTCACATCCGTCGAAAGTGTCATTTATACAGAGAGATACTCTTTTTGCCGTTTTCGGTACCGCGAACGAGCAGTCGATCTTGCGCGCGACGATCAAGTTATAGCCGCTGCATAATGCAACGGATAGTGTTACAAATTCAATCATCTTTTGGATATTTTTATCGACGTCAGCCGCGCCAACGACGAGAGACGGGATATTTCTACGCGGTGTAACACATGCGCGTCGAGAGAATCTCGACTATCAATAGCACGCTGACTTAGTTATGCGCCCCTACCTAACGCTGCCAACTAGAATTCCGATATCCGTTAGAACCGGCCTCTGTTGTTGCAAGGTAATACAATCCAGCGCGTTTTATCTCCTCTTAAGGTGCGCATACTGCCGAGTTTCATGCCATAATCACGTTCAATCGATTATCGAACCGTAGCGGTATTATATTCGTTTTGCGTTATATTTCCATAAATGCGAAATTCAATATCTAAATTTCATAGAGTTTGCGGAAAGAGGTAAGAAAAGAATAATAAGCATTGCTAAACTTAGTAGACATACTAAGAATATAGTAAGAAGCAAATAATTTGAAGTATGCTTTTGACTATTGTTTTTATTAAAATCGATTAATTGTAAAGCTGTATGGATAAAAGTGAGCTTAATAATTATAATATATTAATTTGTAATGTACAAATATTTTTTATATAATTAATACGAAATTAGTAAGAAAAATCAATAGATAAAAACAGTAAATTTGTCAGCATGTTTAAGATATTATGTTACAAATGCATCATCAACAAATTTGCGAAGCTGAAGACAAAATATTTTATTGTTAGTAATTATGACATCGTAAAAGATTTACAAATTCTACTATGATCAAGAAATTTAATTACCATTTCTAATAGCATTTTCTTTTATCTGATTTATTAATAATCTATTTTGCGTTTTAATAATTAAGATAAAGAGCAGTAACAGTGCGATATTATTACGCGTCCTAAATAAAAACAAAAACGACTGAATCAATTATTTGAATATTTGAAAAGAGAATAAAAAGTCTTGGGGATGTGATTCATCTGTTTTTATATATATTTCTAAATTCAGAACAATCGAAGATTTTCCGAGATTAGACCAAAAAACGTTCTAACAATTACTTTAAAAAACAAAAAATAAAAAATGCTTTATATGCAATCGAAAAATGCTTATGCTAATTTATTACTGTTAGATTTAAGCATTGTCGAGTCGACTGAAGTGTTACTTTGTATTATATTTCAAGCTAAGTAAAACTCTAAAGCTAGTAAAGCAACATAAAAAGTTAATAATAACAGCAGATTAGGCTGTATTATGGATAAAGGACGAAGGAAAAGAAATAAAGATAGCTAAAGCTCTTCAGAATAAAGCTCTAGCGAGCACACATCCACGTAACTTAATTTCCGTTTCACGCTAAATAAAAGTAGATGAGTAAGATGAAGATAATAATAGCAGCTGATTAGGAAGTATCTTAAATGAGATATGAAGAAGGAGAAATAATGGTAGATAATGTTCGAGGAAAAGAGTTAACGGAAACATTCCTGCGTAACTTAATTTATACTTCGCGCTAAGTGAAACTATAGATAGCGAGAGAAAATAGGGGTAGTAATGGCAGCCGATTAGGAAGTATCCTGGAAGCAGGATGTTGCAGGAGAGGGGGGGTGTGGACGGAGGAAGCCAATGACTCTCGCGATACGAGAGGGAGGAAATTTTATCGAGCAGCCGCCATCGACGAGAGATGGAGGGCTGAGAGAGGGATGGAGGCAGGGGACGCCGGGGTTGAATCGGAGGGCTGGAAGACAGCGGGGGTAGGGTAACTCGCGGTAGCGAACGAACGAATCACGAATGAAGGGACGAGGAAACTCTTGAGGGACCGTACGTTCTGTCAGAATGGAGGAGGGCAAAGTCGAGCAGACAAAGGACTTACCCCACCGCGGGAGGATAAACCTCACCAGAGATGGCGGTCGCGCCGCGAACCCGCAAACTACTAGAGTATTAATAGTTATCTCGCGCTTCATTATCGCGCGGTCCTCGTTCATGATACGCGAACACGTCCGGCGATGCATAACGCAGCACAATCGGGATTTAGATGAGATTAACATTTGTAAGAAAGCCTTTTCGCTCGATCTGGATTGTTTTTAATCGGTTAAATTGTTCAAAAAGAGTATAAATTAAAAAATCAGATTAAATATTAAATCCGGAAATTCTCAATGTGCCTTGTATAGAAGACAGGGTAAAAATTGTGTAATCATATTAAAAATTTGAAGAATAACAATGTACATAGGAATGAGAGAAGAAGAAGAAATCACAAAGAAATAATAAGAAATAAAGCGCGGATTTAAATAGATATAGATAAGATATTTAAAAGTGTTGAGAAAGCTTGTGACTTTTCGTACGAATAGAAAAGGAAACTCGTAAAAATAAAATACGCAGGTTTTATGCTGAATATCGACGTCCCAGAAATGGTTTCCTTCTCTCGCTTCTTAAGATAGATTGAATAGCTTTACTTCCTCTTGAAAAGTTCAAAGACCATTGAGAAATATTTTCAATCCACGATTTTTCAATGGACACTAATTTACCTAATAAACTTCAATATTAGCAAAGTAATAAAAAAAAATAATTTAGTTTCTTTTAATAATCTCCTAGTATCTTATTAATTACAATAACATACATATATAATTAAAATGCTGCGGAGCAATATTAAAACATAATGGTTTATAAATGGTTTATAAACATATGTTGCTTGCCTTCACTTTGATGTAATTTCTTAGCGTGGTTAAAAATATCAGGATACTAAAGATATATGATATAGCATATATGTACATAAAATATATAAAAAGAAGATTACAAAAATGTAAGAGAACCTAAGAATGTGTTTAACCAAGATAGCTCCAACTATAGTGGATATATAATAATAATAATAATAATTAAATAAAATCTATTATTAATCTACAAGTTGCATACGTTACATGTACATATAACTTTGATATTACTAATAATATTGTAATACGAATAAAATCTTTTTTAAGAAATTAATAAAGATGGGATATTCCATATGGAAGAAAATCAAGTTCCGTTGAAATATATAGATCAAACCTACACCTATATTTTCGTCGTCCCGATCAACACAGCTGCAATGATTAGGACTGTAGGGTCAAGGGGTTAACGGCAGCTTAAGTAACTTGCCGTCGCCAAGATAATCGCGCTCATCGTGCAAAAGTGGATTACAGGCGTTGGAATATCAAGTCGTCACCGCAAATAGCGAGCGATTTGGTACCAGAGTCGTCGAATCGCCATCCCCAATCTCGCCGTGTAATAATATCGTGATCGTCGATGGCGAACGTTATATTAATCCGCGCCTATGTCTCTCAGAGATAAGATTAAATTTATTACTTCCTCCCTCCTCCCTCCAAGCCCGAGACCAATGAAATCGTTCGCACTTCTCGTCCGCGCTAGATAATCTGAATGAAATTCGGCGAGGAGGTACTTCGGCGGCGCTAAGTGATGCACGTCAGTCGGGAGGTCTAACTTTAGGTCCCGTTAGCGTCTGGGGAGTTGTCTAATCGCGTTACCGTACATGTACCTCACCTGTCCTTCCCGCGACACCTGCGTCTTAGCGCGAGCAGGTAATATCATGGATGTGTACGAGAAACGAGTTGAGGGAAAATCGGCGAAGAAGCTGTGACAGATATCCCCCGATCTTAACGTGCACTCAAGAGAGAGATCGTGCAAATTTATCTCGCAAAACCTATAACTGATTTTACCATCGTATTTACAGATTATTCTTGATGAAGAAAAGAATAATAATGTCCTGTCGCGATGTTGAGTTTTGTATAAGCAATGTGTAAGTTAGCCAATGAAGCTCATGTAATGTAAATAAGTAAAAAAATTTTTTGGCAAACTTTGTATAAATTTTTGTATATTAATTTAACAATTTAATTTGGATTTTTATTGAATACAATATTTAAATTCCTATTTCACACTTAGCATGAAATATGACTGTTTGATTATGACAATGAGTTTTATTTCCTTAGCATAAACATTGTACCACTCCGAATTATGATTAGTGTAATGCGAAAATTGGATAAACATATTTAATATTTATTGTCAATTTTAGAAATAAGCAATTGGGAGATACAGTTTCTCAAGTTTTTTTTTAAGAAAGAGTAGATTTAAATTAAAATATTTTAAAGAGATCAGCATTTTTAAAGATTGTTTTCGAAAACATCCAACGTGTCATAAAAATACATTTTGATTTATGCATGTATAATAATCCGAAATTGGTGGAAAATTAAATCGGGCAAAGTGAGAACAATTTGTCCGGACTCAGGTGTCACACTCGAGAATATTTAATATGTTTATCTTCAATTAAGTAGTAAAGTAAATTGGGAATTGCTCTCATACATCTCGTTGTGCCACTCAGAATTATATTAAGATCAAATTTTGCGAGAATTATGCATAAATAAAATATAACAAGAGAAATTTTTTTTGCAAAAAGAATCGCCTGTTGTCGTTTAATATAATATTTAATTTTTGCTTGTTTCAACGACAAAAAAGAGTTTCAAAAATATTACATAATTTCGTTCTACGAGAAATAATTTTACAATAATATTTGTACAATTCTTAAATCGTTTATCTTTTGTTCATGATAATCCGTCATGCGTATTAGACAGTATAATCCATCAGCTTGCGACTTGCAGGTAGCCAAACGAAAATGGAGGATCTGTAATGTAATTACACTCCTACGAACTCACCCTCAACTTTCCGTCAACAACCCTCTCTTTACGCAGATAAAGCAAAATATGCGATATGCAATGCAAAATGTTATACGTAATCCAAGAAAGAAAATATGTTCTTTCCTTATAATGGCCGTAAAAAATTATGTCGATTATTATATTGTTTATATTGTACAAATGTTCAGTTATTAAATTAGTTTTATATTAAACATTCTATATTAAATTAGTTCTCTGTTAAAAATGTATTAGCGCGCTATTAGACCTTTACAAGAAAATATATTTAATTGTATTGTATAATGCAATATTGGCGAATATCATTTTTCTTTTTTTCCTCTCGTAAAGTAATTAAATTTAAACTTTCGGCATAAAGAAATCGTGCGGAAATTGCGAATTTAAAATTTTAGAACTAAGGAACTAATTACGAAAAAGCAAAAAACAGACTAACCTGCACTCTAGCTTCCGTCAGATCGATCTTCATAGCGATTTCTTCTCTTGTGTAAATGTCTGGATAATGCGTTTCCTGAAATGCACGTTCCAATTCTTTCAGTTGGGCTGACGTAAATGTCGTTCGTATCCGACGCTGTTTCCTCTTCTCCGCGAGGCCGTCATGCCCCGAGTAAGCTTTATATCCCAAACCGCCTGAAATTAAGAATATAGAGAAAACGTTAGCAAAAATAAAATATAATGTAATGTAATAATGATAAAAGGAATGCAAAAATCAGAAATACTTCATTCATTATGAAATAAAAATAACAATAATAATGCAATTAGTCACTGCTTGACAGCTGGATGAAACGGTCATTTCGACTCAGGACTGTCTCTTGTAGGCATCATTGTCTCGATAGTAATTGGATTTTTTAGAAATTATATGACTTCTTGATATTTTTTATTGCGACTGTAAATTACAATCGCAAAAAAAAGAAAATAAAGATTCACCATTACAATTTGTAATGGTTATTCTCGCATTCTCTGAACTGGAGGGTAACTTCATTTTTTTTTACGCAAGTTATAACTATCATTTCGATTTGGATCATACAATAAACTAGTGCATATAGAAGTACGACCGCTTACTGAGCCGCTAATTGTAAGTAGCAATCAAATATGATTGACGGGATCCAAAGGTAAAAACCAATCACATTCTATTGCCATTTAGCGGCTTAGTGAGCGGACGTGCTTCTAGATGAATAATTATTTTTAAAACTTTTATTTGAATTTTCTTGCGGAAAATTATGTTATTTTTAGACTAAATATTGAAATTATTCGTTTATTTCTCGCTGGAGAACATGAGATCATTGTAATTTAATTATCATTATAGGTTGAAGGTGGTCATTATATCGCTGAAGGTGGGTCAAAACGAAGTCGGAACATCCAATTTAATAATCAAAAATTGTGTACCTTATTAATTACTAAAGATCGATATAATTTGCGCATTAAAAAATTTTCAAAGCCTTCTTTATTTCCCAATTCTTCAGTAATGCAATAATAATAAAATGAATAGTAAAAATGAATTATAAATAAAACACAACGCAAAAGGCATAAAAAAATCTAAAAAGTGAATCTTTATTTTCATTCCCATCAATATCAAAAACACAATCTTTTTAAAATATATCTAAATATATCTTTTATAAATAAATATATTTTTTTAAAATAATAACAAAAATATGAGCAACCATACCAATAACGGTAAAAGTAACATTTATGACGAGAATATGTATTGCACTTCCAATTATTTGTTTAATACAGGTAGAAAATTTTATTAGTACATTAAACAGAGAGAAATTAATTTACCTGCAATAATATATTTATTGAATATATCTTTATAAAAAATTTATACTCTTATGTTTTATAAGTATAAATTAAAGAATTGCTATATAAAAAACGTTAAAATAATTAAAATTCTATGTCTTTAAAGATGAATAATTTAATTTTTTTTCTAAAATCCTTGAATAATCATGCTGATATATTCGCGAACGGCTTTTACTTTGATTAATATCACATCTAATATCCTTACGACAGTTTCATTTTGGCCATTTATAATTCAAGCTCCTTCAGTAAATTCATAAAATATTAATCAAAGCATGACAGATACTACGTTATATAATATATTCGCTTAATTCTGATTGTTACTATATAAAAAATTCATATAAAAATATTTAACATTTTGTGTTTCTAGAAATAATTAATTTAATTTTCTAAGATCTTTGAATAAACATGCTGATACATCCATGAATGGTTTTTGTACGATTGATATCATATCCGATAACTTTACGACAGTTTCCCTTTGATATTTATAATTCTAGCTTCTCCAGTGAATTCATAAAACGTTAATTAAAGCATGACAGATACTACGTTGCATAATATATCCGCGTGACATTCTTGCGCGCACCACGTCGAAACAACATGTGTGATGTTGAATTCAATCGAGATCAATTATCAACTAGGGCGCAGGGAGCTTAGCCCCCTGCTCGTGTGTGACATGTTTAGCCCCTTCTAAATCGCCGGAACAAACATAACAAAGCGTCGCACGTTCATAGACCGACGGATTGACGCGAGGATAAAGGAGCTCTTGTTAAGCCATGTTACAGTCAGAATTATGAATTATTTATTATCAATTTGTTGCTGATATCTTAATATCGTAATTAATAATGTATTGACATTCACATATAATATCAGACACTATTATCTATTAATTTTTAATTATAATTTGATCCATCTAAACTGACACAGAGAAACTTAAAATCGCAAATTAAATACTCTAGTATAAATAAATGAATATGTAATAAGATGCTTAGTATAATTATTAATTAATTAAATAATTATACGTGATATGTGCAACAACTGTAACTTAAATGTTCATCTAACTTTATGATGCTTCATAATGCTTTATATATTTTTTTAAATTAAGTTGTAAGTTTCTTGCATAATATATTATATGTATACATTGTAAATGTGCATGCCTTGTTTTGAGATACAAAATATATGTGTGATTTTTCATGAATAATTACATCAATTATGTTCGTATTGTTTTAATAACAAATTCCCTGAATTTGTGAAGTCAATTTTTGTCGAAAAACATTTCGTAACTACTATAATTCTATTTTTAATAATAGCTTAATTAAATGTCGAATTAAACTTCTGAATGAAATTGTCTTGAAATTTAAACAAAGACTGAAGTTTAAATATCTTTGCTGTCAAATTTCAATGTAAAAAAAGTCTTTCATTTATCGTTATTATTTCTCTAAAAACTATCGATGTTTCATCATTTATGAAAGAAAAATCAACACCAAATTTGTCGAAGAATTTCTTATTAAATCTAATGCGATAGAATAAATTAGCGATAAATAGTATTAATTATCTAAAAAAAAATAACCAGACATCAAATTCTTTCTGATATTTAATAAAATGTTTGGATGAATATTGTTTTCGTAGCAATTACAGATTTAATAACGACTTCACAATTCAGGAATTACTCGAAAGTACGTTAATCAATAGCTCCGATGATTAAACACTTGAAAAATACACTCAAACGTCACTTACTCTGAAGATTGATGGCCGACGGGAAGATGGAGGCGGCGTGCCGATGGACTTCCTGGGACCTGGCGGCCATTACGGAGCACGGGGTCGAATGGGCCCCGTGATGCGTGTGGGCATGGGGATGCGCGGTGTGATGGGCCGTGAGCGGCGTGCCGCCGGCCGCCGCACCGGCGGCAGCGGCCGCGTTACCGGGATATCCGGCGGCCCGTGCCGCGGTGTAACGATAGGCCGCTTGGCTCATCTGCGAGCACGAGCTCAGGTCCCCATAACTGCACTGCATCTCGCCGGCGGCCAAGGCGCAGCTGGAGGCCTCGAAGCCGGCCGCTGCCGCGGCCGCGGCCTGATTCAGATACGAGTAGTCCATAATGCCGCCGGCCTGACCGCAGGTAAATCCACTTTGCGTTACTCCGCTGGGCACTTGATACTTGGAGGGTCGTTTCTTCACACTCCGGCGACGGTAAGGGACTAAGACCGCCTCGGATGACACGCACTCGAAAAAATTGACGACAGGCCGTTAAAAGTCACGATGTCTAACACATTGGTGTTGTCCCTTTGGAAGTTTTGCGCGAGAAAAATAAAAAGGACACTCGCTGCGGATGTGCGAGGTGAGATTTTACAAGGTCACGTAAGCGCGCGGCTTCGCCGGGCCCGTTTGTACCCGCGCTTCGTTGGGCCCGCTCGTCCGCGGGTAAGACCCGGGTAGACGCGAGCGGTAGGAGCGGCACGCCGCTCTCTCGTCGGCGACGCTTCAACGAGACCGGGAGCCGTGCCGGGCCGCCGGTTGGGTTCCTCGATAGCGGCTTATGATGCGTAATCGGATCAGCGATATCAAATTATTGCGATTACACCGCGGATAGGAAGAAGTTTTCCGGCCCGCTTAAGAGCGCCCCGTACGACCGACTGGTGGGTCTCCTCAAAATCAAATGATAAGCTTAATTCAATAACCGCCGTTGCCGCGGGTAGGAGCGTGGGTGTGGCCGCAGGTGACTCGCAGGGGTTGCGTTTCGTGGGGGATTCGCCATGCGGAAGCTGATTCGCCGGCGGCCGAGCCATCCCCGTGACGAGAACGGGGGTTGAAACGCCGCCTCCGTGTCGGTAGTATCCGACTTCCACCCCTCTCGAGATTTACGCGGGACCACCCCCGGGTTACCAGACCAGACAACCCTCTTCCCCAAACGGCCATCAGACCGAATGAGTGCTATCATTCGATGACGTGCCCCTCCGGCCGCCCCACCCTCGGCTTTTACGATCGATCCCACGCAGAGACGCCGGAGACGGAGAACGCCGCCGCTGTGTCCTGGCCGCTCCAGTGGACGCGAGGAGTCTGCAGGAGGCTGCGTCGCGTCCCGTACCGTGGCGAAGATCCTCGGGGCTGTTTACACCTGCGTGCCGTGCCGTGCCGTGCCAAGGATATCACCCAGGCCGAATTATTCGCGTCGCGCGTCGACGCTTCAAAAGAACGACTCAAGTGGTCATATCCTGACCGCTCAATCAAAAAGCGAGAGACAGAGAAAGAGACGCAAAATGTAATATTGTTTCTTAACAGATTTATCGAATGTGTATCAAAATCAATCTTTTAATACAAATTTAATCTACGTAATAATTGTCTAAAAGCAATTTTTTTCTAATCTGCTTCAAGTAGCAACATTGCGTCAAATAAGATTTGTTCTGTATGTCTCATTTTTTTATTATTAGATAGATAAATTGTCTTTTAAGATCTCAACAGTATTATTAAGATGGAAAAATATACATATAGCAATGACGAAAATCTAATAAATTTAAAAGATTTATAAATCTTTTTTAAAATAAAAATGTAAAGAATATTTATAAAACATAAAAAGTATAAAAGTATAAAATAATATCATTGAAAAAAATATGGCAATTATTACATGTACTAAATCGATATTAAAAGAGTGATTTTTTGAAACACGTTCAATAAATGTTAAAAATAATGTTATTTTCTTTCACTTAATACTTTTCATTAAGAATTGAAGCTGGTATAATTTTAGTGAGAGTAAAGTAATTTCTACGTTTCAGATAATCTTAATGTATTAAATAATTGTAATATGATTGACGCATATTTTATCACGTCTGTCGCATAAAAAACCAGACTCACTAAAATTATATAATTTTCATTATTAGTGACAAAAATTGTGGAAGTTTTTGATCAATCAAAAATCGATCTAACTTTATTTTACATATATAAAGTGGAAAACTATTTTTGTGAATATTCGGCTGTTTTCCAATTCAGATTCTGTCAAACATTATTTTTGATATGTTACTTCTTATCGCATCAATTTATTAAGACATAGATATTAAAGCTTGAAAGAATCCCCAGAAATATTAATAAATAAATCAAAGATATACGATGAAAAAAATTAGTCAATAATTAGAAATTTATGTTGCAAAAGTAAATTCGCCTATATCTTTTTTATTGCAAATTCATAAGCGGCTTTCCACTTCGATACGATTTGTTATCTGTTCTTAGTAGAAGAAGACAGATAAGAAAATGAACAGGTTGCAATGTTCGAAAATAAGTTAATAGTGCTATCGTATCATCTTTTTAAAGTATTAATTCCTTAATTCCGATATAGAATATCCTTAATTAATTAAAATAACAATCATCTGTTACATAAAATCTCTCTATGATACATTGTACTAATCTCGGGTAACAATTATTGTTTGAGCTCAATTAATTTCACGATAAAATTATTCACATTAATGTTCATCACAATTATCATGTCGGATAAGCTTTTTGAGAAATTATGTATAAATTCATTGTTTTTCACCGGTTTTACCAATAAAAATATGCTGCGATATTTTTGTTAATCTCAGCCTTCAATCTAATAAAAATTTTATGCAAGCTTTGATAGTTGAAGTAGATACATAAAGTTTAAATTAAAAAGTTACAGCATAAAATATTGTTATTCCCATCGATTTGGAAGAAAAGATCCAAATTCGTTAAGTATAATTTATTCAAGCTTAATTTCATCAAATACTGAAACTATTAAAAAGATAATGCGATAATTTCAGGATATACTGCATATTTCACATTTTTCACATTTCACGCGAGAGCTATGTAAGACATCCCTAGCACCCAAACGAATTGAAATTTCTCACGTCTTTCGCGCCGGGCGCGAGTGAGATAGTGGAGGGGCAAGGGAAAATATGATTTATCTCGACCTAGAGAAACAATTTTCACGAGCACGGCACGGCGGTGCGCATCGGTCGACCGGCTCCTGTGCGACATTTGTTTTGCACTTGTTCTCACGAGTGAGAGAGTGCCGCGATGGGAGAGCAGTCGCGGTGTTCCACCCTCTTTCCTGAATCTTATCCCAGGGGAATCCCGCTCCAGGCACGCGGAACGTGTGTCGCACGCTGCCACCGTGCACATCTCCGGGCGACACGCACACAGTCAAAAGCTGCATAGGCGTATCCTTTTGAATAAATCCTGTATGTAATGAACGAGGCGTCGTGTCGATGTCGGAAGCACGGTCTCTTCGCTGGCGAATAAATAAATAAACATAGAAACATGTAACTTCGAAAAATACTTGAAATAAAATCAAAAGTGAGACTTACAAATTATCAGAAAAATTCATTTATTTACATTCTCATGCACAAAAAAAAAATGAATTGTATTTGAATAAATAAACAATACTCAAATAAGAATAATCATTTCGCATGTATAAATTATATAATTATAAAAAATATATACATATTATATCCTTTTACGCATCTATTTCTTTTTCAAAGTTATTCAAATTCATATTTAATTAAAGACAATAAAATTTTATAATTTCCTAATTTTCTGAGAAAAAAAAACCGTGTACTTTCGCTATCAGAATTACGCCATTGTCCGCTGAAGGAGCAACGCGTACATGAGATGTGTGTGTGTGTGTCTTTGATATCAATACGCACGAACGTGTCGGCCTTTCCCCTCGGCGGTCTGATACATATGTCCTTGATTTGTCCGGAGAATAATATTCTCTCCTGCAAAGTTGATTAAATATTGGTTAGTGATCTCGGACACCCTCCGCGGCCCTGCATCGCCTTTCGACCCCGCGAAGACCCGCAGGAATACAATTTAATATTTCCGCGCCTGAAAACACAGCGGGCGATCATTTTTCTTTCATGTGAGCTGGGTACATCGAGAAAATTAACGATTTTTCCGCTGGTCTCTGAGGGATATCCATATAAACGGTACTTTACAGTTCAAGTGGTATAAGTCGAGCTTAAGATGCTCTCGGTTTGACGATAGAACGAGTGGAAATGGAAATGTTCCGCAATCATCTTGTTTTAATGAGATGAGAATATTCAAACGGTGCGTACTTTTCATACATTATATAGAAATGTGCGAATCAAATGATTTTTTTTATATGAATCGAATCATTGAATACAATTTTTAATAATATAATTATTAGATTGACTTTAACATGTAGATAATAAAAGAACATTTTAATGTAAAAAATAATATTGTACAATATAAATTTGTTTTGAGGTGAAGATATATTTAAATATTTAAAATAAAAAAATATACTTTATTTAATGTCGCAGTAACTAAAACTCAAACAATAAGATGAAAAGTCATAAATAAATTATTAAAATATTCTAATGTACCCAATAAAATTATCCAATTACATACATAGTAATTAAAATAAAATAATATAATTAATTTTATTATCAATAATCATAACCTACGCATAAAATCAAACTTTTACTTACAATTTAACAATCGGCTACAATACATGTAAAATATCTCAAATCTCTAACATTATATCGCATAAACATTTTGAAAATTATCAGACTTCAATTATTTTATAAAGCAAAAGGGCGAATTAAAAAAACGCATTTAAATAAAAACTAAATAAACTGAAGAAATAAGATGCTATTGTATTTCTTATCAATAAATTAAAAATAAAATTGCTTCGGTTATTATAAAAAAATTATACAAATTAAAAGCATTAGCAAAACGTTAATATTTTGAATTATCAATTTATGTTATATTAATAATTTGATATCAAGCTTCTTATTACTCATATTCATTATTAAATAACAATTATATTTTTATTTTTCAAAGCAAGTTATTTCGTCAAGAAAACAAACATATAAAACACATACATGATTACTTTTATATAAACTTTATTATAAAATATTGCATTGTGTTAGCTTTAGCGACATTCGTCATGCTGCGTAAAAGTATAAGCGAGCCACTTTTGGGACATTTTCTACTTTTACACAAAGACGCAATATAATTTATACTTTAAATTATTTACAATCTTTTTTCACGCTGTACATTACATTTTTGTAGATACCATACGAAGATCGATCATCATTTTACATATATATATGTATATATAATAAGAGTATAATGAAAAATTTATCATTAATTTTTTAATTTCAGCGAAAATATTCTTTTTACCATGTAGACAATTTCATTAGCATCTATTTTTATTCTAATAATATAGTAATTTATAGCATTCCAGTCTTCAGGCTAAAAATTTTATGTCTATTATATTATAATTATTCCGACAATATTATCACTATCAGTTAAAAATTAAATATTTAAATTAAAATTGCTCCTTTGATAAATTTGATATCTGTTTTTTTTTTCAATAAGATAGATTTAATTGCTATATAAGACATTTTATTTCTGAAATTCAATCAATAAATTGGTGCAAAGTTCTAAAAAATGTGCCGACATTATTGAAAAATAGTGTAATGTTCCAAAAAGTAATTTCGAAATTGAAAGAATGTGATAATCATTATGTTATTTTTACATTTCGGGGCATTGTCTTAGTTAATAATTTTCGAGAGTATGACTTTTCGGGACTTCGCATGTCCACCAAATTATTTAATATCAAATATTAAAAAAAAATCTAATTTCTACTTTCCCATAAAATTACTGCTAAGAAAAAAAATTAAAAACATGTCATTACAATTTTGTATAATGATGGCGAGACATGGATGATGTTAAGACAATACATATATATCACTATAATGAAAGATCACTATTTAAATATAATTACTTACTCATTATTGCATAATCTATTCATGGACATAAGAAATAGTTAGACTAAAATCTAATATTATAATAAATTTCAAATATTTAAACCTATTAAAAACAGCAGATTATAAAATAATCTGATAGTAATATATAAGAGAACATATATTATCAATACTATTTATTGTAAAATACTATTATTAAATTTAAAGAAGAGAATTAATAATAAGTTATTTCATATTTAACTTAGCATCTTATAATCTAATATTTTAAATTATGTTAAAATGTAATTCGATAATTACACATAAAATATTTTCCTTCAATTTTATTTGTATACGGCTAAGTAGTATTTTCCTATCTAATAGTAACACAATGTGTAGATATTATAAAAATATATTCTAATTTATTTTATTTACATTACTCCAAGTTGTTCTGAAATATATCACGCTTTGTTTGACCCACACGAAGCTGTGTTAATAACAGAGCGCAATTAGAATTATACATATATATTTAGTATTTCTCATTCTTTATTTTTATATAATTTCCCTTTCTCCTTCCTTTTTAAATAGACATTTTACAACCGATCCAGTCATTCTATTTTCATGTCCATGAATTCATTTATACAAATTTTATATATAGATATTTACTGATATTTTTAACTCTTTCTAATTTTTTTTCAACGTTAGCATTTTCTTTTTATATTTTGTACATTGTTATATCGAAACTTTTTAACTTCTATAACCTGAGTCATTCGTGAAATACTACTACATTTGTATGTTCGATTTGCATTGTTTAAGCAAGCTACACATCATTCAACAAATTTTTTCGCAGTAATGTACGCAGTAATACATTACTGTAACGTCTTAACCAATGGATTCAAATATGGATTTCATATAAATAAAAAAAAAATTAAATTGCCAATAAATTCAATCGTCGATTCTTAAATTATTCATGAAATCTCTTCCATACATATTAGTAATTTTAAACACTGGATATTGTTTAATATAAGAGGTATATTCAGAAAGTAAAATAAAAACAAAATGAAGGAATTTCTTCATTCCGACATCCTCCATTAGCTCTTTTAACTTATTCTGTCTTAACTATTCTGTTCTAACATTCACAAAGTTCATCGATCATTAAACATCTATTAGCACGATTTTTTCTTCAATTTTTTTGAATGAATTTATCAGTTTATTAGAAAACAGAAGGCTTTCCATCAAAATGCATGCTAAAAAATAAATATCTTTATTTTCTGAATATACCTTGTATTTCTGTTGAACTCTCCTGAAAGAATATTATTTATCTTTCTTTCTTGTTTTCTTTCTATTATCTCAGATTGTTAATTTAACCAACTTTTGCTTAAAAATCATGTGAATCAAACCGAAATAAAAATCACCGGGCAAAGATAATTGACAATCAACGTGATCGACGATCAATGTATTATTGCATATTTGGATAAATAGTGTAATACGAGTTCTTAAATTGTTTTGAATTATATACATTTGGGTCTTCTACGGTGAAGGGTTGGATCACGTTGGCGGGCATCGTTTTTTGATTATACATATTTGTTACCATGTATTGCGGCGTGGATACGACTTGACCGACGGTCGTCTCTTCCACCACTTTCTTCGGGGAGTAGATCAGCAACTGAGGTATGGACACATCGTTCTGTTGCGGCGTATTGTCCGCCGTGGACACCGCAAATGCGGTCGTCGTCGAACTGGACAACTGTTGCGCCTTGCACTTTTTCGTGTGAGCATATAATGAGCCGGCATTGTTGTACCTTTTCGTGCAGAGCTTGCACGCGTACGGTCGTTGACCAGTGTGCGTGTACGTGTGCTCGTTCAGTGAGGTCAGTCGCCGGAAGGACTTGGCGCAGATAGTGCATTGGTATTTAGCCTCACCAGTGTGCATGGTGATGTGCCGTGCCAGAGTGTTGGCCCGAGCAAACGCTCTGCTACAGTACTGACAGATGTACGGTTTCTCACCGCTGTGAGTTCTCAGGTGCAATTGCAGATACGTGCTCTTGGTAAAGGCACGACTGCACACGTTGCACACGTATGGCTTGATGCCGGTGTGTGTGCGCATATGCGCCACCAGCGAGCCACTCTGAGCAAAGCACTTGCTACATTTTTCACAGAGAAACCGCTTTTGCGTATCCTTTACCCGTTTGTGCCTCTCTACGTGGTTCGCCAGAGATTGAGCTTGTGCGAATGCCTTTGGACAGAGCGCACATTTGTGTGGCCTGTTGTGTCGGTCCTGCAACGAGAAAACAAATTTGTGTTAAAGCTGTGTCGTTAGAGACGCATATTTTTACAAAAACAAAAATATTATAAAATAATTTAATTTTTATAACTGTACATTATATGTACAAGAATTTTAATGATCGTATATCATACAAAAAATATATAGAAGTCATATAAAATCAACTTGCCTTCTTTCGGTTCTCGGAATTTTCATTGATTTTGCTCTCGTTATCCTCCTCGTCATCGTCCTCATCATCAGTGTTGCCAAATATTTCCTCTTTGTGTTTTGATTGTTCATGATCCTTCAGCTTGTCGATTCTCGAAAATCCTTTACCGCATGTTGAACAATTGAACTTTAAGCCGCTGTGTGTCGAGATGTGCCTCTTCAGGTTCCTTTTCGTAGCGAAAAGCTTGCCGCACTGAGTGCATTGTAAACTTTCGATTGGCAAATCACTGTCGTCATCATCTTCTTCTTCCTCTTCCTCCTCGGATTCGTTTTCCCTGAACATCGGCAACGTTCTATCCTTCTGTTCACTCGTCGTCTTATTCGCCGGCTGATCGGGTATATCGTCCGACGTATCCACATTGTATTCGGCGTGGGTCTTGGCGTGAGACAAAAAGGACTTCTGGTATATGAATTGCTTCGAGCAGACTTTACATGTAAACTTGAAATTTTTCTTCTCTTCCCTTGTGCTGTCCGTCACGTTGCCGCTTCTAGTCACTTTCGCCGACACTTTGCTCGCCCTTTTGTCATTCTGCGACGTTTTACTATCCGTCACCTGAGTCTCGTGACACGTGAGCATGTGGCTCTTCATTTTGTCGATACTCGAGAACAGCTTATCGCATACGACGCACACGTAACACAATTTCGTCTTGTGTTTGTGCACGTTCATGTGTCGCTGCAACGCCACCTTTGTCGCGAATGATTTGATGCAATGCGGACACTTCTGCCTGGTTGTCCTGCTTATGAGTGGCTTCTCCTCGTCGTCGCTGCAATTTGCGATGTCTCTCGCATCCTCATTGTCCGTTCTTAATACCGCGGTCTCCTTCGAAACGTCATAGTCGTTGAAATCCTCCAATAACATATCATTCTTAACTTTAATATTTAACATATCTTCCTTAATCTCCGTTAAACTTCCTGACGTCTCATTATTTTCAGACATCAATAACTGTTCCTGCTTGACACATTTGTTTTCCGTTGTCGAACTGGACAATCGATCTGAGTGATCGGTAGTTGCGTCATCCTCGTGACACACAGTTACTTCCATTATTTCAGCTTTATGTAAATTTTCTTTAAGTGTACTGTACGACGCATCTTTTTCACTTGGTTCTATAATTTCCTCCGTTTTTTGCATACACTTGTGATTTATATGAGATTCATCGCTAATTACCGCGTCAGACTGAATGGCAGTACCATCGAACGTAACGATATCGTGAGACGAGTAAATATCCTGCTCAATGACATGATTATCTTTTTTACAAGATACTACATCGGATACGGCGTCTGCGATGTCTTTGATTATCATGGCAGTGTCATCTTTTGCGTGTTTCTCCTGCAATGTAGACTGAATCTGCAACTTGAGGATCTGACGTAGTCTGACATCGGAATTCTGAATCTGGCATATAAATTCGTAGGACACATCGAGCAGATGATTGCAGGATAAACAGATGAGAGCTGGCAGACCATCCCCTTCCACGACCTGGAATTTTATGAAAATCTCAACAATGGTTTC
Source organism: Tetramorium alpestre (assembly GCA_021460005.1). NCBI lineage: Eukaryota > Metazoa > Arthropoda > Insecta > Hymenoptera > Formicidae > Tetramorium > Tetramorium alpestre. Next base: position 1,438,725 of record JAJVSH010000036.1, on the reverse strand, counting down.
ATGTCGCAAAAATATTATGTTTACTGCGTTCGGCAAAATAATCTGAGCGAACAGATGTCGAACTTGAATCATGTATTTTTCGTAATTTTCGCGCAAATTGAGCATTAAACTTAATGCCGAAAGATTCCGAGCTGATTCTATTATATTTTAGAACAAAACTTGTACAACTTTTCACTTAAGTTTCATATATTATTTCGAGTTTTTAGGCTTCAGGTTTTCTATATGAACTAATAATAACTGGATTTTGACTGTTTGATTTTTCTTAATTCTTTTTGGCCTTTTTTTCTTCATTCTTTTTAAGAACGTTGCGCACAAAATTGACTGCAAAATAATGTCTTTTCTATCAACACAATTTAATTTTCGCGCGCAGAGTCATTTTCTCTACAAGCTTGGTTTTTAAATCGAAAGATTTGTTTTTTATTCTTACACTGGACTGGTATTAGAATTGAACTAAAACTGAGCTACTACAAGCAAGGGTAGACAGTGCAAGCAGGCATAAAGAGCGCTACAATGCAAAAGTAATGCGGCACATGGAATTATTACATTCATCTGTACAATTGTAATTTCACCAAAAGATATTTAAAAAATTATAGAAAAATATACAGTATTATATATTATTAATTAAGGTGCCACACAACACAAGATTTTCTAACTCTGCAAATTTTACATTTCACAACTATTACTTTTTCAACAGTAATTGGCAATGATTTTAAAATAATTGTATATCTAAATTTTAAATGCTATATTAAAATAGATATTTCAAAGCTTTTTGATTTAGAAAAACTTCTATTTTCATACATACACTTAATTTTAACTTTCTTTAGATTTATCTTGAAATTCTGAGCTATTTGATTGATCTAAATGTTCTTGCACTGCTTGCACTTGCTCTAGACTTCATGCAGCCAGTTCAATGAACTCTTGCACCGAGTTCCACTATATTACAATAAAGAGCAGCATCAGTAACACCAGTTCTGCAATAAAGAACGCTTTAATGACACTTCTTAAACTAGAGCAGCCAGTTCAGGAATAAAAAACAAACTTCAGAGCGAATCAAAAGCTCGATTTGTTCTGAAACTGCTATACCATGCAGATAAGATGAGATAAAGTAAACAGATGTATATTTCTTAACAATTTACGACATAACAGAGCATTTCGATGCCTTAAATTTGTAATGCGAAACGCAGCTTCGCTATTAAAAGTACAAAGCCTATGTATGAGCATTCATCGCAAGTGGCTTGGGTCATTGTTTACATCGCAGCAAGAAGCTACAGTACTTGAAACTATAAAGCAAAGTCAGCGTGAAAATTAATTTTACGTGGAAATAAAGAAAAGAAAAAGAAGAGTGAAAACGTTCCCTCGAACGAAAGCTCTATCAATTCTCCGCGGGAATCAGCGTTTAACGGAGAATGACATTCGTCCATCCAAAATAACGGCGTTGGCATCGCAGGCTGACGAACGGATAGAAACCTCTCTGAAACGGAGGGAAAACCCCGAACGGGTTCGAAAACATCTGTCGCCGGTGCGGGGAAGCGCAAAGTGAGATCTCCGAGACACGGACGCGATCTCGGCGGTTTCAAAATAAGGCTGGCGAGAGAGAAAGAGAGACAGGAGAGAGAGGAGCTAACCTGCACGGCGGCGACGGCCATCAGTTTCTCCGGTATCCCGCCGTCGTCGCGAAAGAGCTGGCACGCCTCCGTGCAGGACTTGAGGCAGATGCGGCATTCGTCGCCCACGAGCCGCTCCGCGCGCGCCGTGCTATTCACCATCGCGTCATCGCTCGGGACGGCCATCGGTGCGGCGGCGGTGATCGGCTGACCCGCGGGACAATACGGTCAGTTGTTGGTATATGCAGCTGCGCGGCCGCCATTTGCCCGGACCGCGAATCGACCGCGGGCGCTCTCGATAGATCGACGCCGCGACGGCCGCGGGAACTTTCGCTTCCCCGCGAGGAGCAAGATCGGAGAGTGTATTACAATTTTGATTTAAACTGATTTTGATCTCGGTTTAACTTTTTATCTTCTTATGTTCATTTTTATCAATGCAGATTAATTTTAATTCTGATTTAACTTACTTTCTATTTTTCTTAGTCCTAAGAATTAGAAAAAGATGAAAAGTTGAACCGAGATTAAAGTTAATCTGCATTGGTAGAAAATGGACAAAAGAATTGCGTTTTATTACACATTAAGCGATAAGAAAATCTGATAAAATCACTTTAAATATAATAAAATTGTAATGAAATTAAAGAAATAAATTAATTAAAGGTTCTCGAGTTAAAATTAACAATGAAAAGTTTTGAGAATCAAACGTTATTAGGTTGCGTGAATTAACGTTATATGTAATATTTAATTAATAATTTAATATTAATTATAAATCGTACATTTCGATTTTGATTGATCAGTAACACGATGATAGATAAATTAAATAATCTAGAAAACTCTTCGACAAGCATAAAACGACTATTCAAAAATTAAATCAGAAAAATTTTGTTAATATACATAGTTTGTAAAATATTCGGAAATAAAAATTGGAATTAACCAGCAAAGAGGAAGAAACAAAGAAGAACTTCATTGTCAAAGCGACTTTTGATTGCGAAGAATTGTAAAGTGAGCAACGCGCGCGATGTACTTTTTATTTAACTCTTTATTGAGATATCTATGTACACATAAATTTATTCGTACACATTACAGTTTTCTTACTGGGTATCGCAAGCTTATATACATATACAGGATACCCTGTAATCGATAATACAATCGGGAAGGTAATCCTACATAAAAAAATAAATTGAAAATGTACAATAAATTTTTTTACATGAGGCTTCGTTTCCGACAAAGCCGTACTTTGCGGATTTCAGCAACGGCAATTATTCTCCCTGTTAGACTTGGATAAGTTTGATTAACATTTCTCGCTGTAAATCTACATTGAACTCTCATTCCAGCGATCTGTCCGAATGAAAAGAAATGAATAAAATGCTTTAGAAAAATAACGATGCGCTTGGTATTTATGTCTTTCCTGAAACATAAATTAATTTTCCGTTTTTAAGGACGCTTTTTCCGCGCAATTACAGGATCATTGCATATACTTGTATACGCATTAATTTTCTCACGTTACGCTAAGTAATTGTACAACGTCAGTCTTTAACGAAACGCTCGCTTCTCGTGAACATATGAAATATTTCTCTCACTCTCTCTCTCTCTCTCTCTCTCTCACATTCTCTTTACATTTTTCGTCGCTCGCCGTCTCTGACTTCAATAGAAAAATTCATTGCTTATGACTCCCAATCTAATATCTGTACACGCTTTACCACTTGACACTCGCATCCGGTTCTCATTATACTTTCGCGATTCCTTTAAGAGGTGCATGATACTCTTGCGCAAATGACTATGCATGACTAATAACAGCCTGGCACTTAGAATCTGCTTCCCTGGAGCATTACACTTTACAATTGACAACGGTATCATAGAAATCTCAACAAGATGTTAACAATTAATATAGCAATCATGTACAGTGTTCTAAAAGTCGCATATTTCCCTTACAGACATTTTTCTTAGGTTTCATCCTTGAAAAAGATCAAGATAAATTCGCTTGTCGCGCATCTTTCAATTGTTTAAGAGATTAATTTTGTTGGTTGTAATTGTATTTTCATGAAAAATCACCCTAAATCGATTAAAAGATAAGCACATCACTTCTAAATCTAATTTATACGACTTATAGGACAGAGCACATAAACTCTATATGAACATTGTACAATCTGCTGCATTGATAAGCGCCAAGCTCCACTGGTAATGAATAAAATAAAATCACAGCTTCTTTACGTATAATCTGAAGAAAGGCTCTCCCTTAGATAACCAGTGAAATGTACGCATGTACTATGTATCCGTTTTCGGTTGTCTTAATCGGAATCATGGCATAAACCCCGAGTATTGATTATCATAAATATATAATTAATTTTAAGAAACAATCTGTAAATATATTCTTGAACATCGTAAAACTGTGCAGAACATATTGAATATACAAAATTTAATTCTAAAACATTTACGTAAAATCTTAACTTCATTATTAGAGAATTATATAACCATTATGCAGAGAAACAAAAACATGTATATTATGAAATGGCACGCATTTGAAAACATAAAGATATCATTTAAACGGTTTAAATATTAAATTAAAAATTATAACTTTTTATTATGCTTTAATGACAAAAAATTTAAGATTACTTATAAATAAAAATAAAATTATTTTTTTAAACGACTGTTATGCGGGCTTGTTTGAAAAGAAAAGGAGAAAGATTGATACTTCTTTCATGAAACAATCTCTATAGGAATTTTAAAGTCAGCAACCCTGTTTTTTTTTTTTAGTAAATAGCCATGTATGTCCCGAGGTACTCTAAGAAACAGATAGTGAGAAGTTAGTAATTATTTCGCGTGTTTGACAAATCTGTAAGATATAGAAGTGTATTGGGTGATTTCATGTTCTTGTAATACTTTTTTTAGTTCTCTTGCTAAAGATCGTATTATCATACGATTACATGACTAATTAATGTAATATATGAACGCACGTAAATGTAGACAGCTAGAGCTTACGGTTCGATATGTACACAACGTCGCGAATCTTTCTACATAAATAAAATAGAAACTATCAGAACAGCCTAACACGCGCTAGTCCTCCGACAGATAGATTCTAACATTAACATTGTTGCTTTTGTCTCTAAGAGCAAGTTAAAACGTACATTGGTTCGTTAAGAACTAATAGCATTTTATCGTATATTAATGATATCAATGAGGAAATTTACAAGATTGAAATTTAACAAAGCTGATTGAAATGAGGAAATATAATAAAATTATGGTAAAATAAAGAATATAAATCGAAAAGAATTGCCGCCATAATAAAGTGAATTTATTGGAGAACTTTTTATAAAACTTTATAAAGTATAGGAGGTAGCTTCAAAGGTTTTGGAACTTTTTCACTTTTCTGAGGAATATAAAACAATCATTTATGCTATTTTTTACAAAAGAAAATTTCCTATTCAAGAATTATGCTGTATTTTCTTTAACAAAAGCTTTTTCTTGTATAATTATGCACTTCATCAAAATTCTTCAAAGTATTCTCGAGAGCATTTTGAAAAAAGTTATGTCATCGCAGTCTATACATGTATCAACTATGTCATGCAGCCTATACATATATCAGCAAAAATATTGTTTTTGTCAGTGTTTTGAAATTATTTTTAACGCTGTCATCATATGCTGCGATAACATAAAGCTCTCTACTCGTATTTATGCAGAAATTCAAATGTGTACATTGTTTCCAGTTACAGATCAGTTTGTATCAGCTAATTCTGAATTTTTTTTTTAATTGCCTCGTATAATTTAAATATAACAAAATGTCAGCATAACAAATATGTACACAAATTACATTATAAGAAATTTCACATAGATTATTCAGTCATAATTTTTAATAATTTTTCAAATTATTTCTGGTAACATTTTTTGGCTATGCTAATATTAAAATAATTTTTATAATTTTCAATATAGTTGTTTAAAGCCCGACATAGTATCACTTAAAATTCAACTGGTAAAAAGAAATTCTTTCGTATAATTCAATATATTGAAATATTTATCACAAATTTACAAACGTATAATAGTATAATTTTTACTAGAGCCCTAGAATGGAAGCTTTTAAGAGGAGTAATATTCCATTTATGCCCAGAACCAGTTAAAATAATCGATTTTTAGCAAAAACATTTTATTTGAAACATCTGGAAACTCGAGATACCTGGCATAATTCATAAACTCAGAAATTGTTATACACATTATATTTGCTGCTCTCACCGAGCATTGTAAAGTAACAAAAACAAAATATAATACATTTCAAAAAAATCTAATTTTGCGTTTTTCATTTTTGTTTTTTTATATATATAAAAAAAAAAGAAAAAAAGGGAAGTTAGACGCAAAGAAAAATTGCAAATCGGAACAAAATAAAACAGCAACCAAAATCTCTAGGTCAAAGACCTAAAGTCTAGTGACTATTATAGTGAGCCTCACACGTTTTAGATTCAAAGTAAGTTCTGTTTCTGGAGCAGAGAAAAATCTTGGCTCGAATAAATTTTATAATATACAATACAAGCTCAACATTTTCGCGGTATTCACGCACGTCCACATTTTCGCGAACGAGAAGCGGTGTCTCAGCCTTTGTTTATCCAACGCTAAACAAAATCTGCTTTCCTTAATTCCCCTTTTCTCTCCCTTACCCCTCTTTTCTCTTTTCTCCCTGCGAGATACAGCGGGTCCTTGTCTGGATATGTACATGCTATCTGAAAGGAGGAAGGACTACTTTTTGCTATACTTTTAGAGCACAGTGCGACCAAAGAGCTGGTACCTTTTTGAGTACCCCTGGAGCAATGATTAGGGCATCGCGAATGCATTTCCAGCTGCTCTCGATGCGCCTAGATATGCGATTAGATCTTAGGATGCTGCCCCGAGTTCGTGCGGTATTCGCCTACTGAAGAAGGGAAAATGATTGGTGGGTGGCCCTTTATTCGGGGGCCGTAAGCAAGTCCTAGGCCAGCTCTCTCTTTGCTTTAGCCTCGTTGTAGAATTCCGATGTCACATCGGTGCTGGATGTCACCGTAACCGGTCGGAAGTGTCGGGTCAGCACGTATACTACCGCCTCGTACGTTGCCATTATTATGGCGGTGTTCGGAATTTGCCGGATCAGCTGGGTTCCAAGGCCACGGTAGAGACCCTTTGTACCCTCCTCTACCCATACCGTGTTCAAGGTTTGCCAGAATGTGCGATATTTGATGCCCTCTTCCCGCAATCGGGTCCTCGCGACCTCTAAATGAGGGTAAGAGATACAATTATATTAATTTTTTTGACCATGTACCCTACATCTAATTAATAAAATTACTACTGAGGATGATGAATATACTTCTACTTGTATAAATGAGTTTATGTGAATTTTTAAGTTAACATTTCAATCTCAAATTTTTATCATTATAACTAAGCGTAATCGGAAAGATCTGTATGTAAGAATTCTATGTTCTCAGCAATATGATTTTAAGACAGGATGAATAAAGATTAATAAAGTGCATCGGAAATATATAATCATAAAATTGATTTCCTTTTATCGTAACGATCGGAAAATAACTTTGGTATGATGACGCAATTTTCTCTGAATAGAAATGGTCCGATTTCATGCAATTCGCCAATCTTCTACGAAAAGACGCACGCGATCTATACATGATAATTGCAAAACAATTTCAAAACAATTTCAAAACAAGCGCAGTATAATAGTAATATAGATTCAATGTTATTTTATTCAAACAACCAGAACGCCACGAACATTTGTGAATAGATATAACGTATAATTACACAGTGTCTGGCACGCATTGCAGATATAGGTGTTATCTTTAGACCAACTCGGAGAATCTTTGCGAGGTAAAGAAATCTACTATTTATCAATGAAAACAGAACATTATGAAAAAATTATATTTTATAGTAAGTTTCCCGTTTATGTTTTGTCGTTATAATAATGTCAAATAAATATGTCACATATATTTATTCAATTTAATACTATAAATTCAATTAAGCGTTTTATTATATAAATCTTTTTAATATAAAAATAATTCAATTTTAAATTTAAAAAATGCAAACTGAAAGTCAGCTAAAATGCGTTTGGTGACGAATTAATTAATGATTCTTTTAATTTGTACAAAACTGAAAATTCATTTAACTATCGATATAAATTGGCTTCTGTTGAATTTTTCGAATTTCGAAACCAATATATCAGACTGTAATTATAATTAATATCAGTAGAAACACACGAAAATTTGAACAAATTATTGTAATTAGAGAAAATCATTAATTGTAGTATCCATTAAACAATTTATAAAGATTCGTTTTCTTGAGGAAATGTAAATTTAATAGTGAGTCCCGTAAACCCGAAATAACTCGTGTTCTATGTAATAACGTATAATGTACTTACCGTGAGGATAGGCAATAGTTGACGCTATAGTTTTTGAAAATGAGCCTGCCGCCATAAATTCGATGAAGTCGCGGAACGTCTTCTTGTCGTCTGTTTGAGAAGCTCGCGACCTATGTGTGGCTAGCCACGCTTTCACAGCTTCATATATCACAAAGTGTATCACAGTCTCACTTATGCCTACATAGGACGCCACGATACCTTTGTAGAATCCCAGGATACCCTGCAAGAAAATAAAATATATAAACATTATAGTACATCTCAAATCTAATTTATTTCGATGACATGTACATGTAATATTTCCTCAAATTTCAATATTAGAAACATTAACAAAAAGAACATTAATAATTCATACTATTTATTCTCCGTAATATTAAAAAAAAAGAAGCCGGAAAAAAATAAAGGAAAATAAAAACAATAAAGTTTATTACATAAATTTAATAAAACAGATTAAAATACAAATTTTTTAAATAGCTAGTTCGCAAATTAATAATTAATGATAATTATATATAATGTATTATGTAAAACCCTGACATAATTATACGATGATACTTATGTCATATGTACATTAATTATTAACAATATTACGATTGTCGGACATGGAAATCAAAGCTTTGAATAATGAAATAATCGCGATATAATCAAGAACGATATGACATCTCTTATCAATGATATATTCAAGCCAGGATCTAAGGGTCCAAAAAAGAGAGCACGTGATGTCTGCATGCTCCATTAAAGATAACATTAAATCGAGTGTTCATATCTGTGATAAGAAAGCTAAAAACATTTGAGATGCCATTCGTAATTCAGCAATTCAGAGGTGTGTATTACCGTTAACGATCGATATGAAACATAAACAGATAAAATGATATTACGATGATAGGGGGGCCATCAATAACCAGGTAATTATCATCTTATCAACTCGATTTAGAATCTAAATCGTAAGTGCGAATTATTTATTATGCATTGCTATGATTTATTAACTTGTAAATTTTTCAATATTAATTTTTAATTATAGTAACCTATGTGAAAAATGTATACATCTACAGACATATTTTCCTTCTGTATTTTTGGAATATTTTCGTTTTAGAATTATTCCAAATATTATTGTATTTTAACTATTATATNCTNATAGCATTATTTTACACTATTTTTTATATTAATTTATAATATATGTATAAAATAATATATTATAATAATAATTATAATTAATATAGAATTATATATATTATATATTATTACGATTATTATGTTTCTTTGTAACTCTTTTATTCCGATTCTCTCGCAATCATTAATTATTTCTTATATTTGTAAGTATATCACCACTATATGTATATAAAGTTATTTATGTAAAACTGTTCCTTATTATATATACATCTACGTCAATTCATATTTCCAACTTTGCAAAAAGCTACGCAATGATGTACGAGATGACGACGAGATGTACAGATCTATTTATTACACGAGTGTTGCTCAACATAGCGTGGAATTTTCCAAGATATTTTTACTTGGATATACTATTCGTAGAGAGGTGTACTATTCATGGTGCCAGTTTTGAAGCTGGCCCGATTCCGGCATGTCGAACGCAATTTCAGTACGTGTAAGCATATAAACGCACACACATACATCCTGTGTAGTCGCTCTATTCAAATAAACATATTCAACTTGACACATGTCCACAGGATAAAATGACAAGAATGAACAATTTGTCTGTATATTGAAAACAAATGCCATTATTTCGCTCATTTTTTATACGAGAAATAATTTCAACAAACTCTCACATTATTATTATGTTACTGTATGTTAAATATAAAAAATTACTTTATAAGAGGTTTAATCTTTTAAAAGAAATTAGTTAAATATAATTCTTCCTTCGTAACAACTTTCTTAGACAATTATTTATTCTTTTTAGTTAATTACATACATGAAATTCTTTTAGATCACAAGCATCCACGAAGCTTACATATATCGCCAAAAGTAATAATACTTACTTGAAATATATCTCACGAATTTCGAATCATAAAACTTTCTCGATACGAAAAAAAACTTCGATATCTACATCTAAGATATTGAAGGATGATTACATCAGTTCTATATCCGACGAAGCTACTTCGATCCAACATAAGTGCTATACCTATCGTTGTGCCGACCAAGAAAATAATTTTAGCCGCAACTGGCGTTTGCTAAATACTTATCGATGACATTGCGATATCGTCGTTGATATTTCGCGAGGGGTCCCTTGGTCATTTTAAGTTTTCCCCAGTTCGTTTCCGCGACGTAATTCCCACGATAATTTCGCGAAGTTAACGAAACCGATCGATATAAACGACGGTCTGAAAAGCTACAGCAGACATCTCGGTTTTTACGAACAAAGCAAATTCGAAGCAATTAATCATTCAGGAGAAATTCAAAATTAGTTGTAAAATATCTAGAAAGAAAGGGTTCACAAGAGATATGTTATTTTCCGCGGGTTTATCTTCAAATGTGCAAAAATGTAAATATTAATAAAAGGAAGATTGTGCGTAGTATATTTTGTGCAATATTTCACTTTGAGTGTTTTTTTTAAGTATTTGTTAAAATAGGTCATTAAGCAAGAGAGTAAAACAATTTTTATTTTACATGAAACTACAGACTTCAAACTTTTATATTACCGTTAATAAATTACGTTTTAATTATCGTTTAGATAATTACAGAATTTCATGTTTTCCATATGCCTTACTTGAATATTATTTCACAATCTGTATGTTTTATCTAAAACTGCAGAATTATTCGTTTCAAGGGAAATTAACATGGGAAATGTTAGCTATCACAAAATAAATTTTATAACGGAATCGTTCTGGAAATGCGTATGTATGTATGTACAAAAACATCCTGTATTTATCGTTATGCACGTAACGGCAAGTATGAGCTTCATATCAAGAATAAACTCAACATTACGTTTACATTACACTTCATTTGATAAAGACATTGCAAAAAGATAGTATAATAATACAACATATGCACAATGTATTTGAAAAAGAATGCATGAATTATTTTATTCATTTCAATTCGACGTGGCCGTATTTTCGAAGATTTAGCTCCCTTGAGTCATTTTTTTTTCACGCGGTGAAAATTCATTTAAAGGAAGGATCGGTAATTGTCGATTTATTTAAGAATTAACAAATGTGCAAATATAAGAGATATTTTTGCAGGATTCGATACGACACGGCAGTTTCAAAATAAGATTTGATTCAAAATAAGGTATCTTACCGATTGGCGATATATCCTCCGCATGCATTCTATCGCTGTGACTTTTTGTGATCGGTGGTCCAATTGCAGTCTGGTTTTTATGAACCAAATCGGATTTGTCAATGTACACGCGGTGAAACCTGCAAAAGTGAATGACCGTTTATTGAATCCATACGAATGCTCGATATTTTGTGAATGGATTGTTATGTATACTGTTTTTTTTTTATTTTTAACGTTACCGTATCAATCCGTTTAAAACGGCAATTTATCTTAAATATTATTATTCGTCAGAGATTACGTAAAAAATTAAACCTGATTAATCATATCTGAAAAAAGATATAAAGTGGAGATAAATAAAAAAGTAAGTGATCCTTACCTTTTTTACTGAGAAATATTCAACATTACAAATGATTTCTACTTTGAGTAGAATTTTTGTTATAGATCCCTCAAACTAATATTTATATTAATTTATTATAATTACATTCATTCATTTTATATCTTTTTTTAGGTATCCCGCCCGTCAATTATTTTTGGAAGAGCTTCTTTTTACGCCTAAATACCAATTGTCGCCTAAAAATTTAGACAAGGATTTATTAATACATAAATATCTGCAAGAAATGAAATTATCAATTAATGTTTCTCGCGTATATCATAAAACTTAAAATCTATCTTGTTCTGAATAGTAAAAGTAATTTTTCGAGAAATCCTAATTGACTAGTAAATGAAATATAAGTTCTCCTAATTTTAACTTTTTAGCCGCATGCTAAAACTACCTTTGACATATCAGATGATGATAAATGTTTAGTTTTCCATATAGTATAAAATCTTTATAAGGATCCTTATTAAGATCTCCATTAAGATCTAAGAAACTTATGTATCATTGATAAAGGTGCAAGTTTCTCTTACAAGCATAAACTATCAGTGTTTACATTTAGATATTTTATAATGCGCATTTATTATTCTCAGCGATCCGATATTGTGGAAAATCGACAGGGCATTGTACCACTTATGCTACAGTATGCCGAGGATACATGGATAATGCATGAGGGCGTTACGCAATCGAGAGTACTACGTGCTTTAACGCGCAATTTATAGCAGCGCGGTGACTTGTTTATGTCTTATTTACTTTTTGCGTTACCTGAAATTCCGTCCGACGCGGAATTCGAGATATGACAAATTTGGAAACCGATCCAGGAGCAACAAAAATTCAACACAGAAGACCAATTATGTTATTATTATGTGATTACGCAATCTCGTGTTTTTCGCGTAAATCTAACGAGACGGATTTCGCGCGTGATAGAAAAATTATTCAAGAGCGATCAATGAAGAGAGGATCAAAAGAAATTTTCTTGTATCGGAAAAACTAATTGCTAATTATCAATGCTAATCATGAATGGATGCAATCGAATAAAATTGCAATTTCACGTGTCTCGTCAAAGTAATGTAAATTTTAATGGCTACAATATACTAACAATGTAAATTTTAAAACTTTGTGAACTTTTTACAAAGTTTGAACATTTAGAAACAGTATTTATCCGAAAAAGGTTCGCGAGCGTCTGAAATCTCTTCTCGAATATAAGATTACGGTACGTAAACAAGCTGCGATATCACGTCTAATTGTAAGACGCCACATGGAATGGCCTGACATGGAATTATTCGTAATCATTAAGGACTTTTCGAAAATACGGCACAGGGCGAATCTTTCTCTTTTCTCCCTGTATTACTGTTGTGCTGCGTTATCTTCAATTATGACGCAATTCCGGTTGCACCGTTGCGGCGTATGATTCCTCGATGATAGGAGCTACTGTCGCTCACGTTCGACCGCAAGACGCGTGGAAGGCGGGCATTGAATTACGTGGTGAGGACGGCTAAAAATAGACATTGATAGACGTACACTGTGTCGGAGAGGTACTCTCACTCGCCGGCGAAGCGAAGCGATGCGACGGAAGATAGGAGGGAGCGAAAGGGAAAAAAAGGGAAAGACGGAGAGGAAGGGAAGAGAGGGAAGGTCGTCGAACACCTGACATACCTGACTTCCTAGCTCCGAAAAACAATTCAAGGTTGGGTATAAGAATGAAGTAGATACTTATTTAAACGTAAAGTTCCGTCTATTTGTTTCTAAGTTTACGTCATTCTTTCTACGTTGGAGTTTGCCGCTTGCCATTTTTATTCATCAGTGTAAAAACGAATGTGCCGTTTCAAAATTCTAAAGCCTCCTAGACAGCCATCTCTGGCAGGCTAATTAAAAAATGTCAATTTTTAATAAGATCTTGCTCAGAAAATTAAATAGTTTCCAAGTCAATGAAGCAACAATAAAAATGTTCCCTTAGCTTTTAAGTAGTATTGATAAATAATAAATATTTATAAATACACGTGCTAGATTCTATAAACAAATTATCGTCGAAGCGAAACCATGCAATTTTAAGTGGAATGGAAACTAAATTCGTATCTGTCCGTAAGCAGTTTCGTTTACACAAATTTCCGGTTAAGTGATGTACGAGTAACGATGTCATTGTTCATACGTGTCGATATTCGTATGTTGATTACGTATCGCTGAATGGTGAATCCGTGAATGATGATGGATGTAAGTAAACAGATTAACCGGAATAACGTCTCGGCGCCGATAAATGCATGTCGCGCTACGAAAGGTCAGCGCAAATGCGTCGTTCTAGCAACAGGTTTTATCGAAGCGCCGCAAATTTTTGCAAAAACATCACAAAAAAGACAAAGAACGAAAAAAAGTTTTGAAGAAAAAATAAAAAAGAAAGTATAAGGTGTATATTTTTTTCCAACTTGCATACTTTCCGATAAAAACACATTTAAATTTTATTGCAATTTATACCTTTAATTGAAAAGATAACATGCAGAGTATTTAAATATTAACACAATGCAAAAATGTATACGAATTGAAGAAATACATTTAGAAAATTAAAGAAATCAAATTCCTGTTAATTTAATGATACATGTTAATTTTTCATAATATTTGATACGATCGTTTATTATATACACTGCCTATAAATAGATATTTAATATCATAAAGTAAGAGTTTCTATTAAATATATTGTATTAAACTATGTGATAATTGTATGTTTTAAATTATTATTATAATAATAACATAATACAAATATTTTCGTAATGCAATTAAATGCTTTGTCCAGCTTTGTCAGGCTTTCATTAAAAAAACGCTGCTAAATAGATTACATATTTTTTAATGGCTCATGCGTACACATTGTCTCTCTTAGTTCTGCATCGCTGTCTACAAAAATACGTCAGTCTATCCAGTTTTTTTTATCTCGGTTTATTTTAGAAGGCAATTCAGAGCCATTAAAGGAAAACGATTGGAAGCGCCACTATGAGGTATTAAAGGTAAACAGTGATAGGAGCTATTACGAGCTCTCCGTTAAAGTTGATCACGAAACATATGTTAGCACAACATTATGTAATATATCTTATCTCTCTGTGTGTGTGTGTAAATGTACATATGACAGAATTGTTCTTTGAGGTAATCCACTCTCGGGCAGATGCAAGCCGTGAATGATACAAATGACACACGACTGTCAATGACGATAATTGTGCTAGAGATTAGATTCTATCCTAGAGCAAACAATTGTTATCACTGATTGACGCTCATTGTTCGATGCAATGCGGATAGAAACAAAAGAATTGAGAACATTGTCAAGTTACCGCGATAGATAATATCGCCGTCGCAAAGAGTGTAATGAGTGAAATTAATTTTTTTTTAATTGAGAAACGAGTATATGAGCGATTCACACAAATGATAATAAAAAGATATCAATTATCATTTGTAAACCTTGAACTAGTTTGGGTTTTTCTACAAATTATCAAGATTTTATAAGCAATT
Source organism: Tetramorium alpestre (assembly GCA_021460005.1). NCBI lineage: Eukaryota > Metazoa > Arthropoda > Insecta > Hymenoptera > Formicidae > Tetramorium > Tetramorium alpestre. The sequence continues at coordinate 1,423,658 of JAJVSH010000036.1, read as the reverse complement.
TGTATTATAAGCGTTTAAAAGTAAGATTCTCGCGATTAATCGATTAAGAATCGTTTCAATATTTGATGTAATGAAATTTTAATTGAAGATGGAGAAAAATTTAGACGTAAATTGTCCTATCTATAAAATTAAGTGTTATTTTAAATTATTTTAAACTATTTTAAATAATTTCTTTTGCTTTCAAAAAACATTTATATGAAAGAAATTTTTGTATATTTATCCTGTACAACAATTTATTCTGGAATATCTTTGATATAACAAATAAACTATAATATATATAATTATAGTATATGACCTCAAGAATGAAGAAGACTTGAGGATAATGTGCTCGAATCTTTATTAAAATCGAGTTCGAATGAATGGAAAAATTCGCGGTCAAGAGAGAAGTTCCTGAACCGTCTGTACTTACGCAAAAGCGACGCAAATGATAATCGCGAGAAGAAGAGACACACGCGCCAATCGCGTGGCTCCCCTGCGAACAGATCTACAATAAGCGGCTCGTATTCTTTAGGTCGAAGTTCAGCATTCTGAATGATAAATTTATCATCCGCGTCTTATTGCCTATAATATATCGGGTGTCTCTGAACGAGCGCAAGCCATTCGCATTCCGTAGATGAAAGAAGGAAGTGCGTAGTCGGAAAGTGCATTGCCGCGTTACGCAATACCCTCATTCTGTGGGACGCGGCTATTTCGGGCGATAATCTCGAAGTAAAATGAGATAATGCATACATATAATAAGATTATTAAGTTCATTAATAAATTTTCCGCGTGATCGGTTTTTTCTTGTTTTTTTTCAAGCTACATTCGTTACATTTGCATAACAGTTTAGCGTGTGCTAATAATATATGAAACTACAAGCTCACGAAACAACTAAACCAAAGTGAAACTAATCGTTAAATGTTACGAGGATTCATAGTTAACTGGAACTTTTTATATATGTATAAATTCTTTACGCATACTTTATGATTATAAAGATTTGTACGAATAAGTAAAATTATATTTGGAACAATTTTGAAAATTGTCTCTTAAATATTTGTTAATTTGTTAATGATTCAGATGCATTAAGGAACCTGTACAAAATCTTTGATTTTTTATCATTCAAAAAAATTCTTTAAAATGCTTAGCTGTCAAATATTTTATTGTGTTTGAATATTTTAAACAATCAAATAATTTAGTGGCAATTATATACATATGTTGCTTCAAAGAAAATATATTTTAATTTTTCAAAGATACAGTTTAAACGTAATTAAAATTCAATTTATAAAACTACATCTATTCCTTATCAATTTTTCTATCTTCAACAGAAGACAATCTTATTAATGACTTGCTAAATATTAGAAGGAATTTAATGTCTTCTAAATAAAGAAAAATAAATTAATTCGCCTACATTAAGCATTCTTTCTACTTCTTTCTACTTCGATATTTGACATGAATAAATGAAGAATGAAGAAGCGCGCGTATAATTGTACCAACGGGTATATGTATCTCAAGTGTCCTCGTGGGTTATCGACATCAAGGGAGTTCGAGCTGCGCGTCAGAACCCCAATGTTCTGCGACGTCCGCACTTCGATATATCCATTAAAGATAAACGCATGAATGACGCGCAGAATATACTTTTCCTCCTATCGGGTATTAATCGCGCCTCTATCGTCGCTCCACTGATTGGATTTGTCGAAGGAAACATGACAAGACGGCGCAACATACGATATTCTCGAACGGATCTGCTTACAGCTCTTTTTTAATCTTCTTCTCTTTTTTTTTTATCATCAAGGTCAGCATGTTACATTTCTCGCAAGAGAATGCAAATCATGTGAAGAATTGTGATGAGATAGTATACAACATATATAACGTATGAGAAATAAAAATAATTTAATGCAGACCAAGACATCCTAGAGATTCAATATTTTCAGAAAACATTCTTTTCATATCGTGTTTTCTTTCAATAATTAATTTTCTAAAAATTTAAGTGACAAAAAAATAAAATCACATTGCAATCCAGTATGAAAAATTATTTATAACACAATTATTCATTTTGAAGATTTATTCTACTTATATAATTATCAGATGAATATTAAGTCATGATCGCATAAACAAATTTATCTTCATAGCACGATACGAAAATAGCAATTGATCAATGAAAAATAGTCGTGAGAGTTATAAAGCGACGATACTTATAATATACAGCGCAGTGTAATTTTGAGCGAGGTAATGCGTAATAGGCACAAACATACCTATGCAGTTACGAGCGTTTCGCAAGTGAAAATATGAGCTGGCAACATGGAAAGTAACGTAACGTCGTCTAACAACATCATCATGATGTATTGGGTCATCCTATAAATAATGCGATATAAATGGGAGTTTTCCTTATTTCTTTAGCTCAAAACCGAAAGACTTTTATCGTCAGGGTATTGAAATTTTAAGATAAAAATGGAAAGAAGTTGTAAATAATGGAAAATATATTTTTAATTAAAATTAAAATATTAATTTGTTTTATCTCAAAAACATCTCTAACAAACTGCATTATTCATGAGATGTCCCAATAAATAAGCCGTATTGAACTGACATATATCGATAAGTATATTGGGCTTGATAATATCGTTACATAACATTACCATGCAATACTATCATGTCAATACTGTAAAATTTTGTATATTCACTACTAGTGGATATAGTATAGTGTCATTTATTGACAGCAATTTGAAATAAAAAAAGGACGGTTAGATTGCATTTTACAATTGTATTGTGTGGTTTGATTTTTATCAAAATATAATGTAGAAAATGACCAAATAAAATTGATCAAAAAATAGAATAAAAGAAACTAAATAAATGAAGAAATAAAAGAATAATATAGGCAAAGAATAACATATTTAAATCTCAAATGCTATAATATAATGTAAAACATATTATAGTTATAAAAAATTTAATATAAAAAGATTACAATTACAATCTAATTTTAATAATGTAAAGCATTAAAAAATTATGAAAGTTATACCATTAAAAAATAAAATTACTAAGCTAATTTGTATCTGTATATTCAATCTACATTCAAATTAATCCCAAAATTGAAATGATCAAGATCCAGAATCAAAATTATTAAAACCGATTATTTGTTTAGAGATACAAAACTTAATTTTAGAGATGAGGATTTTAATATATCGCGGCACACATATTTAGTATAATAATATTGTAATGGAGCATCGTCTTACCAGCGCAGGATGCTGAGAAGACGTGAACGATTGGAGTGTCGGGAGGTAGAATCGCATTAAACGCGACTTTGCTCTTGGAGTAAGCGCAAAAGTAAATAGCTCTGGAGGGTGCCACGCCAATGAGATTCGGACCAAGGCCTTTGAACAATCCTCGTGCACCCTCATTCTTGATGATGTACCTTAAACATTGATAGATGCCCGGCGCGTGTCGGGAAGAGTTCGGAGGTGAGGTCGAGACACCGAAATGCGAGAGAGCTACGAAGTGACTGGAATATCTGGAAATGAAAAAGACCGAGAGTTACGTTTAATAACATCTTTCTCTGCTCGATCGAATTCAACTCTTATATATTTGTACGATTATGTCTAAAAGATAACAAAAAAATACATCTGAAGTTAATATTTCATGTTCTCAGAATTTTGATATTATTGAAAGAGTTCTAGAATTTCTGAGACGTTTCCAAAAAAAAATACACGCGACTTCGCATTGACATTTGAAATGATAAAAATGAAGACTAAATATTCTGGCAATTTTTCAATTCTCGAGTAAAAATTTTTCAAGTTCACATATGAATGAAAAATCTTTCACGAAAATCTGACTATTTCTTCAGAATTATTATAGATAGCTTCTTTAACGATTCTTAATACACGAATCAAAATCAAAAATAAAAACGTTCCGACGAGATTTTACTTATCGGTAAATTTTCAAGAAATTTCACGGAAATGAAAAAATATTCGCTGAAGCGAAATTTGCATTTTTGTCGGAATTCTGTATGATCTCTCAAGAATTTTAATGGTTTCCCTCGCGTGTACATGTATCAGATAAGAGAGATAATAAGAGTCCTTGAAAGTGAATCGCATATAAATTGTCCATCGTAATAATTATACTCTTGTCATGAAACAACTAATGAAATAAGTAGACACATTATAATGAACTGTCGCGATACAAATCAGCATCAGTTTAATCAATATCGTATTTTTAATTAATTTACCTGGGATAGCCAGTGCATAGCCTCCTGCGCTGTTCAGGCGTCGGTGAACCCTTGCATGTCGGATGACCAGATGTGAATTCCTTGCTTACTGGCGGCGGATGAAAGCCAGAAGACGATGACTGCAATCGGGTCTTTACTACTTCCAGTGGACAAGTTACTATTGCTCCTGCCGTGCCAGCCACTCTGCGCAAAATAAAAAGAAGGATTAGAAAAGAAGTTTTATGACAGTCTCGCTAGTTGTTATTTATGATTACGATTGCTGATTTCTTAAATCCAAGATATTGCTATTAATCTATAATAAACGATACTGTATATTTAATTAAATCTTATATATTTATGTATATTTGATTAATAATATATAATATACTATAAATTATTAGAAAAGTATACATTTGTAAATAGTCTTTCATCAACTTTGTCTATTTAATATTGCTAAAATTGGTGAAGATTTGATAGAGAAAGAGTTATTGTCTTCAAGAAAAAAATATAAAGAAAGTTTATTAATCAGGTTATGACTGCCTACATAATTAAATCTTGCAATCGCGATAATTATAATAAAATTCCGATTATAATTATTTAATTTATAATGTTTACAAACAGAACAAAATATGTATCGGGAAAACAAAATGTTTGCTATAAATTTAATCTGATTTTCAACTTATCTTATCTGATTAGAAATTAAAGCGAGATAAAAATTATAAATAATTTTTAAGATAACGACAAAAGCAAGAGAAATGTCGCATAATTCTTGCGAAACAGAAATGTCAATATTTATTTGATGCGAACTCTCACGCGAAACTTCACTGACACAATCTCGCGATTCTTTCCAATTAGACTTATTACAGTTCTCTCTTGTCACGTCGTAAAATAATTAACAGTGCTAGTAAACCGGCATTCATCGTTGCAACGTGTTATTAATATCATGTTTATACTTACTGATACCCGTATTCGAGACTCTAACTTCGAAGGTCTTGATATCTGAGCAATAAATATTAAGTTTACAAAACGAAGGCCGATAATTCTGAATTATTAATTTATGTTTTCCATAAAAAAAATACGATAATTATAACGAAAGTTATAAGAAATCAAATATATAAAAATTTTATTAAACTTTACAAGTGGAAAGAAACAAAATCTTTATTCATTTCTTCAATTCCTTACTTATTTTTGTAATACTTCAATTTGAATTAGATCAATTTTAATAAACTTTGATTAAAAAGAAAATATTCAATATGAACAAATTTGAAAATTACAAGGAAAATTACAACTGTATGTGAGGCTAAAAGAAAATACGATATCCTATGTACATGTATCATAAATTCAATCTTCTAAACAAATTATATACGCATATAATTTTCATCTAAGGGAGAAAAATATTTTTGATCCTCGAGGATCCCTGTAACTACCTTCATTCAAAGTTGCTATTGCGTAGTATATGTCGAGAACTTTTATCAACTCCAAAGGAATGTGAGAGTAAATTAGCGTCCGATTCACATGTCGCGCATAATAAATCCGCGTATCTTTCCGTGCTGAGCAGGTGCGCATTTATGCTCCCGTTGATCAAAAACTTGTATGCTGACCCTAGTAATCCGAATAACAACTTTCAATAGTAATATGCAACAACATATTTCTTTGCAAAATACTTTTATATTTGTACAGAAATATTTCAATGAAGAAATATGATGCAAAAAGTTCAGTGATGAAAAGAAATTAGTGGAAAATTTGTTTTTACCATATATTTAAGATGTTTTATATTTATTATAAATCAAGATATAAAATAGAATGAATTGAAATACACACATGTTCATAATCATTAATATATTTTCCTTTAGTTGACATTTGTCATATAATTCTTTTTATAAAAATATGAAACTGAAAATATATTAATACAATAAAAACCTGTTCTATTAATTTAATCAATAAAGAAATTTTCTCGAGGCTTATTGTTAATTCTCCACTGTAATTACTTAATTTACAGCAAATGTTATAAACACTGAAATAGGAACTCGAGTTCATTACGGCTACAAGATTTCTGGGATTAGGATCAGTCTTGTAGACTTATGAAGTTTTAGAATGGAATTTCCAACGCGTAATATTTCGAGTAAATAAATCGTTTAGCTACTCTCTGTTGTCAAGCGAGAAATACTAGTCTCTGTAATATACAAGTTTACTTACTTGACCTTTCAATTGATTGATCTACTTCTGAATAAAAAAAGAGGAAACGTAAGATTTGATATCGTAAGATCGATTAGTAATAGGATGAAGATTTACATAAGGCATCCTGAGTATTTACAGTATTTATAAAATTATTAATAACATTTCACAACACAAGTATCGAAGATTAAATTCTTAGTTTCTAAATTGTAAAAATTTAAAAACTATAGGGTTTTAAAGAAAATTCGGAGATTTCAGTGAATTAAACCTTGAAAATATGTGGAGTAAACGCTGAAATTCGAACTTCATTAATTATATCTTGGAATTAAATCTATCTGCAAGTTTAATGTAAGCTTAAAGATACTAAAATATTTAAGTGTCGAAAGCTCAATGATTTGTCATTGAATCTTTACCTGTAAATTACAATTCTCTATTTTATGATTTAAAGTATTTAAGTCTTCTTTCCAAGTTTATACTAATCGGATATGGTGTTGCATCAATAAACGCAATCTCAACAAGAATAGAATCTTACAGAAAAATTATTCTTGTAGAAAACAGTTTGCCAGATTCATATTATTTCCTTAAGCACCGAATCCTGTATCCTACACGATCCTATTGTATGTGTCACGCCATGAAATATGATCCCTTTTTTTCTCCTCAAGGAGCCAAGTTACGTATGACGCAATCTTGGCCTATTTCGTCGTGAATGTTTCAAGGAATGATTATTCCGAATTACACCGATATACCCTAATTGAAGATTCGATCGTAGTTCGTTAATTGCTCGGAGTATTCTGTACAAATACGAAAACTCGCGGAAACGCGACATGTGTCTACGGACACGTGCGCGCGTGTGTGCGTGCAGATAGGTATCGAATGCAACGTACGTGGCGCCCGATAGGCACATTTAACATAACTGCGTCGTTGAGTTCCTTTCCGAGCGGACTGACACGCGATCTTACAAATAGCGGTCTTGTATTTCGGTACTGGTTGGTAAGGCCAATTGTATGGGCCCAGCTGGACAATCTGCCATCATTTGCGAAACGTCTCGAGTGTAAACAATAACACGAACGCGAGAATGTTATACACTATTATACACTACTGTACTGCAGGGATATTATTACGATACAAATATGTCAGTCAAAATAGAGAAAATAATATAATCAACATTAATTAATTAACTTATGATCTTATTCAGTCTATTTTTCAGTTATTATTAAGCACACATATTCCGTTTATTATTATCGTGTTATTCTTCGTTCATCGTAAATATTGATTGAATGCACGAAAGAACGAAATTAACAAAATGAATTAAATTAAAATCGTCTATGCTAAAAGTATTTAAGGTAGCACAATCGTGAGCAAAAATTAATTAAAATCCTTTTCTATTTTACATTACAAGAGCGAATAAACAAATAAATAGTACATTCAACACCAAGTGTAATAAGATTTTTATGTTCTGGTTAATTAAATTTTTTCTTAAAAATTTCCATAATTCAATCAACTATCATTTATTATACTTTTTCATGTTTAATTAATTCAATTATTTCGTATTGTTCTGCTATTGTTTTGTTATATTGATCAATATCCCTCTGCAATATGCTACTGTTTATTATGCATAAATAGAGAGAGAGAGAGAGAGAGAGAGAGAGAGAGAGAGAGAGAGAGAGAGAGAAAGAGAGAAAGCGGATTTAATCGATTGAGGTTAAACGATATTGGTGAAAAACCGGTCTTATCTATACCGGCTACAAACTGGAAAAGCCGACAATCGCTGAACTACAATCAGTTAAGGTTATCAGTAACGTACATCCTTAGACTTTCTTCACACATGATCTCTTTTTATCGCGCACATCGTGATTATTGTAAAAAGCAGAAATGATAAATTTACTATGCCGTCGATAAGAGTTTGATGTACAGAAATTAGCACGTACTGCAATTGTCAGAAATGAAAAAAAATTGTCGCCATAAAGTGATTTTCGCGACAATATTAATTTAGAAAAATCGCGGATTACGTGAACGACATGCGTCCCTCGAATGCGGTGCCTTAATTAAGCCAGAAATAATTGTCCGATAATTTCGTCGCAATTACGACGATGTGCGCGTCGTTGGTTCGACCCAATCGTCTCGACAAAAATAACGATCGCACGCAGCAATAATCCGATACTGCGTGTTTTTGTCATGTCGATAATTATTTGTAACTGCGACGAAGATTCTGAGACATTTACGTAAAATAGAGATTCCTTTTATTAATTTAAATCGATGCAAAAAAATAATCGAAGCGGATATTTCCATAACTGTTTCAAGTGCCGAGATGAGACGAGTTAATTTTATCGCACTAAATGCGTTTATAAACTACATGTTCTCGTAATAAAATCGGTTTATCTCGTTTTCGCACTTATATTACGAAGACGCATGCTTGTATGTATAATTGCATCGCTAAACTACGCAAGACTGGAGGAATATCTTCAGTTTTCCTTTGCTTTTCTACATCGTGTTTCTTAAATTTTATCTCGTGGAATAGCTACTTATTTAAATGCAAATTCGTTTTAAATGGAAAAGCTGAAAATTCGCGCGTTCGATTTAACTTCTAATCGATAAAACAATTTAATTCTCACGGATGTATTAATCTTAGTTTTTCATGTACCCTTGATTAAATTGTAGTTTACTTTTCTTTTGCGAAAATATTCAAGGAAATTGTTTGATAAAAACGTTTAATGTTGAGTGCGCGTTAAATTTCTTTTATAATTATTGTATCGTATTGTAATAGATTACAAGACTATTGAAATGTCCACACTCGATAAAAATATAAATAAATTAACCGCTGTAATCAATTCTTGAGAAAACCAGTTTTGTTTACTTTCTACAATTTGAGCAGGAGCGTTATTTTACGATATATAGGACAAATAAATGCTTTTAAATCAGAAAATACTTTTGAGAGCTTGGCAAATTTCCTAATTTTTACACATATGTTAAAAAGTACACACACAAGTTAAAAAGTATCTGTGCAGAATTTTTCTGTTCTTTAATTAAACTTAATATAATATTCAGTGAGTTTGATTTTCTTTTCATCTCCTACATAATCAATATTATTGTACAATATTTGATATCGCATATTATTATATCGATCCTGTAAGAGCTATATTGAAGGTTTGTGCAATATATTGTGTTTGCTGAGATATATTGTGCGCAAATATTGCACAATAATATTAACCATGTGGAAAAAATGTCAATAATATTGTCCAATATAACCATGTAGAGACCGTTCTACATAATGTGTATGAAAGGGCAAAGAAATCTGACGAAATCTAACTCAATTATTACGGAAATGACGGAGCCGTGTCCTTTTTCGTAACGCAATTCCGATCCAAGTGTCCCAGCGACTGCACTCGCGTGTCTCGTGTGAAACTTAGGTGCGAAATAAACTGTGTATCTTTAATCAGCGATAAACCAGAGAGCTTTATCAGTCGCCGGAAATTCTCAGAGAAAAATCCGCCAACGCGTCCGGGAAAAACAGACTTTCGAGAATCGAAGTAAGAAAGCGCTCGCAGACAGAGAATCACCCGGTAGACTCCTCGGGGCACTTCGCGGAGCTTAAAAACGACCTCTCGGGTAAGGCGGTCGGTCGGTCCTCCGGTTTTCAGGCCGGTCGGGACCGCGCGCGACCTCGGGAAGGCTGTTAATCGCCCTCGACCCGATATCGGAATCGCCGCTAAGGAGAGATCGAACTGAGGAACCTGCCAAGGCTGGCGTGACGCAGAGCCGGGGCCGGGTCCGAGTGTCTCTCTCTCGCGCGCGCGCGCGCGCGCGCGCTGGTCGAAAATAATACCCACCCTCCGGCGACGAGATGTATCGCCGTGTCGCGATCCAACATCCTCCGCGAGGCGCGCAGCTCCCCCGTCGGTCTACGGTAGCATGCACTCGACGCGACGACGACGTTTCGGCGACGACGTCGACGTAGCGGTGGGCCGTGGAATGAAGCGCGAAACACGCGAGACGGGACGAAAGTAGGCGACGAACGGCGCGAAGTGAGGCGAGGCGAGGCGCGCAGTAAGGTCCGTACTGAGGTACTACGTAACAACACCGGCTTAGAACAGTTCTCGGACTGATCGCGGTGAATTTATGACGCGACGGACCGCACTCTCTCTTTCTCTGTCTCTGTCTCTCGGCGACGCGATCGACGAGACGGAAACGACACTCGAAATGGCACCAGCACGCCGTGAAGTACACTGTTTTTCGACACTGCGAAACGACGAACGATTCCAATCGACAGCGACAACGTATCACGCACTACTGCCAGATTCCCCCAGATTCTCCGTCTCTACTCCCTTGCTTCACTCCCTCTCACGTCCCTTCCCATCCCCGTCACGCGGGCGCCCGGTGTACGGCGAATGCGGACGAGCGACTCCGAGCGCGTTTTGTTTCAAGGACGAGAAGCGACGCGACGCGACCGTTATCCGCGCGCGATTAGGATTTCTAGGGACAAATGTTAAGTTTCTAACAGTTCAGCAGTCGGCCACAACGTGAGAGGAAAAATACGCGGCAAGCTTCAGGTCGACCCCGATCAAACTCCGATTACCTCAGTCGGCAACTATCCGGATAGAACAAGAAGTCATGATAATAATGTAAAGGTGATCTTAAATAATATCAAAATGACAAAAGTGATAAAATTATGATTGAATGGTGAATTTTGTAATTATATTCTCGTCATTTTTACGTCACTTTGACATTATCATGACTTCCTGTAATCTACTTGGGTAATTTGATCGACAGAATTGCTCGTTGCAAAATTTTCAGCTATGTAAGTAATTCGTAGTTCCTGATCTAAGTTTTCTACATCAATTATATAAGTTAATTGAAATTTGATTGAAGCAACTTTCGTTAATACGGATTTCTGTAACAGAATATAAAATTTTTCACTTTTTAAAAAAAATAAGATTATAATTTAAAAATTTTATAAAAAATTCATTTTATAATTGGAGTTATATAACTTCAAAAAATCAATATTTTCATTATACATATTTTCATCTTTTTTACCGAGTATCAATTAACAAGTTTTTGACATCATAATAGAAAACCATATAATTTAAACAAACCACGCAATAAAAAATTTTGGTTTATATTATTGTAATTCGCTAATTGGAATGAGGTACTTATATTTTTCGAAAAAAAAACGCGCTTTGCTTACTCTCATTTTATTGATATTTATGAAACTATTGATTCATTTAATATCATCTATTTTTAACTTAGACGTTAATATTAGAATTATTCAGAATTGTTTAGAATATTTATCAGTTCATAAATGTGCCTCAATTCTCATTTAAATCTCATTTAAAGATAAATTATACTTTGTATGTATACTATATGTTAAGAACTGTTATCACGTGATTGGTAAGTAATGCTTGCTTTAAATTTTTAAAAACATGTAGTGGACTGGCAATAATATAAATACCAATTATGATTAAAAGAATATATAATGCAAGTTANTTAATTAATAAATCTTCCTACTTATATCTAATAACTTCCATAATCCATTATTAAAATCCGGATCAGATGTGATTTATAAAAACCTGTGTCCTCTGTTTTTATTGATTATCTGAAAAATAATATATTGTGAAGTTTTATTGTTAAAACTATTTCCTGTCAAATTATAGCCTACTACATATTTTCACTTGTTATATCAACAAGCATAAAAGCTACACCATTACCTTCTTCATTGGGAAATATTATATCATTGATATGGGAGCAATTTGTTTATTAGAGTCTATTGTAGATGCAATATATACTGTTAATAGTATATTAATTTCTACAGGCATCATTTATCCTAAAAAAATTTTTGCATATATGCTATGTTCAAATATATTTTACTTTTGTATACATGAATATCTTAATACATAAAGTTGTATCTATTTTAAACCTAATTATTTCAGGCTGCGTACATCTTGTCCAAGTATTTACCAGAATAATGATTAACAATTTAATACCTATTTCACGTGTGTAGAAAATTATTTATAATATTGAAAAATAAATGACATCTTATATAATATCAAAATTAATCAAGAAAAATATAGCTTTAGATTCATTAACAATTTAACAATTAATACACAAATAGACATGATGCATATGAACCAAATTTGATAAAAATTTGTACAATTTTGTGTTAAGACATTCATAACACTACATGTAATTCTATTATTTCAAAACTAACCTGGCATTCTTTATCCGTAACATCAGTGGTCTGAGTCTTCAAATTCATTCCTTTGCATAACATTCGCTTTATTGTTTTCGATTGGTGACTTATGACATCTTTTTTTTTTATTTTTCGTCATGTTTCCTTTGATAAAAATTCAAACTGTTGGCACTGCATTTAGTTTTAATTTTTGTTTATCAGCTTCTCATTCCCACATTTTCAGACTGAAATGTACCTATGATAAAAACAATTTTAATTTTACAATTAAATCATTATTATATATAAAAATAATTTTATCTCATAGAGATAGAAATTCTTCGTTAATATTTAATTTTCGCAACTAACATTTTGTAGACAAAGAGCTTGACTAAATGACTTGTTCTAAATTTTTTGGGAAAACTCTCATAATAACAGACCAGTCGTAATGTCACACGTCATTATAGATTACAGTAAGACAGTATTTTTCTCTCTCATAAGCTTTGTGACATAAACATAGAAACATAGCAAATCAATTGTGGTGATTCACTGATTACAAGTGTCTATTTCGATAAAAATAAGATTGGATTTTTAAAGCATAATCACGACAATCTTCAAAGTCCGAAATGTAATGTTTACGAAAAGATATAGTTAATTTTAAAAGCATTTCTACATAGATTTTGATAAAAATGCACTCAATCTTTGTTTTTACACAAAACCACACCAATTAAGTGTATTTTTATCAAAATCTAAATGGGGCACTTTAAACTTACCATTTTAAATTGTAAAAAATATTGATAAAATACAATTATATTAACAAGACTGTCTTGTTCGCCTTAAGTATGTGCACATCTTCTATTGGCAGCAGATATTCAGTGTTAGTAACAAAGGATGGTCCAACGAATATTAAATAATTTGCTGGTATGTTATTTTATGTAAATAACCTGCTGGAGCTTCGTTCTGTCAACGAAGATTCAACAGAATCGACGTGCACCATGAAGAAACTTGGCCAGGTCAACTTTTAGTTGAAAATGTAGATGCTTCATTGTAATTTCCTTCACGACTATCATTACAGAATATTGACTGGGATCAATTGAGATGCTCGAGATGTAGGTATGACCGGTATAAACAACAAGATGCTCGTCAATCGCTTGCAGTGTTGCAAGATGTATCGCTTCTTCCGCGCACGTGCAATAGCAACAGCGCAGTTTATATTTGGCGGGAAAAATGATAAAGCAATTAGAGTAAGTGGCTAAACAGCATATAATTAAATTACATTAATAAATAGATTATTTTTATTACTGGGCATATTTTTGCATAAATTAATTAAGTATTGAATACTTAATAACTTACAAAAGTGTTAATAATTAATTAATACATTATTTATTTCATATATTATATTTTAATATTATATTACTAAACACACTATATTAATAGATTATGATTCTAAAAAAAAAACATTTAGAAATAGTAATACTTTTGTCATTTTAATTATTAATAATCGGTTGAATATATACTTCTTGTATAATATTACAAGAATTAATCTTTTTTTTTTTATACAATGTTTGGCAGTTGAATATGAATGTGTTCAGAGACCAATATGATATTTAAAGTAGCATTGACTAGATATTTATTTAAGAAGCACGAGCCTTTCACGATTGTCTATGCTAACGTAAGGAATATATTGTCGTTATACACTGGAAAAGAAAGGAATTGTCTCTGTTTTTAGCTAAATAATACATTGATATCTATAAAGTAAAGTTTGTACGTACAGCGCGCTTTGGTACATCGTGTACTGAAGCGAGAAATCTCGTTAAAAAAAACTTGCTTACTAACTGACGCAAAATTACGATTGATAGATTATGGATCAGAACTCACAATCAGCGTATTTATATCATTTGCAAAATTTCTGATTGTCAAATTAGTCTTATAAATATTCCTATAGGTGTAATATGAATTAATCTTTATAAATTTTGCTTCTGCGCTTAATATTGTTCTGGTCGATCTTAAATCTTCGAATCCAAACGATTACCCGGATGATAGATCAACGGCGTCATCGCATCCCACCCATCGATTTCTTCGTTCGACTGTGCCGCTCTTTTCTGAGCGTTCAGCATCACCGTGCTGTGCTTGGGACTGCTGGGTGCCGATTTGCAGGTAATCTGAAGTATCCCAGGTGTGCCGAAGCGAAAGCTCTTGGCTCCAGGTCGCAGAAGACACGACTCGTTTCCAAAAATCAAGTTGGTCCGAAGCAGCGGCACGTTCTTGATGTCCGACAATAATTCATGTTTCATCAGTTCCGGCTGAGTCTCCTGATCGCAGAGCTTCTCGACGCACGGACACGAGTTGCTGGAGGATCGCCAACTCTCCATGCAGGACGATCGTAAGATGCATGAAACCTTCGTCCCCTTGCACGGACTGTTGTCGACTATCGATTCCAGTTGGCTCACCCTGGAGCCCTTTTGGTCGAGCTGATCCGAACTGGCGAATCGCAAGCGTTTCGGGGACTCGCTGGAACACCTCATGAAGGTCGATCGGACGAGGGATTTGTTCTTCAGTGAACTTCGAGGAACCAGAGAATCTGCCATGTTGACCTTCTTGCTGTCGCTGCATCGTTTACTCGCCCTTTCATTGCTACGTTTGCTGCGTAATATCGGATCCTCCCCGATTAACCAATACGTCAGGCGCTCGCCCTTGCCCTTCATGGATATCACCCCGCGCTCGATGAGGCTGAATCCTCTCAGCTGGTCCAGCAGTTGTTTCGTCTCACTACTGCAGTGGATTTTTAGTGCTGCGAGGCGATACAAGAAAATTAAATTTATATCGAGAATTATGGCAATATACTTCTATTAAACAATATATTTTAGGTAGGATATGTAAATATTGAAGCCATAACCCAGAACCATAGAACAAGAAATCACAAAGATGTCAAAATGACATCAAAATGACTCTGAAATGTGATTTTATCACGCTTTACCGTTATTTTGATGTCAATATGATGTCATTATAATTTTTGTTCTACCTGGAAATGTTGTAGTGCTATTCGTAATTTGTACATTTACATTTGTCCGACGCTTTGTTTAATATATTTAATTATACATTAAAAAAATAATGTTCAATAATACTCACGTAATCCTGTCGACTCCATACGAGAGGCGGTATTGACAGTATCACCGAATAGACAATATCGCGGCATTTTCGAACCAACGACGCCAGCGCATACTGGACCTATCGGAAAAAAAGTTTATTATTTATTTTCTCTTATTAGAATATTTTCTTTCGCTTTTTAAAGCATACCGGAATGTATTCCTATTCGAAGTTGTAGTTTGTCAAGCGGCCTGTGACGAATGCTAAATTGTTTAATCGCGTCTAGTAGGCACAGTGACATGCTCGCTATTTCACTAGCATGCTGAATACCGTTCCTTATCGGCAGACCGCTTACCTAAGAGAATTCGGGTGTGATAAGAATGTGAAATGGTAGAGTTATCTGATAGTTTTATTTATAACAATTTGCAATTTCGTAATTTTCGCATTTTTAGCTGTCAATTAAAAAGAGCATGTTAAGTAATTTCAGGAATAAGTTTGATTCCTATACTCACCACCATATAAGCGTCTCCAATTGTCTCCACCTTGTAAACATCGTAGTTTTCTATCGTTGAGTCGAAACACGTATAGAGATCGTTTAGAAAATCAACCACCTGACATGAAACAGTGCGTAGTTATATTACATATGCGAATATATAATCATTCTTTGAGTTTAGAGCAGCAATTAATTATTAATTAATGTTTATCGTTATATAAAAATTCTCACTTGCAACGGCGTGCTTTCCGCAGACATAGATGTGAAACCAACTATGTCGCTGAAATAAATCGTAACGCAGTCAAAATTTTCAGCCTCCACTTTCTTCCCCTTTTTCAGTTGCTCGGCCACGTAACGCGGTAACATTTCGTACAGTAGTGCATCTGAAAGAAAATACAAATGCAATTGTATTTGTAAGTCATCTATTCTTATGTCAGGCAACAGTAATAATAAAGTTCAATCTTTTTTAGTTAACCAACCTGTTTTTTTCTTTTCCTCAGTTAATTGATCGGTCCGTTCATCAACGAGTGCTTCTAAATTATTAGCATATTTTTCCATCATCGCCATCATGTTGTCAAAGATATTCGCTTTCCTGTAATAAAAATATTATATTGTTATATAGAAGATTACACTAAATATAAAATCTAATTAAGATTCTCGACAATATTGCTTCTCATGATGCGGATTAATTATATCTGCCCGAATAACGAAATATTATTTCGTATATAATACGCAAAAAAGACTCACATGCCCTTTCGTAGCGGTCTCAATTTGTTTCTTATCATCTTGAAATCAGGACGTAACTCGGGATTTTCCGCCCAACATTCCACCAAGCAGCCACGAATGAAATCAAATGTGTTCTCCAGCTGATCCAACGGTGGTCTATCATTATTTTGTGAAAAAAAAAAGAAAAATTTCTTCAAATTCTTTAATTGATATTGTATTTTCCATGTTTGAATAGTTTACCTAAACGGTGATATTCCAGAATCTCTCGCGATTACTTTCTTTAGTATTTCTGCTGCTGACAGTTCCGTGATACCGAACGGCCCGTGACGTCCTTGCAACTCATATAGCACTATGGCGAACGAATATACGTCTCCTTTTTGAAAATCATGAGCCGTTGGCTCTCCGAGACGAGTGGAACGTAATAATTCAGGCGCTTTGTATAACAACCCTATTATAAATTAATTAAATTCATATAGACTTCGATTTTCGCAATCATCATATTATTATATTTATGTAGACTTATATCTTTATGGATATTGATAAATTTGTTTATATATTTCTCAATTCACAAACTAAAAGATTATATGAGAAAAGAGGGATTTAGCAATATTAAAACTACATGAATTTGGAAGAACGATTATGAAGTCAGGTAAAGGAAAAGAAATCTCTATTTTTTCCAATTTACCGTGATATTTTTTAATGACATCGGAGGGATCGCATTCCGCATCTCGTTTGAATTCGTGAAGGCCGAAATCGGCAAGTTTTACAACCCATCGCGAATCCACAAGGCAGTTTGATGTGGTGAGCGATCCGTGATACTTGATGATTGATTCATGAAGATAGATCATTCCCTAAAAAGACAACGCGAAATTTGCAAGGTTTCTCGGGAATAATCATAAAGTAGAATTGTGCTATCAATAAGTATCGTCATCTCGTTTGCCAATGATTCGCAGTGAAATGCTGACAAAATTTTTCACCAAAAATCGCGCACGTTTATGATTTATTATAGACTTGATGTAAGCTTTTTCACTTTCTTTCACGCAATCTATTTTTCTTAATAAATAATAAATTGAAAATATCCATGAATAGTCTTTTCTTAACCGGATGCGATCGATTGAAATGTCTTTCGCTCCTTTCTTCGCACCATCGAACTTATATATAAGTAACATGTCCCATATGTCATCTAACAAGCTTTAACAGCAAGATTGTTATCGCGGAATGTATCTTTATCATATACGATATAATCTTCCGCCCTCTATCCCGCGCCATTGAATCTCTAAGCAATATGACGAGATGGATATTAAACTCTCTGTCCTCTAATTCCCGCGCTTGAAATATTCTGTTTATGGATACTCTTTGCAGCTAAATCACCTCATCTTTTTCTTCCCCTTGTTGTTTATATCCCATAAACGTAGTCTTATTTAGCTATTTACATTTTTATAAAACTTATAATCTTATACTTACTGTGTAAGATTTTTTTTTTTTAAATGAAATTAAAATCGTTAATTAAAGAAAGAAGGCTTTTTCTCGATGTCGCCAATTATTGCAAAACTATGAAAGTTCGAGCAACTCTTATTCAGAGTTTAAAAGTTTTGCGAACGGAAGAAGTATGGACAAGTTTCGAAATTGCTTTTCTCATGTTACGGACATTTCATTCAGCAATCTGACGCTGCACGGAGGAACTCTAATATTTATTTTTTAAAATAAAAATACTTTCAAAAATGAAGTCCGGAGTAAAATTACAGTTATTTATATCGATTTTTAAAAGTCAATTAGTTTATTAAAAGTGACTTTTTAACGAAGAAATTATATAATAAAAATAGTGAAAATTTAATCTAAAAACAAAATTTAACAAAACTTACTCTAACAATATCGCCAATGAGAGATGCCATAAACATATTATCGAGCTTTATATCTTCGTTCTCCAATATGTCCTGAAAAAATATTTCTCTGAGCATATCGTCGGAAATTAACATAATTATTTGGAGATTTAATCGGTACATATAAAATACTAATTACATTAATTTTACAAATTACTGACCTTGAGACTACCACGTGCACAATATTCGACGATGACGCATATGTTAGGCGACTCGGTGCACGCACCAATAAACGAATTTAAGTTATCGTGTCTTAAATCGCGCATCTGAAAATATAGCTTGATAACAAACGAGGTCTTACTGTAATTTCTTAATAACAGTTATTATACTGTAATTATATGTCAAATTAAAATTATTGATTCTGAGAATCAATAATTCAATGTTACCATTTTTAACTCTTTTTTCATTTCTCGCGTTATCTCAATCGATTTCTTCCTGACTTTTTTCACTGCAAAAATTCGCCCTTTGTACACTCCGATTTGCGTGTAAATCGTGGAATATCGGAAATCTGCGTCTGGATTAGAACTTAGAGATACTTGACTAGTTCGCACTATGGGCTGCGTCGTTGATGACTTTACGAGAAAGCAAAACATACATATGTACATTAGATTTACGTGTTTTTATGGTCAAAAATATTATTTATATAAAAATTTACATCAATATGATTCTATAGTATAAAACTCTATATTAAAAAATTTATTATAGCTTCACTGAATTTTTGATAAAATTTATTAACGAGATAAATCTCACGCAGATACAAGCAATTTTTATTATGTGTTTAATCATAAACATGTACGAAAAGACATAAAAATATGAAATAAATATGCACGAAAGGAACGAAGATTTTCTTCAGCATAGAGAGATAGCGATAGCAGATCTTACCTTGGAGTTGCATTTGCCAGATGTCTCGTCAGCTACCACCTTTTCATCTTTCTGCTCTTTGATCTGGATATCCTTGTAATTAACTTTCCACAACAAACTGTCCAACTCTTGTTCATATTTCCAATTTCTATAAAGAATGAGCACAACTGCTGCGATGATGAGCAGCAATGTACCTGCGATGCCTCCCACAATTTCGCCAGTATGAGCTGTAAACAGATATTTTAATTATGAAGAAGAATTTTTATACTGCTTTCAAGTGTCGTATAAAATTATTATTTTTTGAAAATATTATATAATATTATTAATATATTACCTTAAGAACAGATATATTAGATAAAGAGAGATAAAATGTATTAATAAAAGATAATTATGTCATTCGTTAGAATATAAAAAACTCGGGTGTTTCTATTATATATTTATAAGATATTAACAGTGTGAATAATTAATTAAATAAAATATTCGTATAATAACAGCTAAATAAATTTATATGTATATCTTACTTACAATTACATTTTTCACCATGATATCCGCAATAAGGTTCCGCAACTGGTGGTCCATCTCCGATCCATGATATTTCTTTAATTAGTTGAAGCTTCTAAACGTTATTATTGAGAATTAAATAAGAAGCTCATTTAAAATATAGTCAATTTGAAATACATTTATTAAATTCTTAAACAATTTAGAGATTAAAAAGTTAATAATATGCATGCATTTTTTTTTATTTTCAAACCATGAATCGTAAATTAGTTATTGTTCCAAAATACTATTCAATTAATAAAGAGGAATATATCTTATCAAGCTATAATGATTATTTTAAACACTCAATAATATTACACTTGTAGTAGCATAATTAATTAATATAATATTAATATAATAAATATTTTTTCGTTCTAAACACAAAGTAAAATGTTACGGACGGTTTTCTTACTGGCAAATTTGTTCTTTCCTCCTTTCCATCGAAATATCCGATCGGATAGAGTCCGTAGCCTCTCGTGGGTCGATAGTCTAACGCAATCAATGTGTAATTGCCCATAGCATCCCCATTCTCGTCCATATATACCATGTATCTAGAATCGGTTATATGATACATAATATGCGAATTCCGTTATGTTCATTTCGAATTAAGCTCGATTCGATCAATTAAGTAGAATAGCTGCAGTGTAGTACAAGACAATACTGACATCTATTTATAATGTATAATTGTCGTTAAAGAAATTTAGTATTAATAACTTAATTCTATTAACTATAACATATGCCTTCAACATTATCAATAATACTAGACTATTTAATACTTATTATAAATATTTTTTTGCATAAAAATATGACGAGAGAAATCCCCTTCTTATGGCTTCATATCACTTTACATTCGTGAACAAGAAATTTGAGGTACGTGACATAGTTTCATTTAAATGCCCGTAGTAATATCCAATGTAATTAAACGAGGTCTGTTGAACGATTAAAATGTCTGTCGGAACGATTGCTTTTCGTCTTGCCTTCATAAAGCGCGGAACATTCGTTTTTAATCGTTAAACGAGCCTTTTTATCTCTCCCGTCGAGGAAAAGCCATAATAATTCCGCCTTAATTACCAAACTACAAATCTTAGCGCGACAATTGCAGATAATAAATCGTTTAACGATTTCGACAACTCTGTTATGGCATGCAAATGATAATTACTTCGTCGAAGACACGCCGCGTATAAGTCTCTCTCCCTCTCTCCCTCTCTCTCTGTCTTTTTCGCTCGGCGAGAAATTACCGGGTAATGTTCTTCTCAGGTATCTGATTTGCATGTCGTAAAATGTTACGATGTACAACGATCGCGCTCGCGCCCTTATTTCATATTTCCTCACATACGTACCCCATTGCACTTTGATAATGAACACCATGAAGCGCCGACACCATTTCTCGACCGTTTCGGGGGTCTCGCTTCTCGTCGAGGGCACGTAACAGCGATCTCTCGTAAAGGTGCACCGCATCGTACAGATACGCTGTCTCCGGCACAATCTGCCTTATAACATGAAGTAACCGATTATGCCTCGGGATTGCGGCGGAAAGGCCGTCTGTGCGATTCATACGAAAGATATCGCGGCCCGGATTACATAAATTGACGAGTCGTCTTCCGCAGAAAAAGATAATAATAGGGCGTACGACTGTGATAATTTAGCAGATGCTTGCGATCCGTTCGTCGCATGTAGAACAGGTTCTTATTCATAATTCTGTTTTAAAGCGCACACCACGATGGGGTATGTAAATTATTATGCATAATTGAATGGGCGCGCTTCGCGATTTAATTGCACTGGGATGTATGATTAGTATAAAATGTTTTAATGTTAATTAAATTTTCGAAATGTCATGGACAGCTTTCTTACTGGACTAGCTTTCTCGCTAATGAATCGCCCTTGAAAAGACTTCGAAATGAAATTTCAAAATTATAAAAATATTGACAATACAATATTCCGCTAAGAAGAAACGTTTTAAGAAAAATTATAAAAATAGAATAAATGATTCTAAGCAATTTCCAAAAATATCATAAGAATAAAAGCAGGTTTGAAATTGGAACTCAAGTTTCTTATTGTAATATTTCCAAATTTCTGGGAGACAGGACATCTCGAAATTTTCATCATCTCTAGTCACCTGAACTATTCCTCCGACGTTTGCCAACGGATTCGTAAAATTGAACGGTGGCTTTTGTCTGTACTCGTTGACAAGTCGCGTAAAATTCATGAGATTGATCGGGGCGGACGCAACGATGCTGAAGTAACTGCGATACGCGTTCACGATTGACAGGTCCGTCTTCTTTTGCCATAATCCGCGAAGATACTTGTTTGGACGTTTTTCATCGTATTGCTCGATGTCAACGCCAAGCACCCAGTATTCTCCTGCAGCGTAAAATAGTTAGATATCTTGAGGATCTTATCTTGAGGAAGATAAACGATACGCGCGCACATATGGGAGAGAGGTCAGAAGAAACAGTTGTGAAGTTGTAAAATTATACGAAGAAAAAATTATATGCATACATACATAATTATATATGTATGTATATAATCCTTTGTATAATTTTATATACAAAAAAATATATATATATGTATAAACTTGTGACGTTTAAACATATCTATTTAAAAGCTTATACTGTTAATAATTAGTAGCAATAAAAATAAATTAATAGAACATACATTTCTCGATTATTTGATTTTTATTTAATTGGATTATTCCGATGAAAAATAAAGGTATATTAGATTTTTCCACATTGTGATGCGATCGTGCATTATGCGTTTAATGTTAAGTTATAGCTAATGACAGTTACTCTCAATATATGTACCTGATTAATTTACAGCAAATTTATACCTTTTTCCAAGAGTTTCATTTCGTCCAGAGCCATTAAGAGACCCATGTGTTCGTAATAATGGCCGAGTATTATGTAAACTGAAACATATAGACGTCATTAAGAAGATCCCGCTATAGTGGAAACTTCTCTTTCCGATTTTTAGTCTGTCATGTTCGCTCTATCGAATTGTGAAACTCAGTCACGTTCAGACGTTCATTTTTAGAACTCGATTTCTTAATACGTCTAAATAAGTGCGTGACTAATGAGACGAGTAGCACGCACCTATTCGCAAGTCCGGGACACTTGTCCTTCTCTAGCATGCGGGTTGTTTTTCATGTGGGTTTCATTCGTTACCGCGATGTAAATCAAGGTACCGAAATGCGGGTAGTCTATTTTGGATCACGCGTATGCAAGTGGATTGGGAAAAGACATGCGTACATGTCAACGTAATTGAACTTTTAGACTAGAAGCGAAAGTCCGCGTGTGAAAGGGGAAAGGGGAACATTAGAAGCCTGACCTATATGCTTCGAAATAAATTGGCCGGTGATGAAAGATGCATTACGAGCTAAAGTTACAATTTCATTTCGGCAAATGTGATAATAATGTACAAGAAATTACTTGGAAATTTTACTCACTTCGCGTGTCTTCGTACGTTTCTCTGACAAGTTCGTGGAAAGGATTTTTCATGTGCGTCGCATAATAAGGTTCGCTCCACGAGCGACGATAATTTACAGTAATTCCAGCCGCTTCGAAAGACGCTAGAATCGTCGTCGCAACCGTGGACATTTTGTTGAATTCAAACATTGTTGAATTTATATGCATAAAAGTTACCTGGACAAATTATTTAGAAAAATATATATGAGCTTCTTTATTTGATTTATCCTAATCTTACATTAATATCTCGTTAGAATTGCGCTTATCGGAGTGAAATTGCGAAATACTCACTTTGGTCCAGTTGAATGCCAGTAACACTGAGACAACAGAAGACGAGATCTGCTTATCGGGCGGCCGCGTTCTTACAAACGTCGAGAACTCCTTCTTATTCGATGTTTCGTTGTGCGTGCAAAACTGGAAATACAATAGCGAGAACTTTTATCTAAGTTTAAGTCTCATCCAGTTAATACTGGTGTGCTATTAGTATCACGTGTTCGTAGAGCGTAGTGAATATAGAGGATCTATTTTGCCGTATAGCCCGCTGCTCCACATTGCACGATGCGCTACCAAATCGTCGAAACAAACGAGAAACGGAAACGGCACCGGACTATTTGTGATACCATTTTTCAATTCAAGTGGACCATCACCGCGATAATCCGGCGAATGTATCGCATAGCTGATTTACATAAAGATTTCATGTCGCAACATAGTGACGCATGTAAAGCGTTACTTATTTATGAAGACATTTTATATTTTTAACAATTATAAAATAATTCTTATGCGAGATTGACGCTGCTATATTTGAAATTCACCCACAATGAAATAAAAAAAAATTGCATAATAAGGAGAACTTGAAAAAGGAACGATGCTATTTATACAGACACTTCTATAAAATGTCTGCAAACAGATTACAGTGTTACGTAACGTGGAAGACGGGAAAGAAGGAAACAGAAAAAAATCTCTTTCTACAGAAGAAGCCGGGGTCTTCTCAATTTCAAATGCAGCACATTAATATTTTACTTAACGACGATTTCACAAGGATCGGCAAAATTAATAAAGAAATTATTTACATATGATATCATAGGGATATTGAATGCTGCCGCCATTCTGCCTTCGTGAATGCAAGTCTCCTGCGGACCGATGTAGGCGGTAATGTTTTTGCGCCAAAGATCCGCTGTCATCAGGATGCTGGTCTCCTCCTCGCCAAAAGTCTCGGCAACGAGAAAGTCCAAATTGTGCCCTCGTCTACCGAGTTCACCGGCGTTTACCTACGTTTCAAGGAGAAAATCGTTTTCAAGAAGAACATTTCGAATGGAATAGAAAGATTTTTAGAGACTACTATAAAACAGTTAACTTGCTTATAAGTCCACAATTTTTTGTAACATGAATTGTATGTTATTTTTCTAAATTTTCTTTTCTAAGTTTCAAAAAGCTCTTTTTAAATCTAACACGTTCGATCATTGGGTGATAGTAACGATATAAATTTCAAGAATAACAAACTGGAAACTTTATTTCGTTACAACCGCAAGCCGTAATCGACATTAAATCGAATAGTCGGATGATAATTGTATTTTCACGTGATTGGAAATGTTAAATTTAATTATCTGGTTTCACTAATACTAATCGTGCTGTTAATGTATTACAGCGGGAATTACTCGCCTCTTCCACGGCGAGAGAGATAGCGCCAGATATCCGAAAACCTGGGCGCTGATATTCGAAGTCCTGAAAACGTCGTTTCGAACCGGTGATATAGCCCAGAGTGAAGGTCTCCGCATAGACTCCGCACTTATCATCGAACAAAACATGAATCACCGTCAGAAGAAGAAACGTCCTTTCCACATTTGCCAGTAGCATGCCCAGCTGTGCGAAACCTTCGCGTGAAAAGTATTGTCAGTACATTGCGCAAGCTTCGACTTGCAGACCATTTGATCTATTATAATATTGCTACTATTCTTAATACCGAATAATATAAAAATACTCATTTCTTATTACGAAGTTTTTATTAAGAATTTCTATGCGTCATACAAGGTATGCATGAAGAAGGTTACTTAAGATTTCTGTAAGCGGATTACTGTGTAACAAGAGATGATGAGAGAGACCGGATTTTAATCAAACTTATCTTTACGCTTATTTATGTATGACGTTTCGTTCCATAATGTTTTAAAACAGACTATCAGAAAAATGTAGATAAGAAGTAATTTTTTTACTTTTTATTTTTAAATAATATTTTTTAAATTTTTATTTAATCTTTTTTATGGTCCGCAGATTTCTTGCAACGGATCGCGAGCAGGTCTTTTGAATAATGTTATGCTACAAAGTAAAGTAAATTAATGTAAAAAATAATATAACTGCACTTATTAGAAACAGATTTGATATTTTATTTTTATTATTTATTTTATGTTATTTGATAAGAGAGAGAGAGAGAGAGAATAAATTTATTGTGCGACGTGCATTCTATAAATCAATAAAAACCAAAAAATTAATCACAATTAATCTTAATTACTTAATTAATATTGATGATACTATCGTACTGTTATATAATATTACACATACATACGTGCGCGCACACACGCATACACACATAAAACACAAAATATACATGTAACAAATATTTCCTATGACGATATATGTGTAATAACAGCACAATATTGGAATCTATGTTAATTCAAAATTACATACATATTTTCGCTTTTAATCCGATAATTAATTTTTATAACAATAGACTGCTTGCAATATTATAGACAGGATCAACCATATAGAGAGTTGTTTATCTTTCATCGACGAGATTTATCGATAAGAGTTTGCAGGTGGGTATGCAATGTGGGTAATGGATGAAACAAGTAAGCTCCGCGGGATTGCAATAAAGCCCATCAATCTCCCATGGTGTACTCAACTTCCTTGTCGTCGATATTTTCTCTGCGCTTTTATCCGAGAATGCGGACTCTCTTCCTCGGTGACGTCAGTCACGTACGTGAGAGAGTAATTTTGTAAAAGCGAAGCTGCTCGCTCTCTTAAAAACGTAATTATTTTTCTCTTGCATTTTACAGCACGTTATGTTGTAAATAAATAAATCAAACCGNCGGGACCTTTCGTTTCGTCCCGGGAGAAAAATATTGCGGACGATAACTTTTATAAATCTGACGCGTATACTTCTTGGCTGTAATAAATGCGGCCATTCCCTAATTCCTGACACGCAATCGCTTTCTTTAAAAACCGCGAGGAAAAGCCGTAACGAACGAAGTACTCCGAAGTTTATTGCCGGCCATGGCGACTCATAAACGTCCCCCGAAAAAAAATTATGCCCTCTTCGCTCGGCGGCCCGGTGCATACATATTCGACGATATACGTGCGAGGACCGGAATTCAACTTCAGAAGGACCGTCGACGTTTCGGCACGGCGTTACGATATCTGGCCACGAGATCGACTCTCCCCAGGTAGCAAGCTGATGTTATTTATCGTCATTTTGACGTCAAAAAGACCTTTTTGACGACATTTTGACATTAAAGTGACGATAAATAACGTCAGCTTGCTACCTGGGTCGGCCCGAGCTCTCGGAAGTTCGTACACGTCGACTACGCGGTTCTGCGGCTCATTATATTAATAGCGGTCTATTTTAATAATACGTCAAAAAACCGTCGGGGTCGTTGAACAAAGCGCGTCTAGGTGGTCGCTGCGAGGAGTTGCGTAACGCCATCGAGATCACGTTTTGCTACCTAAGAGAGAGAGAGAAAGAGAGAGAGAGAGAGAGAGAGAGAGAGAGAGAGAGAGAGAGAGAGAGAGAGAGAGAGAGAGAAACGGGGCTGAGAAGGATTTGCGATGCTGCCAGTTGTAAAAAAAGCTCACATGTCACTGTCACATTGAATTGTCGTGTTGATCGATCGATAACCCTTTCGCGAGGCTCGCCCTCGAGATCCGCGCGATGAATGAATTCTCTCGCGGCGTGAGATCGTGGGAATTGACCGCGGTCGTGACCGCGGCCTTTCACGGAAATTGCAGTTCGCCAATTCTCGGGTGCTCCCTGCTGGGGACCGGCCAAGATGCATGCATAACAAAACACGGGCAAACGTCACGCGAGGCGGCAGATAATTCGAGGGAAGAGTGCACGGCTGCGACACGCGCGCGAAGTATTGCACGCGGCCACGTGTTGTCCAAAGGCAGCGAACCAATTAACTCTTCGGCGGACTGACCGTTTCTTAAATTGGCCGTTGCGTCACTTTCACTGTTTATGAGAGTCCATACTCGTGAGCTGTAAATTTCCTTCTTTAGCGAAGAAAGGAACGTAATTGCTCGCTTATCTTTATACCGCTTATCGTTACACCGTTTGATGAGAGATTTGCTAGTATTGGCAAATAAATGATAGAATCGCGAATAAAATCACACATCATCGATTTATGTATAAAATGACAATGCTATTATACACAGGAAAAACATTAATTTCAAATAAAAAATAATATTCTCATATATAAGGAAAAATATAAAATCTTCTTTAATGATTTTAATAATCTTAAAGAGACAATAACTTGCTCACATAAAGAATTTGTTTCTGTTTAAGATTATCAAAAAATCTTCAAAGAAAATTTTATATTTTTGCTTATATATGAGAATATTATTGTTGATTTGAAATTAATGTTTTTTTCTGTGTACGTGAATAAAATAGTGACAAACGTTCATTAAGTAAATTTTTGCATATCAAAGTTTACTTTTTTGCCTTTCAAATCTTTTGATTGCATCTTTTTGGATTGTGATTATACTGGATAAATTTTCTTCGATGCCTTTTGCAGAAAAATGTTTCGTGAGGTTTTAAAGCGTATACTTTGCGAGTCTCGCTTGCTCATGTTCACGGGTGACAAACTGCGGATCTGTCGTCGTTTAATCTTAAGACCTGCAGACTTTTGACAGTCAATTCTCGTCCCCGTCAAAACGTAGCGCGGCCAACTCGCATACCCGATTGCAACGCAATCGGCGAATTAACGAGCCGACACGGCCGCTGAATTAATGCAGTTAACGGAGCGCGGTACCACTTTTTTGAGTTCATCTGATGAAGCTCCGATGAAGTAACCAAAGAAGATTTACTCATCAATCTTACTTGCAACAATCACGCAATTTTTGAATCGATGCGACTAATAGTTTTTATTAACTAATTAATTGTTAAATTGTTGAATGACTGATATTCTATCCGAACAAGATGGAGAATGATTATTTAATAATTATTTAATAAAATTATTTAATATCCATCTCAATATTTTTTAAACATACAATTAATTAAATTAAGTTATTAATTGTTAAATATATTAATTTTGTGTATTTATTTTTAATGTTCTAAATAAAGAGAAGAGAAATGAAATTATACGAAATCAAACAAATAAACTATTTGATTTCTATCAAGATTTATCTCAATCAATGTAAACTTGAATGAAGTTTATTTAGAAGTAGATTAGTCCAGGGATATAAAAAGTTTAATTAATCATGTCTTTGACAGTCGACTCTCATTTGCAATTTTCGTAATAAGATAAAATTTTTATGACTTATTTGATTGCACAGATAGATCAATCAAACGATCATATATGATTAATTGCGTGCGAGCTTATATAAAATAAAATCTGTATCATTCCAAAGACATCAATGTCATGTCAGCAAGCATTACAGTCAGTTGCTCAGTGAATGAAATAGTCAAATATATGCGCGCTCGATTGTTGCATAAACGCGATGATTATCGCAACATCCAATTTCGTGTTTCATAATTAACATATTCGAGGACACACTCAACCTGTTGACTCACGCTATATTAATTTTACTTCTCAATCGGACACGTGCTGTATATTACCTAATATTACGTGGATTGAAATTAAATTATTAATCATTTCGACGATGCATTTGACGCGCATTTCGCGGCTTCTGTTTCCACGTGCGTTCACAATTAATGAGATACGTATCTTGCCTGTCGGAATCTGTTAGACTCATCAAACGTGTTTTATTCGTGACAAACGAATTATCTCGCTACTTGTCAGATCAACGGACTATCGCGCGTGCTTAAGGCACAAACGTTAAATTTGATAACAAATTAACTATTTGTTTTTAAGAGAGCAATTAAGTGGATTTGTGGTGTCTATTATATATGCGTCTACAAAAGTAAAATCTATTTTGATCTAGCGTCATGGTATAAAATAAACTGTAGGCGTCGATGGGAGTTAACACGCGTATTTACACAACACGAGTACGGTCCAGGGTTAAGTCGTCAGGACAGAGAAACTTGCCCGGAGGGTGACCGCGCGGTGAGAAAATATCAACTTCGATTTACATTTGGTTGCGAAATCAGGGGACCAGGAACGATCCGTCAGCGATCGTGCCTGGGCGTCCCCCTGCGGGCCGACGTTTTGACAACAAGCCCGACAGCGTACAAAACTCGTGACGCTAATTACGGTTGACTAATCTGGTCCACACAAGCATTTTTCTTATCATTCCGCGTGACGTGCATTACATCGCTCGGAAAAAAAGAGGAAAGAGAAGAAAATAGGAGAGAGAATTGTACGCGATTGATCGTGTTTCACACGAATTAATCGCTCCTTTCGGACTTGTCGCTCGTGATTTACAGTCGCAACTCTTTCCCGTTGGTAATTGGAAAATTTATGGACTTTACCTCAGCAGCACGGAAGATGTGTAACAGCACGGCGGACTATTCGTGTCAAAATTGGTTTCGTCAATACGGCGACGTTTGAGAGATGGATGAAGACAAGTGTCATCTACAAGAATATTTATAGAGCTTAATTTTGTGAGCCAGAGAAAATGAATTACTGGTGTATTTGCCAAAATTGTCCCTCGCAATTTATCTTATAGCTAATAATTATAATAAAGTATCATTTACGAAATTATATGATATCGGTTTATCTGTCTATCTGGTAGGCATTATTAACAGTAGCATTGCTGGCGAATTTATCTATAAGTTTCATCTTCCTTTCTCTTTTGCATGCAAATTATGTGTATGCGCAATAAATTATTATTCCGTTATAGTTTTAATTAATTGTAATTTATCGTTTCATAATATTTTGCTAATTCGATATTGAAGAATAATTATTGCCGAGAACAATCGATAAATGCTATTGTGTTTAATCGAACTTATCGATTCGAGAATATGACACCTCTGAGCGAATCTATAGAAGCATGTTAATATATAAGACCGATTTTTTTTGTACAATGAGTGCGATTAAGTCTATATTACGCTACTTTCTTTTATTATTTTTTACCGGTGCAAAAGAAATTGTGAAAGATATCGAGATTGAGGTCGTAAACGAAATAATATTAAGTGACTTCAAAAGAGTGTATTTATTACATCACCGAACAATGTCGGTCCCATTCATCTTGTTGATTTG
Organism: Tetramorium alpestre; assembly: GCA_021460005.1. Taxonomy (NCBI): domain Eukaryota; kingdom Metazoa; phylum Arthropoda; class Insecta; order Hymenoptera; family Formicidae; genus Tetramorium; species Tetramorium alpestre. The sequence continues at coordinate 1,392,737 of JAJVSH010000036.1, read as the reverse complement.
GCGGCGCATCAAGCGAAGTAATCTTCGTGGATCCATAAGTAATTTGCACGCTATGCTCGCAATTTAAGGCCCACCCTGTACGCGGCTAATGAACCGCTCATCAGAACAGAAACGAGTGGTTAAATGGCCAAAAAGGTGTGCGAAGAAAACGTCAGATGAAATGTTGAGATTTATGACTTTTTTGGCAAAATACCGTAATTTCTCGTACAACAAAAGGAAAAACTTGATAATTTATTTAATTTAATATTAATCGACGTTCGTTTTAAACCTAAAATCTCTACTCTGAATTCTATAAATATATGTATAAATTATAAGTTATAAATTAATAACAAACAATTTAGATTGAATCGTAAAGATTTGAAGAAATTAATGAAGCTAATTAAATTAATAAAATAACCGTAGAACAGATCCGCAACACGTGTAACAAGTGTGATATTCAAATCAGGCATTTCCGCTTGGCCTAAATAAATTTCCCGTGATTACTCTACACCGTAGAATTGCAAATAAACATTCTTCCTGTTCTTGAACTTATCAGAAACAAACCTCATGAATAAATATAGGTCCGCATAATCTCATTTTATCAAAAATTATCGAAAAATTTTTATTTTCCAGCATATACATTTAATAAAATATGATTTAAGTTACACTTGAATATTTATTTTATCACGATTTTACTTTTATTGATAAAGAAGATAGAAATGGAATAAATTCTTCAAGATTTAAAGACTAATTAAAAATATTTTAATTCGTAACATCGTGTAATAAATTTTTTTTATACTTATGCGTCTTGTAAGTGAGATTTCTATTTCGCATTGTCACTGCACAACCGTTAGAATAATACTTTCGAAAATTGCAATCGGGCTACCATAAGATCATTGTATACATATAAAAATCGAGGGAGAAAGTAATGTAACGTGTCGTGCGTTTTTATCACTAATTCTTTCGTGGGTCGACGCCTCAGGTATCCTTTTATGTTACAATTCGCCATAGGCATAGTACATACGCAACTTCTCTATTACATATGTGGAACGCATGCGGGATGCACTATTAACTATTGTATATTTTGCTTTTCAAAAGAGAAGGTTGTAGAACGTTGAAGAAAAGGCGTGTGAAACGCAATAAAAATGTTTTTGTTAATAATCATCGGTAATAATTATTTTTAAGACGACCGATTATTATATTTATCACAATGCAGAATGTACGTCATTTGTCCAAATAAAAAGCAAATTATTATTTGTAAAATGGTAAAGGCGTGTGCAAGAAAGGAAAAGTGTAGAGAAATATGGATTGCGCGATGTTAGACTTTACATCACAACTGATTTGCATTTGAAGCGTGTGCGCGCAGCGCACACTTAATGTGCGTTTGCACGATAAAAATTTATGACCTCTGCCAAGAAAATACGCGTGAGAAAATAGAGAGAAACTTACGCGACCCTATTCGTCGACTACACCGGATCTTATCATACTGCACCGAGAAGAATCTGATAGAGCTTATTCAGGAAAATAGGAAGCTTCTTTTCTCTCGGGTGTCCTTCCGTCGTATTCTATCGGATTGGAAAGCGAACGAGAGAATTCGTCGGAATAAGACCGTCGCACTTCTTTCTGCTAGAAAGTCCCTTTCGATTAGCGTTATCGAGCTCGCCGCTCGATTACGTCTTGCGCAAGACAATAAAGTCACTCCCTCACAAATATTGAAGAGTTTGCGAAGGCCGTAATGTAGAAATGCGTATCGTATTTGGAGCGCCTGGTCTCCACTTGTCTTGTCTACGTCCTTCGCGATGGAATAACCGCGATCTAGTCGTTTCCTGCGTAACCGCAGCGAGTGATGCGGCAATAGGCGCAACTCTGGCAGACGAGCGAGGGGAAGATTCTCTAGGACAGTTTCGCGTGATCGTACATGCTGCCGATTGTTACGAGGAAACGTACTCGCACAGCGACGATGCGTGACTCATAACTGTCGGCTTTCGAGAAAGGTGATCTCGAATCTGTGTCACATAGAATGCTAGATAGAGGATTTTAGGCACGCCTCTGCGCGTGTTGCGTCAACGTTCCCCCCGGGCCTGTGCCCCTTCAATCTCAGCTTGCCGTTCGGATTTTTTAATCAGCCTTCGCTGATCTACCCGAACCGAAGGACAGGGACAAATTAACGTCGGCATTGTCGGCGATATCGGAGCCGATCGCCGCGCGGGAACAACTCGCGTACACAATGCGCGGCTTGTCGCAAATGACTCGTTGCCTTCGGGTACGCGCGTATCTTGCCTGTTTACGGCAAGTACGCATAACGGTTATATTGCGCAGATGTATAAGGTAGCATGGGTTTGCGAAACGTGACCGCTAACGCGACAGTTATTGTCTGTAAATGGTAATGAGTTATCTATCGGCAAAGATTAATGATAGGTATTGTTAATCTGCTAATGTCTGCTCGCATAAAAGGAGAGTATTGGAATAAGATTACTCATATCGGAATGTGTACACATATTTCAGCTAAAATAATCGCGTGCTTAGTAATTATTTTGAATAATGAAGTTTTCACAGGAAATGGAGCACATTTGTTACTCATCCTGATTACTTAGCGAGTAGAAAATAATTGTATAAAAAATAATTCAACCAATTGAATTAAAAATTGGATTTTGCCTCAAGGTTAGCCCAAGATTAACATTCGGAAGTTGACGAAGCGTTATATCGGTACTCATTTACTTTCGCAAAATTCATGCGGCCGTGCAGCAAATACTCGTCACGTTGTAGTCTACCGAATAATTGGACCATATTACGCGACTTATCATCTCGCGTGCTCTCTAGCTTGCTTACGGGCGAGTTGACCGCTCGCCGCTCGGTTTTCAGCCAATCTGAATTCCCCGCCGACGGCGAGACGTGCGCTTCATGAGAATTCATCGCATCCCTCGCGCTTCGCCGACACGGAATATATCAATTCGACGATTGATTCGAAACGCCCATAAATGATCAGCGAATTTGAATATGACCCTTCTCGCGTCTGACGTTTCGCGAATCCGACATCCGCTTGAAGAAGAGAATCCTCGTGAACACTAAGCTATAATCTGTCCTGCAAAACACGAGGGAAGTCGCCATGTCTCAACAGGAAAAAGAGAGATATTTATAGAGAATTGTTACAAAGACTTGTCAAAAGTAGATTACATGTGAACTTGCGCCTTCGAGAAGTGTAGAGAATTTTTTCCTTTCGTTTTAAATGTTCGTCTAATATTACATCGTCTGTTTCGCGAACGTGAGGGCCCAGCATCGTGATTTATTGCTTTGGCTTTCCGTTCGGCACGTGGCACCTCTCTGAGAATTATTCACGAGAGGCTGCCGAGTATCTTGCACCGTCTAATCTCGTGCGTCGCGTGCGATCTCTTTCTTGGCATCGTTCACCAGACCGATCGTCGTTTATCTCGTTCTCGCGCGACGTCGAACCGCGACGATGGCTCTCATGCTTTTATATCTTCGAACTATTTTAACGTTTCTGGGCGGATCGTAAAATGTATTCCCAGCTTTTCCGTCGAAGTGGATTAGGTAAACGTGAATGGCCGCATTCTACTCCGTTTACAGCGAGAACGATAGAGCTCTTCCGTTCTCGGGCACATTTTTCGGAAGATCAAAGATTTTCCGAAGATATCCTTACAGAAAAGTATTACTGTGCAATAATAAATTGGTCAGTAATAAATCACTATATATATATTATTTAGTAATTTTATTATTATATTTTATTATTAAGTAATAAAATTACTAAGCAACAATAATTAATTACTGACCAATTTATTATTGCACAGTAATTGCATACATATTTTTCTGTTAGGTTAAGTAGCGATAAAATATATAATTGTCAATTCGACGAAAAAAAATTAAAAACATGAGTATGGAAAAATTGGACAAAAATTTCATTTTATTTATTTATGATAAAAGATTAAAAGGAGGGCGATTATTATTATTATATAAACAAAAGAATTTATTTAATATTCCGTGAGTGAACCTTTATGAAAATTCTTAATTTGATTACTTAACAGATATACTTACCTCGTCTTTCGTCGTATCCTTTCGCGATCAAATTCGCGAGTACACAAAAGGAAGCGTTCTTACTGCGAAATTACTCGCGCCTCGTCTCTGAAGCACGTTCTCCGTTTCATTTGCTCCGGAGCTTTTAAAGGCGAACAGGTGGTCGGAACGACTTACGGGGACGGAATTCTCTTATCACGTTCAACTTTTACAAATACCGTACAGCTCGTCAGCCCCGAGTTGTCATTTATTTTTCCCCCTTTTTTTCCCAGAGCGAGGACGCGATCGGCAGATTAAAAGATTGGCCGGTTTTAAAAAAAATTTCGTCGATTCGCACGGGGTTGGAGGGTAGCTCGAGGATGAGAAGTACAGATCTCTTCACAGAGACGTTTGACAGATTCGCGAGATTCGGGAGCCTGGGACCGTGTCTTAGCCGCCAAGAACAACGGTCGACAGTGATCGCAGACGCGCGCGGCCAGACTGATTGTGAGTCCTCTCAGTTCGTCCTCTTTTCCTCGCGCCTCGCACGTCGCCGGCCGTCGTCACTGCCGTCGTCGTCGTCGTCGTCGTCGTCGTCGTCGTCGTCCCATTCACACTCCTCCGACGGTCCGAAATCGTTCTCGAGAGCGCATGAGCGCGATCCGCAAACGGGCAGTCTAGGAAGGGAGGCCCGCGGAGTTACGCTGCTCCGTTAGGCCGTAACGTACGGCGCCTCTTTTTGCAGCAGAGAAGTGCGCTCGTACGTGAACGGAATGATACGGCGGAATGAACCGCCGTAATTTACCTTTCAGCTGCACCATGCCGACTTGAGCGCGACATTAGAGCGTGGCTTCGGAAAGGGATACGAAGGAATAGGGAATGGAAAATATAATTTCATTTAATCACATTTATATTTATACAATTTATACTCACAATAGTTTTTTTTTACCTGTGTTTCAAAAGTGTGAAACAATGAAGTCACGCTTATGTCTGCAAATAGAATTCATTGTACGATTATCATTCAATTATATTTTTCTCTATGTGTGTTTCAATGCATAATAATTTTTTATTTTTACAATTTCTACTAAAGATATTGCCAATATTGTGCATCTAATTTTAACATTTTACACAAATTTTGTACAAATGGAAAAACTGTGTGATATTATACATGTAAGATTCGCTAAGTTAATAAACTTACTTTTGAGAGAGATAGATAGAGAGAGAGAGAGAGAGAGAGAGAGAGAGAGAGAGAGAGAGAGAGAGAGAGAGAGAGAGAGAGAGAGAGAGAGAACAGGGGGCGAATGACTTGTCACCGCGAGTAATAAAACTGTGCCACCCCACGGCGATATAAGAGCTTGTCGGCAAATGTCAGCTCATCTTTCTCACCGAGATATAAACGACCAAATATACGTGACAGCAAAGTCCAAGAACAAAAAAATCGATCGTGACGTGACGTCTCCCTATATAGGCGGCCAATTCGAAAAAAAGCTACCCTTTGCTGACATGGCCGTAACATTGCCGCACGAGTCTGAATGGCACCCTTCATATTTCGTATCACGGGATATCAACGATGGAAAACCCCGAACGCATACAAAGCGCCGCGTAAAATATAATAAGCAGACTGGAAAAATTCACTTAGGCAAAGACTACCGTCAGCAGTTCCCCCATCGGGTCAAGCTATTGCATGTGTGTCGAATTATTTTTTCGATAAACTAGAAACGGAATATAAATAGAATACAATAGAATATATAAACAAATACAATAGAATACAGCTGCAAATTTGGTTTCTTAAATGTAACACTACAGTCACATTGAGAGAAAAATATAGTTACTTTTTGGCCTCAACCATAATTTTATAATATTTCTAACGATAATTATGGTTAATATAATGATGCATATAGTTAAGTTAATTATATTTATTGTTAGAAATTATAAAATTATGGTTAAGGCCAAAAGTAACTATATTTTTCTCTCAGTGCATCTTCAACCGACCATTCGATGAGAGATTGATTTATTTGAACGTTAGATCCCTTAGAAAAAGCAACAGCAAGGAAAAAAAGAAAGATCGATATCATATATTACAAAATCCATGTGTTCCACTTTTCTCAAATTTCTGTCGTAAAATATGGCACTTGTGTATAGGAATGTATCGCGTATCAGTAGTTTTCAGAAGAGAGATTTTTCCCAGGCGATGGCGGACGTTGTGAAAAATGGAAAATTAATGCGCTCCTTTCGTGAAGGAGGAAACGTGCAAAATTTCCTACTGCATGCTATTTATCATGCGACGGTTCGTGCTAAAACGACCGAAACAAAACGGAGATCGCGAACGGATCGCGATGCATTCTTCACATCGGCGAGTCGACGTGCAACGCCGTGATCGTGTAACCCTCTTTTTCCCCGCAACTCCGGACGATTAAACGTTACGCAAGTCCGTAAGAACGCGCGGAACTCGCACGTGACTTGCTTTGAAGAACGTATAGAGACAAATCGGAAGGCTACGTCGCTCCACGAATTCACTTCGAGGGTTCCTTGAGATTGACATTTCTCCAAAGGAGGACATTACGGCCTGAATGATCGATAATTACAGTATTATATATTATCTGCCTTGTCCGTTCTGCTTAAAAAGAAAGAGAAAGGAGAAGTTTTTATTAGATGTTTGAAGAAATTCAATTCATTATTTTTTTTATTAATATAAAATATATTCTTTTTTCCGCCAAAGCGCTTGATATGTCATATTTGCTGATTTTTAATGTTAATTAAAATTAAGTTAAGAAATAAATAAAAAAGTCTCTATTATTTGTATTCAGTTTCAAAATTTAAATCGCGAAGGTAGATTTTTATTTTAACTTGTTTATATTTCAGAAATTATTGATATCTTATCGTTATTACTTCAAAACTTACAGAACAATTTTTATTTTAATATTAAATCATGCCGTTTTTAACAAACATGCATAGCGTAATCAAAAATGATTTTAGATTAAATAAATGAGCGGTCAAAAAAACACAATTAAATTTTTTTATGTAGCCATAATAGCTCGCTGTTCATGTTGCGCTAAATTCTACAGTCATCTCAATTGTCCTTGAAAATTAAATTCTAAGAATGTGTTCTACTCAAATGAAAATTACCTCTATATGCTGCCTATTAATTTATTTCCATCTTCTTTTATTTTGCGTGGAATTATACACAGTTACATTCAAACGCATGTTCGCGATACAATAAAATTGCGTGATTTAACATTCGAAGAGAACGTTAAAATGAAATGATGATTCATCATCGGAATTGAACGTGATGGAGAGTCCTGATTGACACCGATGTTGTAACAATGATATTAATATCATTAATATCATTCGATTGTTTCGACATCGATAATTTCATAAAATAAAATAGATGTATTTATTTGATACGTGATCGCTGTTTTCTCCTTTCCTTTTCAGTTCCACGCTGCCTCTCTTTTCAAATCTCTCACCCAGTGGTTATTATCGCACGACCTAGTTTTCCGCCGCGGTTAATTAAATCTTTTTGTCAAGCATATAAATGGGGCATCGAATTACAGGGTGGGACACTACATATTAAACTTTACATTACATTGTGCACAATAGGATTGTGAGGATGTCACCCATTAATTCGAAAATAAAAAAAGTCAAAACGAAAACAAAGAAAAGGGGAAAAAAAAGAAAGGAGAGGAAACCGCAAATAATTGGTAGCGCGCAGCTGACGCGCTAATTATCGTTATTCGACGGCAATGCGTTTATCTTCGGAAAACGTACGGCCGCGGGAACAAGTTCCATGTATATTAATATCTGGGCCGCGTATTAATTTTAGGGAATCGTATCTTCTCTTTCTGGCGACTGCCACACGTGAGCTTTGCGCGTATGCTTAATTACGATCTTCAACTTCGTACCGTTGCATCGTGGAAATTATTTGCACGTAATTACGCCCTGACGCGACGACGCGAAACCAGCGTGCGCGGCGATTTTTCGCTCTTATTTTATAAATGGAAATTAGGGATGAACACAGGTTGCAAGAAATTAAATATTTATTACTTGTCTCGTCTACTATTAGATTACATCCATAGTATGTTCTAAAAAGTAACTCTTGAAATAGAAAGTTGGTTGTTACTTGTTGCAAACAATAAATATAAAGATAACATTTTTTCCTACACATATGTAATAAATCAAGAAACATGTACAGTGCATTCGGAAAAGTTATTGAGAGCTAAATATATCTCTTTTCATATACAAGAAGAAAGAGAAGAATCATATTTTTAGTAAAAGAATTTTATACTAAAAACGATTTTTATACTAAAACTATTATTTTTATACTAAAAATAATATTAATATAGAAGTGTAAAGATAAATGTAATGATAAACTCTTTTTCGTTTGAGGTCCCCTTTTTTGAAACATAATACTGCTTCTGAAATAAAATATTATAAATCACATAAAGAAATAATTTTTCTCAAGAAATGCAGCACACATTCTTTTCTTATTGCGTTAATTTCATTGTACGACATTAACTGAAAATTATGAACTGTCGACTGCTGTTTTTTATAGCAGTCAACATGCTGTCCGCGTGCCATTATGTCAGTGATATTTTGATTGCATATAAATTTTCACCATTAAAGCGAACATAATGTTCTCCCCTTTTTTTTATAACGTAACGATTACGAAATAGATGTAACTCTCTTTATTGAGGTTTCTGAAAGTGCGATTATAAATGAATGCGCGATTACTATATTCAGTGTACATGCAGTAATGTTCGGTTCATACGAACCGCCGTATTTTTCGATGACTCGTAATTACAGCGATTATCCGCGCCGATCGCGTGCTTCATGATACTTCAGACATAAATTATACGAGATTTCATACATGTCTTCGTAAATATCGGGCAAGAAATAAGATTACGTGTCTATTGAACCCTGTTAACAGAGATGCCCTTTCTCTCCATGCAATCATTCGAACAAAGTGTTAATATATCAATTTTATTTCTAAAAAAAAGAATGTTTAAATGAGAAGATTATGTGTAACAGTTTCTTGATATCAATTAAAAATGTTTTTAAAGGAAATTATCTCACATTTAATAATACCTACTTCTGCGTTTCTGCTAAGAACGTTATCAAGTAATCTAATAATATAATAAACAAAAATGACAAAGACAGGTTATAATATATGCTCGTATAATATAAATTCCATTACATTATACTTTGTAATAATTTGACAAGGTCTTCTTTTAAAATAATAACGTCCAAGATAAAAGAGTTTTTGATATTATACATTGAATACATAAATAGAACAATTTATACATTTTCTTAAACTCAGAAAGTTTATTGCATTTATTTAAAAGCAGCTGAACGACTACCTGTTGCTTAGCATGTTTTTTGCATAAATTTTAGATATCTTCATATTTTATAAAAAATATATTTTAAGTATTATATTAAATATTACATTAAAAATATTATATTAAGTTACTTTTTTTCATATGCTTTTACATATGTCTATGAAATAATAGGATAATTCTCAAACTAATGACAAATAAATGTAAATTACTTATAAAGAAATGCAGAATTCAAATTGAAAGTAAGTTAAATGTAAACGATTCCCACGTACAATAGCAAACAATGAGTAAACGTTTCTTATTTCTCTTGCTTTGGTTTTTAAAAAATTATAAGAGTTTAGTATTAGACTATCGAAGCTCTCGTAACTTTTTAAAAACTAAAGCACAGGAATTCTTTTTAAAAGCGAAAAAATTACAAATAAAAAAATTGTAAACAAAATATTAATAATAAAAAATCAAAACAATAAGGGTCTCTAAATAGCTAAACAGAAAAACTTATGAGATTAATGGTTTTTCATATTTTTTTGATACAATGAGTTACATCTTAAAATCTACGTTAGTCATCCCCACCTCTGTGTATCCCCTCCATTCCACGAATATATCGATCCACTTTCGTATAAGTGAAATGGGAGGATTGGGGAGGATTCCGTTGTCGACTATCGTGCTATGCGGACGTGTGCGCAAGACCCGGCTAGCTCTTTGAAATTTACTGACGAAACTTTTATACGGCTTTGGAATGACCCTCACTTTTTGTCTCATCTACCATCTTCCTATTAGTTAAGTTCATTTAAAGGAAGAAATAAGAAAACTCTAATTACTTTACTTCTGGGTAAATTATGGAATATCCTTGCGCTACTTGATCAAGAAATTGGTGAGTCTTCTCGATAGCTCGATATTTGTTTAATGCTTAACTTGTTTCCTTGTTATTGATTAATTATTGAAATTATTGAATTCCTGGATGGAGCAATGAAAATATAATATTCCTCGGAATATTATATTTTCATTGCCCCATCTTTTTAATATAAATTTTAATTTAATTTGTGATTTTCTTTTTTAAATTCCTTTAATTTTCCATAAATACTTTTTTTGACATTTGTTTGGTCGTAGTTGTCCCGACATGGGGTCGACAATTCCGAAAGAACGATCACGTGCCAAGTATAAAAAAAGAAAAAGAAAAAGAATAAGCATGCTTATCTCATAGAATCTTGGATTAATCCATTTAAGGATTTTCGCTCAAGGTTTATAAATGAGCAATCTCTTCGGATGAGGAATGCCCAGTTGATTAATCATGAAAGAGTCAATTATAAACACATGTTGCTGTATCTATGCAGGTATGGTTACTTTATTTAGAAGATTTGAAAGTGTGAAATAGATTATTGTTCACAGTAAAAGATTCTCTTGTCTTTTTCAGCCAAAGAATTAGAAAAGACTCACAGGTTTACCTGTACCTGTTTACCAGGTAGTCTTATCCAATAAACTTTTGTTGAAAATATCCGCAAGATTACTTCATTTTTTGGATATAAGAATTTTTCAGCTCTATTGTGGGATAAGTTCACTCGAATAACTACCAACTGAAAACTATTGTGCATTTTTATCAGACTCGAGAGTCGCTATTGTTTCTCTCTCTACTCTAAGATGTGCTGAATCATTAGCATCATCCATGGCTACCTTAGATTCCTTACAGTAAGTAAATAATAGTATATTTAATTATATATTTAATTAACTTACTTCATACAGAGTGGGTTAAATAACTTACAAGCTGTAAGTTGTTACAAGCTGTTTTCTCCGGAACTATTGAAGATGGATTTAAATTTTTTTTCATTAAATAAAACATAGGGTTGACTATTTGACATGTAAAGAGATTTTTATGGGAAGCTTTTAGAGAGCAAATGGAAGCCTTTCTCAATTTATTAAATGAATACAATTTTTTTTTATTTAGACAGCACTCATTAAAAACATTTATTTGAAATCATTTCTTTTTATATTCTGCACTAAATATATAATTCCATTAAAAAAATATATAATATATTTATAAAATATATAATTCTATTTTAAAAAATTAAAATTATATTGAAATCTCAAATGCATTTCTACTCAGACAAAACTTATGTCTATAATAAGATATTTCTCTTGAAATAGAGTAAAATCTATTTAAAATATTTTTTCGGAAAATGATAGTTTAAGAGATAATTGCATAGAAAGATTATAATAAATAGAAGAGATATGTGTACATACATATGTAATATTAGTATAATTTTTATTCATGAAGTATGAAGCATGAGATAGAATTTATGCTTTAATAACTACGTATATTTTCAGGTTTGATTATGCGGAATGCATTCAGTTCTGATTTGTCTGTGCTTAATCGGCCAAAATCGCAGATGATGCATTGTTTAGCTTCGATTAATAAGTGCATTTTTGGCGAGTCGCGGCACTTGTGAGTGTAATCTCCAATAAGAATAAACACATTTTTAACAAATTTCAAACAAATTTTGTTATAAAAATTCAATTTTCGACGAAGACCTTATCTACATATGTAAATCTTTTCAGACATTAAATAATTTGCTACAGTATAAATCAATTATACATATATATCTATATGTATATATACACATATAATTATAAATCAATTTGTATATACATATATGTGTATGTAGGGAGAAGATTAAATAATTTTCTTTGGATAATACATATAAAATACAACATATTTGATAAAATACAATGGTTAATGTGTAACATATACAATACAATGATCTTTTTCTTCCGTAGAACCAAGATGTGAGAAATAAGTACGACGAAGCCCTCAAATGCATAAATCCGGCATCCTTCATGTAAAACTTCTTTGCATGTCGGTGACATTTCATTCGTAACCTGTGGGACAACATGCGTTTACCTTGACATTATCGGAAACTGGATGCACACCTAACTAAAAAAAATACAATTATTTTTATAATTAGTACGATTATTTATTATTATTATTATTAGTACTATTATTTTTTTAAGTTCAAAAAAATTGTAAACCAAGAGAACTTTATTTCGATATATTTTTTTTACGTGTCAATTACTCCAGAGATTTGTTTTCTTTCCATCGTTCTTTTTTCTTTAAGCAACCCTCATTAGGGTCTGCTAAGGAAATCAATCGCTTTTACACGAATAAAATAAATATTTACAGCACGTTTCAAAATGGACAAAAATGCTGTCTTATATCTATTAGTTGTCTTGTAGCACTTAAATGTTTTATACATTATAGTCTGAATTTCATATTCTTGTACGTTTCTTTGAACTTGTGTTATGTGCGCGCATATTTCTCTTATTATATTACTAAATTTTTTTTAATTATTCGAATTTCCTATCTCTTAATTCTTGATTTACGACTAATAATTAAAACGAAAAAACTTTTTAATTGTTTTTTAGATTTTTACTTTTACAAAAGCAAATTTATTTAAACAAATTATATAACATTTAATAAAAGTTGTATAATATTTAAATATTATCATTATTCTACATTGTTTTAGTTTCTAAAATTTTACCTTTATATACATTTTTGTATCATTATAAAAGGAATTGATATTTAAATTCGCCATGCTATGCGTATTGGCCGTACTCACATATTCAGTATATTTGTCATACTCACATACTTATTATACTCGTCATACTTGTCAAATTTTACTATAATATATTTACAAAAAAAATTTATTTCTAATAAGAAATGTATATTTTGCGGCTACTTTTATAAATTATTTTATTAAAATAATTGTAAAATTAATCGATTAATCTAAAATTTATTAATGAAATATTGGTATTGTAAAATTATTGATGTAATGTACTTTATAAATATAAATTATACAATTTTTTGAATACAATAAGATAATATCATCTGCTATAAAAAATTCGTCGTAAAACAGAAACGAAATAAGTAAAGAGATGTGCTAAATACACATATATACATATTTATACACATACATATAATTAACACATCTCTCTATAATTTATAAATTTTGCTTACATTCAAACACATATAACTCAATATTCATCCTTCAAACATTCTTAATTCAACTATTTTCATACATCTCAATAACAATTTAGATTATTTGTCATAAACGCGGTAACTAACTGGATAATTTTATAAGAATAATTGACACTAAATAATTTAAAAGTCATTGATAACTGTTCAGAATATTTTTTAGTTTAATTGTATATATTTTAGGATACTGTCAACAGCATTTCTCGAGTACTTTAAACCTGCGTTGACAAAGTTAATTGCGCACCGTTCGTAGTTAATTTCTGCACCAAGTCTGGAGGTTCATTGTTAATTATAATATTTGATCGCGACGTCATGGCCGTGGAAGTAGAAGTCCTGCTGAAGAGTAACTTTTTCTCTCCCCCATCATCGAGCTTCAACCTGGACTGTTTTGAATTCATCCGGTTGGATTGTAGCTTATCAGTGTTAGCATTGTTTCTTCGTGGAAACACACTGTTCTCGTTGATAAGCAATGAATTCATGTCTCTATTAGTCACGCAGATGCATGCTTTCAGGAAACTTTTCTTGAAGTTGTCACTCAGAAAAGCGTACAGGATCGGATTCATTGCACTGTTACTATAACTGAGAAAACCGGCTAGGAGAAAGATTGCAATACTGATTTTAGTTTGACACTGTCCCGGAGGGGTGAATATCAGCGCCAATTGGGTGACCCAGTAGGGTAACCAGCAAAACACATATACGGTAATGACTGTTAAGACCAGCTTGGTGACCTTTTGCGACCGTTTCTTCTGCTTCGATTTGTTCTTAGGACCTACTGTGCGCAGTTTCTTGATCACCAAACAGTAAAAGATCAATATAAATGTCAAAGGAAGAACGAAGCCTAGGACAAAAGTGTAAAGAATAAAAGCAGTCTGGCCGCCGCGATCACTGGGCCAGAAAATGTTACAACTACTACTAATAGTACCATTCCATGAGTACTCCAGAGTGTCCGAATAGAGAAAGACCGGTATCATGAAGAGAACACTAGCGGTCCAGGCAGTAAATGAAACTATCTTCGAGATGAAAGGCGTGCGTATCTTCGGGGCTGAAATCGGGTGGCACACGGCGACATAGCGATCGGCGCTCATGATGAGCATGTAAATACTGCTGGTAAACTGATTGATAGTCGCCGTGGTCATGTATGCCTTGCACATAAATTTACCGAAGATCCAACTTTTCAAGATCATCGTCGTCACTAAAAACGGCACGCTGATCAGGAAGCACTCGTCTGCGATCGCCAAGTTGACGATGTATATGTTCGTGACGGTTTGCATCTTGGAGAAGCGTAGAACGACGTATATGACCAAAGAATTCCCGAGGATTCCCACGATGAAGACAATGGAATAAAGGATTTGATTGATGAGACCGATGATTGATAAATCCACATCGCAGCTCATGACCAAGTTATCGTCCATTGAGTTATCGTATGTTAATGATAAGTTGTCGAATATATAATCCATTGTAGCCGTTGTGTCCTTTATTATAGGAAGTAGAGAATCTGAAACGTACACAAAAACATGTAGTTAGTACAAGTATGCTATACTAAATTATTCATTAAGTATGCTATACTAATTATATTAAATTACTTGAAAATATTTAACGTTTTCATTGTATCCGGAAACAATGATTCATTTACATTGGAAATGGAATTTACATTTGAAGTTACGTTAACGAAAGAATCGCCATTGTCTACTCAGTATTCCTGCGGGTCAATGCAATTAATTTGTAATCGGAAAGGAATGAATAGGAACGTACTCAGTGTTTGAACGTACTTTACGAGACGCATGAATTAATGCAGAAACAATATAGCGGTTCTAGTTGCAACGACGTGATAATCACGTTAGTTTTGAACTTGGTTTAATGATAAGTAAGAGAATGGTTGATAATGTATCAAGTTCCGGTAAAAATCTTGCTCGTAGAAATCATATCCCGCATATTCCAACAATGGGTTGGAGAATTTTCTTAACCACACGAGAGTGGAACGGAGGAAACAAGCGAGAAAGGACCTTTGTGCCGAAGCATGTTGACCCACGAAAACTTTTACTGCAACTTGAAAGTTGCACAGAAAGTAGGCGGTAAACCGCAGGTTTCTCGTTATGCTACCACAAGTAGAAGGTATAGTGTTGACAAGTTGATCAAACTGCTTTTGACACGAGAAACTTGAAGCTCGATAGAGACGAGAATGCGAAGTGTTTAAGTATAAAACATTACTTTGTATAAAACTTCAGTTTCCTTATTGGCAAAAAAAAATAATTAAATGTTTGCCGCAGGGAGAAGAGATTAAAAGTATTTACTAAAACAAAACTAATATATACTTGATGTTAATAGACTTGAATTTATGATAACATTACGCCGCTGCATAAGCTCTTTATGAATTTACGACGTCATATTCTGAACAGTTTGTTTAGAAAAAGAAGAACAAGATTTTAAATTGTCAAATGGTTGTTTGAAATAACTATCGCGTATTTTACACTGTAAAAACAGCTTGTAAAGTCACGTAAATAGGGCATTTTAACTTCAAAGTGAGATATGACCCAACCGCGAAGTAACAATCAAAAGAATTCACATTGCAATTCATTTGGAGCGAATATAAATCTGAACTATTCTCCTCGAAGAACAGTATGGTAAAGTTTATGAGCTGACAAAAGTTTTGAATGCTGCGGTATGCTTATCGGATTGACCGTACCAATTAATTAGGAAAACTATTTGTTAGGATATATCGCGTATCATGTGTTGTTTTATTGATATTACAATATTGAAATTTAGATGTTAGGAATATTGAAAATAAACGTACATGAATATCAAGTACGTTTATTTTACATGGTATTTGTATACGCTTTGTATAGATTCCTTAACCGGGGATAAGTTTTTCAATACAGAATCGCGAATACGATAAAGAAAATTATACACTGTTGAGAGTATGCTGAAATAAAACAAAAACTCATTATGGGAAATCGATCTCCTTTACATTGTAATGAATTCTGATTGATGTATCATTAACCGATATTGACATATCTATTATCCATTAAAGCTTTTTAACACTGTTCTCTCGGATAGATGATTTTTCTAGCCACTAAGATTTTTTTTATTTTGTTCCATTAGAAAGCATAAATTCCATTAACAATATAAAATATTTTTCTACGTATAACATTATGCATAACATTTCAATTGTGTATAATTTAAAATTAAAATTTATTATTGTAACATTTTATAAAAATAAGATATAAAAATTTTTATGCTACAAAACTTTACGCGATATTTTTCAACATTGTATATGTATGTTTCCAATACTACTCTTGGGACGAAGCCAAAAGAATCAAACTTTATACGTGATCAAACTAGTCGTTTCGCGATTGTGTTTGTGAAGAACTTCATTGTATTTATAAAAACCTTGCAAGATACATTTTTCTTTTAGATTATTGCGTTCGCGAAATTTTAGTTTTCTCCATTTATCGACAAATCATATTCCAGGCAAACATGAGAAATAAATTCCAAATGAAAACAGAATGTGAATTAATGTAGTCAAATATATACATAATATATACGATTTCATGCATATGCCATGTAACTCGTATTAACTCATGCAGATCTCTCCGCGCAAAACTTTATTTATTGACTCGCGGCACAATAGAACTTGAGTAGGGGCTAACTTTTCAATTTAAATTCTCAATCTCAATTAAAGTTTTCGTAATTGCAACGCTTATCTTGCTCTTTCAATAGGAGAAAAAAGTAGCACACATCTGCGATCAAGGATTGACGTGGAACTAATTGGCTTTTTTTATATCTCTTAAGTTAAAGACGAACATTGAAGCAAAGTTCATCATTTAGCTAGCTTAAATCAGTAATAAACTTCTTCTTAAAAGAAATATGTAGTCAAGTTTTTTTAATAAAACGTTATTTTGGAATTAAAATACATTATATGTTCCATTTTAATTTAATTATTAAATAAAATAATTTTGCAAGTGTTGAGTTGTGTAAGTTTTTTTTTAAATATTTTTTAAATGTATATGTTTGTGTAATTCTGTAATTATATATATTTTTTATATCTTTCAGTTTTGTGACTCATTAGGGGAACATTAAATATATGTACACAGTATTGTATAAAGATATATCTATTAAATAAAATATTGCTATTCTGTGGTTCTCCTGCTGAATTTCGTATATTAAAATTAAGCGTTTACAAGTATCTACTATTTATGCGTTTTAGCCGAATATTTAACTAATGCGCTATCATAATACCATGTTAGAATCAATTTACATTTTTTTTTACCGAACATGTTACTTTTATCGGAAGCGTTAATTTTTTAGCAACTCTCTGCTACTTTTAATCAATTATTTGCCACACGAGAGAGGATTATGGTGCGAGGCACATCTGGATATATAAAAACTGCAAATTGCTTTTAGTCGCTGCTCTTTAGTCACTGTTTACGCCTCGGTAAATCTGTGATGCAGTATTACGCTGGTTGAAATCACACGAGTGACATTAAAAGAAATATAAATTGAAAAAAAGTGTCTTTCAAGATAAAACGCGCGTATTGACTGAGACGTGGCCGAAAGATCAGATACCGGCACATTCCGCGGATTCTATTTCAATAGTGCGTGCACGCGACAAGTAAGTGAATCGCAAATATTTGTTCAATTTCAATCGGTGAGCTCGACAAACACATCTTGATTTTTCATGGATATTTTCAAGGGAGGGATGAACACATGGGAAAATGCGAAAGACGGAAGAAATGACACGTAGACTAGCAGGACTAAAATAAGGGTGGAGGAAGGGTTCAGGGGAAAGAAAGCTCATGGCACACAGCAAGAGAAACTAATTATCTCTTTACTCGAGTATGGCTAAAAGAGGAATTCAATCAAGCGAATGTGCAAGATATCTCATAATTGGTACTTAGGTACTCGGTCCTTGAAATGATCGAGTTGATAAATTAATTCCAGCCGGATATAAGTTTTCTTATTAATTAATTCTTATCAATTTTTCATAATAATTGAGAGCTGTTACGTGACATGACTGAGATGCGCCGAAATAGATAGGATTTATTTCAATGTAAGAAGCAGAAAAAAGTAGAAGAAAAAATTTTAATAAAGAGAGAGATAGACACATGTATCTAAAATCCAATTTATTTATCCTATAAGTACCGTTTAATTCATTCTTAATTCATTCAAAATAATATTTAACTAATTAATTTTGCTAGTACATTTTATCAGGATAATACAGTATAATACAATGCGGTTTAATTGATTTGATTAGTGACGTGCTATTATATAATATTTCAATATCCGTGTCGTAAATCTTTCAATGCCTATTGGAAAATTTATAATTTAAAAAAAGTCTCCCCACAGTTTATAAATATTAGTGGTGGTGGATACGCGTATCGTGCGCGAATTTTCTCATTGTTATATAATGAAACAATTTTTGTTACTCTATATGTACACGGAGAGAATTTTTCGTTATATTTTACCGTAAAATTCACTACAAATTTTAACATGTTTGGTGATAAGAGTAGGATAACTAGACAATTACATAAAAATAAAAAAAACCTGTTAAATATTACCGAAAATGATAGAAATTTGTGAAATGTACAACAGAAATTTTATAAACTACATAGTAAATTTTTATAACTACATAGTAAAAATTACCAAGCAGATTGTAATATTATTCAGACAGATTTTATATTTTATTGTGATAGATATGAATAAATCAGAGAGAATTTATAAAAATCTTCCAAATTTTAGTTATCCCACGATTACCATGATTTTTAGGCTAAATTTTAAGAGAAAATTCTCTCCGTGTATATGACTTATGTATATGCTATTTTTACACACCTCGTAACTTTTTAAAAAGTAAAGCAAGAAATTAGCAAATATTGGTTACGTTCTGATAATTTAGCACAAATTTAATCGTAATTGTACACTTTAATTATATACACATTGATATCATTCGTTTATCGGAGTGCTGCCGAAGTTTTCATATTTAAACAATATGCATATTAATAAGAGATTAATATACAATTATATAGTTTTATTGTATATTGTATAAAAGTTACGCGCCCACTAGAATTCGAAATTTGTAAACTAATTGTATCAGCCACTTATTTTCTTTCTGCTATGCCGAGTAATATCATTTCCGCAGTCGCATTTTGAGCGAGAATTCAATGTGTAATCCAATTTGCAAGGTCTCATTTGCGTGCGATTTAAGAGATATCCATTTGGGAAATTTTCACCAAATTGCGAGACATTGATTTATTTTGAATACTGGATACGCTATTGTTGACCGTAAAGAGCTGAATGTCCCTTTTCGCGNAAAAAAAAAAAATGTCGTCGGTGTTCAGCGCCTCGCATGACGAATACTCCAACAGCTATGATAATGCATTGTGGCTATTCAGAAATCACGTCGAGCAATGAGTTAGCCGAAAGCGCAATCAAACCGTTTCATCGTATCAAGATAAGATACGGATGCATGTTGATTGAATAAATGAATAAAGGAAAATTAATGATTCTTCTCTATGTACAAACTCGATCGACGTTAAGCTAATTGTAAGTTAAGAGAAACAAATTACGGACGAACATTTAAAGTGATGCAACGTTACTGCAAATGATGTGACATAACACGCAATCATTTCTGTGGATTATAATTTATTAAAGATTATTATAATCCGAATAATCTTTTCTTCAAACGACATGAATGTGATCCATTTATTGTGACTGTTCTATCCGCTTCCCAATTTTGAGTTCTCTCGTTTTCAAGTTTTGACAGATAGAAAACGTGTTCCCTTAAGATTGTACTACTAGAATTAAGCTTACTAAAATCATTCATAAATATATTTGTAATCTCTTTATTTGCGTGTTTCACATTTGATGACTTGACTTTCAAAAGAATCATGACAATAAATATTTCGCAGAGATAGCAGCAAATTCGATCGCGTTAATATTTAATTTAATTTTTTTCAGTCTAAACAGCACCTTAACACTTCAAGAAAATCTTCTTTTCCGATTCTGTTTCGTTTCGATGTCACACCCATCATACGTATGTTTTATTTAGGATACTCTCATGTCATGAAGTTAGCATCGCTATTTTATTTTTAAAAAATAATAAAAATTGTGTATTGTATTAAGTTGGTGCTACATTGTGCTGCAAAAATTAATGACATATCTCAAAAGACAAAGCATCAAATAAAAAAAATTATTTTTTTGCCAGCACCGCCATTTTCATTTAGCGACAAAATAAAAATTGTGTTTGATACAACGTTAACTATCGTATATTGTGCAGTAAAAATTCCGATCACATTTCTTCTCGTTTTAAAAAGAAATATAAAACAAAAATCCGAAAAATCCACGTGAGAGAATAAAGTGCCTTTAATATTATTGAGATGCAAAATCAGTATGCAAAATCTCTAGTTGTGCTGACTTTTTTTTCGGAGGCTCGCTCGTCCCGAGACGGCTAACGATCTTTCTTATTATTTACCATATTTGGTAAGTCTTTCAGTTCTACTTCGTGGAAACAAGGACCAAATTTCTGCTCCGCGATCCGGCGTTTGTTTACATTCAGTTCCTCGAAGAACATCGCGCTCGGCCTAGCGCGCTCGCTTTTTTGCAGAGATTTCTTCGCTCGCTCGAGGTGCCTCGTTTTTTGATTTCCCAGAAAGGAGCTCGCGAAGTCGATTCTCGGAAATGTGTCCGAGGGGTCCTACCCCTTCCCACAATTTTTCCCCTTCCAATTATTTCCAAAACTTCGGAAAGCACTTCAGTTCTGTCGCGGAGATCGGAGCGCGAGGACGTATCGTTAATGCTCCGCGACCGCGCGATTCTTCGTCCGTGGAAAGCATCGTACACGAATTCGGAAAGTTGAAAGTGTCGAATCGGGTAACGGGCGATCGCCTCGATCCTTCTATTACTTTATACCGTGATAGTGATCAAGTGATACATTGATATTATGAGAAACAGTGCGCGGAGCATTCGATATCTCTAAGCGCGTCGAAGGATGAAAAAGGATACCGGGAAACGGGGAGAAATAAGCGACGGCCGACGGCCGAAATTTCGATAATCACGTTGTAATAATCTTCGTTCAATCGCTTATCTACGGTGTATACCATTCGAGTTATAGTGATAGTGTGATTGTTTAAAGTGAGGATGCAAAGAATTACAGAAAGACGGAAAAGGATACCCGGAAGCGGGGAGAAATAAGCGACGGCCGTCGGCCGTCGGCCGACGGTGATTTACTATTGATGTACATACATGCATGAAGTTAGATTCAATTCGCATGCTAATGCGAATAGATATGCTTGCTTAAAAGCTACATATCTTCTTTGTTTCGTAAAATCGAGATAAATGTAAAAATTAATTTTGAGATTTCAAAAATGATAGCTCGAGCCTCGTTCGCGTTTAATCTTCTCGCGTTTAATCGCGGTTAGTCTTCTCGAAAAGTGTACTTTTTCTTGATCCTGTTATAGAGATGTAAGACTGAGATCGGATTATCTATCCTTTATGAACTCTCGTCTTTTAATCTGTTGAAAGTTAATATCACGGACGAACAAGTGTCAAGCATCAGAATCGTCGTCGAATTAAACAAGGCGATCGTCCGGCGCGTTTGCTAATCCGCGCGATCGTCTTCGAAATTTCGAAAATCGTCGCGATAATCCAATCGAATTCGTTCCGTCGCTTACCTACGGCGTATGCCGCTCGAGTGATNGTGATAGTGATAGTGCAAGCATATAAAAAGGTCATTCAAGTGATAGTGATAGTGTAATTGTGTGAAGTGAGGATACGAGGAATTACAGAATGGTGGAAAAGGATAACCGAAAGCGGAGGGAAGTAAGGCAACAGCGACGGCCGACGGCGACGGTGAGTTACTTGTTGCATTGATGTAATTGATAATCTACATGAAGTAGCACCGTCATTTTAAAAGTGTAAAAAAATTATTTTTTTATTTCACGCTTTGTCTTTTGAGATAGGTGATTCATTTTTACGGCTCAATGTAGCACAAACTTATTATTATTTTTTTATTTGACACTTGTCTTTTGAAATATGTGACTAATTTTTACGGCACAATGTAGCATAAACTTAGCACAACATAGCAAAATTTTTATTATTTTTTTAAATAAAATGGCGGTAACTTGATGTACATTACACTCTCTCTCTTTGTAAAGTAGCAGGAAACACATGCTTTTACCCTATCGTCACATCTATGTTTATACTATAGAGAATATACGATCGTAGAAGATTGGAATCAAGCGTGTGTCAAAGTTGTTGAAAACTTACAAAGTAACAAAAATAAATTTTTTATGTTATGAGAAAGAACTTACAGAAGCCCTCAAAAATCAAATTGAGCTTAGATTTAGGCAATATTAATTTTCCTGCTGATTAATTTTTGATATATTTTTGCATATATCGAATACATTGCTTTTCTTATTTTTTTTTATGTGTGAATTTGTTTTTATAGACCGAGTTTTTAATTATAGTTATAATTCCGCATCGTCTTTTTTTGCGAGACCGCACCGTTTATAAAATATTAACATATTACTTTGGATTTAAAAAATCGAGTAATTTCGTATTTATTCAATAAACACAATTTTAATATTAATTTCATTATTGCATAATTTCGAATTTTAATAAGCAATTTCTTTTACATACATTTAAAGGCTCTTTACATGAGAGTTAAAAAAAAGATTAATATCATTTTCTTCAGAACTTCTATAAAATATAAAAATTTGTAGATATAAGATAAAATATCACGTAAACATGAAGTAATGATGCTAATAAAACAATAGAACAATTTTCACATTTTATTGAACTGATCAGTTTATTCGAACTAACTGACATTATTAGATAATTACGTTAAAATACAATTCTTTTTACGGATAAAGAGGCAGAGATAAAAAAAGGGTGTCTACTCCTTATTAAATTCCAACGAATTCTTCCGTTGTTTTTCACCCCTTTATGTTTTCTACCTATTAACTTTCATATTTAAACTCCTACTTAGCCTCCGTCTCGTCGTCACAGCCTTATAGTTTCTTCAGATGCGGATGTATGTCGCTTCTCGAAATTGTAGGATTCGCCGCGAAGAATATTTGAGAAACGATTTAATTAATTCCGGACATCAATTTTAAGGGATGAATAAATTAGGATAAACGACAGATGAGACGGAGAAAGAATCGCAGATAAGGGAAAAAAAAATTTTCTTGAGAATTTAGCAGCGTAATTCGCGCGATTCGACGTAGTCTTCTTAATGAGTTATATAAAATGGATTGAATTGTAACGCGATTTGAAAGAAAGAAATTTCGCGAATTCGAGAAGTAAAATGTGCGGATGTAAAAAAAGCCGTTGTATTTAATCGAGAAAATAAAATCATGCGATCATCGACGGAAATGTTTCTCTCAAATTTTCTTTCACAATTACTTATGAATATTAAATAATAAAAAGTTAGTTAGTTTCGATCTTCATCTTCTAAAAAAATGTTTATTGTCTTTCTATATACTTTCGTATATTCATGCATGGTAACACATACTGTTAATTCTTACGGATTGCCATATTTTGCTTCTGCTTAATACATCGTTAATTTATCTAACGTTTTATCTGACTTAATGTTTTTGTCAAAATTAATAACACATATAGGAGCAATGACTTATAGTTAAAAAGAATTTAAGTTAAGTATAATTTGACACTACGAATTTAACAATGCATAGCACATCAAGGATGACATTTCGTGACGTGGTATCCATAGTGTAAGGAATGTACATATGTATGAGCATGTACTCAGCGTACACAGCGATGTGAATGGCGTTTACAATTAGCAGGTGTCATACGTGCGAATTGTCCTGAAAATTAGAAGGAGAGATGCGGAGTTAGCTGATGAGTGTTAAGTCACAATCTCTGTGGCACAGAGATCTTCAGAGTGACGCTTCGTGCATTAGTAGGACGACACAGATTGTACGATACATCCGACGTAAATGCATCCGACTTGAAATTGCGATGTGATATAAAACGGGTTCACAATCTTGAATCTTGCGAATTGTTGAGCTAACTGTTCATTGAGCAATAAGAAGAGTTAATGATATATATCGCCTGATTCCAAACTTCTCCGGCTTGCGGAAAATTTTTCTTCGAGTGCAAAGTTTTTTGCGAATCTCTCGTGAGTCATAAATGAAGCGGACATAAGTATCTCCTTGAGCTTAACGACTTCCTGGTGAGAATTAATATTGCAACTTTTACGAGAGACAATATATGAGAAATTCTTTTTTATAACTATTATATATTTTTTGCTAGGCAATATTCGTATGCAATGGTACTTAAGTTTTTGAAATTCTATTCCGCCGAATTTGTATCGCATTATCAGGAATAATAGCGAACATATTACAGAATAATATGACTTTAAGGCAAAGATTGTGTCTTGTTTTATTAAGACCTTTTTTAACAAATTATTTATTAGTTTATTACTGAATCTCTCGATCAATTTTCAAATTAATCTTATAATAAAGAAACACACGTATGTTATACTTTCTATGATAATTTTCTCACTATTAGATATCCGTTCCAAACGACTTAGCGCGAAATCTTCTCTCGCTGTTTACGTGTCCGAGTTCCATTCGCGCAACGACATTTCGTTATACAATTTCTTCTACGGGATTATTTTGCGCAAGTTACACCGGATTCGATTTATTTCCGACAGTTTGACCTACAGTCATATCGAACGAAGAAGAAGAGCGTTATCTCGTTTTGTTGCCTTCATCCGCGACTAAAATACGATCGACTTAAAAGTCCTTATCAACGCCGCGGATTGAAGAGTCGCAGCCAGATACACCAGCTGGATTTATGCGTGACAATTTTAAGTGCCTCGTAAATGCGAATGGAATGGTGGAATCTCGATTAAATAACGATTTACTACAGTTTCGGTAACGACGGATGGAACGCAGCCGATAATACGAGACATTTTTCGCATATAATAGGAATGTTATTTCTTCCGGGGACTACGTGCAGCATGTAAAGAGACGAAAAGCGATTGAAAAAGCGAGATAAGAGAAAATACAATTTTTTTCTTTTTCCTTCCATTTTTCCTCTTCGCCTCGAAAGAGAGATGCTCTATGTAGCTCGTTAGAGATTAAAAGCGCTTATCGAGAGGATTGTTATAGTTGCGAACATGCGCTTACAATTTTGACCTACATTTTCAGTTTTGCTGTTAATACAGATACATTTCTACAATAAACGTGTGTAAATATCATCTCGTTCGAAATCTCGTTCATTAGTATAGTGATAATATACTTTTATCTTTTTGTATATACATATATATGAAAGTTAATTGAGAAAGCAAAATAGAGAATGGTCGTTTAAAATGAATAAATATCTTTCTCATACTGGAATAAAATCTTCATGGCATTTTGCTATTACGATTTTGTGATTTTGTTACATTATATATATTCAATTACGTAGCAGCAGTTTAGGATCATATCTTTTTCTGGGAAATCTAGAAATTTTTGAATAAGTATCGTTTTTCATTGCTTTTTCCAAAGAACTTGATTGATAAGATTTATTCTTATCTAAACATAACTACAATATTCATTCGATTTTTGAAAAAAACCTCACATTCAATAGGTTAAATTGTTCGGATACTCGAATCGCATTCTGAATATTTCAGTTATGTTCAAAATGTTGCTTTACGGACCTAATTATTACGTAAATCTCCCATAAAATCTTTATGCATTCTTGTACCGCCATTGAGTATCCAGCAGAATGTAAAAGTGCTACTTAAGAAAGCTATCTCCCCAAGAGCGGAGTAAAACGCTGGCGGCGGAGATGCGTGAGGAGATGATGGTAGATCATATGCGGGCGCTTGGACGTCGCGGCATACCGTGTCGTTTTGCGTATCCTCCGGGTCCCGCGATTGCCGGAGGACAGCGAGGCGCGCAAGAAAAAATGTAGGACAACGTTTCGGGATATTCTTGGGGCGGGACGAAATGAGGGATCGTAAAGTCGCTAATCCGAGGGGTGAATTCCGCGAAGATACGCCAGAGAAGCGACAATCCCGTCAAAAGGCATCGCGTGTATAACAAGAAAGATAACTAATAACCTGAAGAATATTGCTCCATGCATGCATGTGAACAATAGAACAATAATAAAATGGGATAAAATTTCGATCTATTCTACGCGACTCCGCGTTTTGTTCCCCTGCCTGTTAGAGTGTATCGTCCTTTTTGTTATGCGTATCGTCACATATGCATGTGTCAGGAAATATGACGAGAATCGCGTCCAAGCTGTTCTTCGTAGGTAATTGATTTACAAATGTGCAACGGCTCGTGCATCTTCCGTATATTTCTAAAGAAAAATTCGAGCGGATAAAGCGCGATGGCAATGGAAATGACGTACATACACGCATTATAATATTATTATTCATATTAATGATCTCAAATATTGTTTGTATATTGTAAAAGCGGAGCGATTAATGTATTTGAAATAAATTACAAATTTGTTACAATTACGCGGTTAAAGAGAATTGATGATTGAAAGTGTAAAGTTATTTGTGTATAATTATTTCAATATAATATTATATTGAAATGTGTATATTTCAATATAATGTTTATTACAAGATGTAGATTTTTTCACATAAATTTATTTACGAGCTGTAATTAAAACAGCTCCTCTAATTAATTTAGACACCAGCGAGTTTTTAAAAATACGTCCGAACATTGTGAATTATTTCATCTCCGCGTACATACGCGTTTATTCTCATATATTCTTAGCAACGGACTCATCGTCGACTGATATGTCGAGATTATAAATAATTTTATAAGATGTGAACATGACATTCATGCCAAAATAGATTTGCACAGAATAATATTACTGTCATTCCATCGTTAATATAGCTTGGTTATCTGATCTGTCTGAATAAATCGATAAACATCTATAGCTTTGAATAAAACAGTGACGACTATATATATATATATATATATATATATATACTGTTTTATAAATACAATTAACGCTTTAATAATATTAAACAATACTAAGACAATGAAATAAATATGTATCACCTTAAAATATTGTGATGAATATTTCATTGTCCATGCATAAATTGAATCCGATCGTAAAAGTTTATGTGACAATTATAAAAGATAATAACAATCATAAATATGATAATTTATAAAATAGGTATTATATTGTAACATTATTCCAGTATGTATCCTTTACGCATATGCACGAAAGGATTAAAAACTTGTAACTTTTTTAAAAATATAAATAACATTCTATGAATCACATAAATATATAACATAGTTGGAATCCATTTTGACATAATTAAATTTATTATATTACGGTAAATTATTTTTTTTTCTGTGAAGCATTATCGGTTATTTGGCTTCAACATTTTTACGATGCCCTCAATTGTATTGGTGTGATTAATTCTTGTGTTGGTTTGTATTAGTCTGGCTTTAAAAATCCGGCTTAACTTCATCTACTCGACATTACGAATTAATTACCAGACTATTGCCGGACGCTCGACTATTGTGTAGCAACAGTCACGTTACGTACGTTGCTCGGGATATAAAGAGTCTGACTGCTGATAAATTTCTTCTGTAAATTCACGTGCTATTCTTTATTCAACAGCCAACGACCGTCAGTCACATTAATAAATGGTTTTATATATATATAAACTTTCCCTGGGATATACATTTATACATGTGGATAAGGGAGTGTGCGTGTACATTCATTATTTATACTACGAAAAGGTCGCTTCTGCAAATTTCATCCCTTAAGAAATTAAAGTAAATTTCTTTTATATTTTTTTATATTTTTGTTATCCTTCTTTCTTACTCCCCTTAGATAGATAATGTGCAACTTTTGTATTATTATCTCTATGATTTAAATTACATTACTCCTCTGTTAGCATTAGTTTTTTAAATTTACGTTCAGCTAATTGTATATGAATTTGATGATTGTACGAGTATTTTTATTTATTGTATTTTTAAGAAATGTAAAACTCTGTTGATGAAATAACAAACAATAGGAAAATTTATAGTCAGTTGCCACCTGTTTTCGGATTCAATTAGGAATGTGTTAATGGAACATCCATCTATTCTTGTTATCGTCCTGCTGTTCGATAACGTTAGTTACGACATGAGCTCACGTAAGCCCTTAATGTAATGACAATGTGGCGCTTGATCAGAATTAGTTGAACGATTCTAATGTACGTGAAACGTGTGCACAATTAAAATTAACCTGAATGTTGACGCACGAATGTGGATGAATACAAACTGCTCGTATATTGTATATCAAAGTTTAAACGTTCAAGTTTGGACACATGTATCTATCTGTTGCATTTTGTATCTTATTGGACATATATCGCAAACTTTGATGCAGACATAACAAATCGCGCAACTGTTTGTGCGA
Source organism: Tetramorium alpestre (assembly GCA_021460005.1). NCBI lineage: Eukaryota > Metazoa > Arthropoda > Insecta > Hymenoptera > Formicidae > Tetramorium > Tetramorium alpestre. Next base: position 1,364,018 of record JAJVSH010000036.1, on the reverse strand, counting down.
CAAACATATTAATAAATATAAAAAAATATAATAATATTGCTATAATAAAATATAAAAATATACTAAGATCGTGTCGCGTTATGTCTTCTAGAAAGTAAAGACTCTTGAAAGTATTTAATCTTTCATGAAGCTGTTTTTAGATTACGTATAAGGGAAGTAAGGGAAACTGAAAGAGTCGAAATTGGATTTCAGGAAGGTAATACGGGATTTATGTTTGTGTGTGCTTATTTCGCTTTCACTTCAGTTTGAAATAAATGGCAAATAACAGAGCATAAAAGTTAATAGAATTTTACGACGTAACGCTGAAAGTCGTTAACGAATAAGGCAGGTGGATTGTACTCGGAATTAATTAAGCACGCAGCACGATAACCATGAGCGACATACGTCAGATCATAAAGAAAGATCAAATAAACGCGCATCACCTATACAGATTAATTTCATCGGGCTAAATAAATTTTTCTATATAATCAAACGCTGCATTGTTAATCATTATTAATCCACTCTTAAAAAAGGCGTGTTAAATCGATATTCAAAAGTCTCAAAATATTGTTGCCTTTTCTGCGATGCTGATTGGTTTTCTCGCTTGGCTCATTTCGTATTGCAAGAGTAATTAATAAGATGTGAAAATTATTTCCTAATTTTTTGCTATTTTTCACTGCAGGAAATAAATTTTTTTAAAACGTTACAAGAGCCTAGCATTAAGTTAACGAGCCTCTCGTAACTTTTTAAAAACTAAAGCAAAAGAATAGTTTTAGAAGCAAAAATTAGCAAATGATTTTCTTAGCTTATTCATTACGTTGTAAATTTGTAATATGCACGTAAGATGATGATAATGATTATTTAATAATTTAATGATATAACGAATATAAAACACGGATTATATATGATACGGATATGACAATGCATAAGTAATTGTCGTGCAATGTCTTTCTGACGTGGCTTTCACCTCTCCGATCACTCTTAATTAAAACAGCACGCACACACACTTGTCCAGTACTATTATTAAAAATTTGCTCCGCTGAAATGTATGAGCATCCATAAAAAGTGGCAGGGCTATGAAACTATAGCAGAATAAAATATTAAAAAGTAAACGAGAAAGCATTACAGACACTTTCGTAACGTCAATAGCAGTACAATAAAAAAAACTTTTATAGCTGCCGGAATTTAATCATTACATAAATTATTAAATAAACCTAGACGTTAAAAAATTCGAACCTATATTTTAAATTTTAAATTTTAAGTTTTAATGATAATTTACATATTAACTTCATCTATTTATTATATATATTACATTCTTAACTGAAGAACGAGCATTAACATTCTTTTACAATTATTTTGATATAAATTATTGCTGTGTATAATATCAGCAATAATTCCTCTCGACGGACAATGATCGAAATTCTGTAAAAATATGCTTGAAACAAAGCAAAGTTCGAAATGGAAATTAAATTAGTCCCTTTCGCGCTTTTATACAGTTTTTTTTTCGAGAACGTTGTGAGAAAAGAATAAATTTACAATGCAATATAGTATCGTGTAATCAATATTCCAAATTCAGCAATTCCCAATATGCATGCACGTCACATANACATATACATATATGTGCGTAGCTGAGAACTGCCACGTGTAGATCTCTCTCGTTCAACGGAAATGGGTATATCGCCCGCTATGCGGCGATCCTCAATCAGTGGGCGCGAATCGATTTTCGCGGTTTTGATAGAGGGAATCTTTCCTCTCTCGACTAGAGACTTTCAAGTGCGGACTTTCGATTTCGTTAAAACCGCCTCTAGCTAGATTACTTTTCACGAGCATCGTTGAAGTGTACATTAAGACGCTATATCATGCTATGTCATGCAAGTGTTTGTTGAAGAATAATTCAGGATGATCTTTCCTGCAGTTTACTCGATACCCTGCTTAGGTCAGCTGTCATATTGATTGATGGCACAGAACGATTGATCCTCTCAAATGCAGCTTAAGATCGAAGCACGCGGATGAACGTGGAGGAATGCCATTGCTATTTGGCTAGGAATGCTCAGAATGCAAGCTGAAGTTCTTAGTGTAAGTAGTATTTACGTGATTATTTGTATATCGCTCAAATATATAACGCAAAATATATGATTGCATTTGATAAAATTAATAAATAGAATTATCTTTAACTGCTTAATAATATTTATTTTTAAAAATTATTTTTGGTTGTTTAAAATATAAAATTGTTTAAAATAAAATATTTTGATGTCGTGTTGGATAATATATGATATATATTATCACATGTTCAAACGATAGGTGCATGTATTTTTTTGTAAACTGGCTTATAAGAGGGTCAAAAGTTCGTGTGTAATAAAGAAGAAGTTAGAAGAGAGAAAAAAAAAGAGAGAAAGAAAAAAGTATGTATATGTGTGTGTGTATAAATAGAAATATAGAAATAAAAGATATCTATAGAAAGATCTTTTCTAGCGCTGTATTTGATATTTCATACTTATCTCTCAATAACTAGAAGATGGACGCGTAAAGTCGTATCATCAATTTTCTCTTCCTATTGAATGTCCATGGTAACCATGGATTCGACAGCATTCCCATAAGACGTGAAAGCGATGCTCTTTCAAGTCTTTTTCAACTCAAATATTTCTAGACTTTTTTTATGCATTCTACATATCTCAATTTATATATTTGCGATTAGATTTTATAAGACTTGACTAGTCATCTGTATTATTATGCAAATTTTAAATATGTTTAATTTTAGAAATATTTAATTAATCGGCAAAAAAGCTTGCACCATTGATTTCCGATTTTAAATCGTTTTGTTTGCATATTCAGAACTGTATTCAGGAAAAAAATGTCATCGAACATTTCAAACTGCTAGTTTTAATCCGCTTGCGGCAACATCTCCGATTCAATGTGCGATAATACGACAGCGGAAAGAACTTTCAATAATTCGAGTTACACGTGCACAGATTGCAGTATTTTTCCGACGTATCCCATACATTGTATCGACATATAATGCGCCATGGAAGGAATCAATATTATAACAAATAAAAAAAAGATTAAAGAAATGTGCTTTTGCGGTATGAAGAGTGGAAGGGCAGTCGATGCTGTTAGCGGTGATGATAATAACGAGGTAGCAACTTTTAGGATCGAGAAAATCGCTTCTCGCCAGTCGCAGACGCGATGATGAAATTTTATTAGATCGAGAAACAGTTTTCATCTCTGGATTGTCTGTATTCTGAAATAATGATAAACTCGCAATAAAACTCCGCGATCTAATTTTACTTGTACCAATGCTAACAATGAACAAAATTTTATTGTCCTGTTTTTCCAACAGAAATACCATTATTCTGATACTTTTAGATGTAGATGTCATGTGAGATATGAGCATCAAATAAGATTTCTCACGAATTACACATGTAAAATTAAATAATTATCCCACTAAATTTTTAACAATGCATAAATATCTCATACAAATAATACGTTTGTTCGCAAATAATTAGAAATAAGTTACAATTACAAACAGATAAAGTTGCTAAATATTATCATAAGTTATAGTTATAAAATAATTACTGTAAATCTAATTTTTACGCTGCAGATATTAATGCATTTCGATATACAATGTACAATTTCATAAAATAGTGTATTAATTATTCTATTAATTAAGTTAATCATAGTTATTTATTGCCATTAAAAAGAAAAACACATTTGAACAAAAACTTATGATGGTAAACCATTAATGGTAAAACTGGACAAACAATGTTCGTTGTTTGTTATTTCGCGTTACCTGAAATAATGAGGGTAAAAAGATATTGTCACTTATTTTCTGTAAATATTGCATCTCAGTCTCAGTTATGCTCGCACGTCATTTTGTGAAAAAATTTATATATAGAAAATTCGTTTCTTTATTGTGGACAGCATGCGTAGTTATTTTCTTTTTAATTTTGACTGTTGTCGGCACAAATTAATATATTTTTTTAATATTTTAATTTTGCATCGCATCTAACTATGACGAACTCGATTTTAAATCAGGAACAGCCGAACAAAACAATTTTCAGCATTGTTCTGGTGCTGTTAAATGACAACGGTTTTAATTAAAATTGTTATCGTGGCAAAGTTAATCATAAATTGGTTTTTTATCAAAAAAAATAAAGCAGCTTTAATTGTTTTAAATTAAATATATCGTTTCAACATATATATATAAGTCTTGGAAATATTTACATAATAAATGTAGGTATGTATACAATATAATAAATTTACATATTAATATTTTGTAACGATTTTATTAGATAGGTAGTTCGTTAATGTTATATATACTCTTGGAAATATTCAGCAGAAAGGAAAAAAAACTCGCCCGTATCATAACATTCTAATGGATTACGATTCCGTGTTTTAATTTCGCAAAGGTTTTCAGTAAAAACATGCAGTGGAATGTCCGCCGAGGGAGAGAGTTCGCAGAAAGCTCGGATGTGGCGATAATTGAATCACGATTGCAAGTGTTAATTACCATGGCGTCAATGTGTCGCGACATTCGTAACTCATCCGGATGGAAATGCATGTTGGCGTTGCGATAGCAACGTAAGATGTCCGTGTTGCGTTTCACGTTTGAACGCGAGGTGCGCATCGATGCATTCTACCTTTTATAATTTGACAGGATTGAAAAGAACTCTGTGTAATCGAAACGTATATATTTTTCTTTCTTTGCTAGAAAATAGACAAATTTTACACTTAACACGTTCATCGCTTAATTTGCTCATTTTTGGCCCTTATTTTTTTTTTATTTGTTTTGCACTGGTCTTTATCTCTGGTCTTTGTGTGCTTTACTGATTTTGCGGGGAGAAGTAACACGAAGAGCCTCCATTTTCGAAGATTATCAAGCGCGCAAGCATGCGCGTTCCATCACGCGTTAACTTAAACGCGCAAGGAGGGAGAAAAATTGATCGCAATTACATCGTATCTGCTGACGCTTAACCCTTAATGAAGTACTTATAGAACTCTCGCCACAGCTGTATGAAGAAAACGGTACAAATACGCATGCAGAATGACCCGTTTTAATCCACACCGTGTACCTATAGGTATAGTTCAGCAGCACTTTATGCAAGTTTGAATTATGCAAATTTCAATCATGCAAATTTACATTATGCAAATTTGAAACAGCGCGATGAAAAAAAAAAAAAACATCGATAATGCCTCATTTCACGCGCAAAGCATGATAAGATAATGCAAATCCGGCGAAACTCAAAGAACCTTATTAACCAGCTTTATAATTATTTTCGTGAAAGAACAGCGAGAGGGAAGAGAACGGAGAGGGGAGAGCGGAATGTTGTGATACTTATGTAGCTATTTTCTTTATGGCACCCTTATTATTCTTATTATTCCACTGTTCGATTAAAGAAACAATTTCAGTAAAGAGCAATTATTTTTAGCAACAAGTTATTCCCGGTTCTTTATTATCACTGCATTTTGCGAGCCGCTCGCATTATGGTGCTTTGCAACACCACTCGCGCAATGTGAGACAGATAATGCCATGTATTAATCAAGTTATAACGTTATGCTCCCCTGTGTTACGTTGGAAATTATAACAATACTTTGTGAATGCTATACGATGCACTTTAATGTTTCTGCGCGTGAGGTAAACTTGGAGCGCTTCCATTGCCTCATAAGTTTAATAGAAAAGATATTAATGCTGGAATACAACGTTCCGACAAAATGCTTAATAATTTATTCTAACATAAACATGATTTTAATTTAATCACCGAATAATTGTTTATTTGTTATGTTTCGCACGGCATTTTACTTAGGCGATATATTAATGCGATGTCACGTTCCAGTATAAATTTTTTATTACCTTCGCATTTCTCTTATAATTATTTTTTCTCGCAATTATTTTCATTGATTGTAATTCTTTCCATCGAGTCAATTGTAACATAAAATCTATGTTAGAAATAAATGGTTCTTCTACAATAAAGAAAAAGATTAATACAAATGTAAATTAGACCGTGAAAATATTACAAAGCAAATATTATCTTTAATCGAAAATATTAACATGTCTCTTGCTTGGAAGATTCATATCAAATGTGTGGAATATATTTTAGAATACATTACTCCTCGTTTATATTCATTACTGTTCCTCCTACACGCTTTATTATTTTCCCCTTGACCGAACGTAGTTTAGCTCGCATACGCAAATTCGATCGTATTTCTATGGATTTAAGAAAAAAGAAATTGTATAGCACTAGCCCTATTTCACTTAATTTACGTTGCCGGTAATAACACCGAGACACGAAGAGAAAAGACTAAACTTTATTACAGCGTTTTATCGCACAATAATTATGAGGATATCTATTTGCGCTATGCGCGCGTAATGTTATGTTCTAATATGCCTATCCAATTAATTTATATTCTTATACTTCAAAATGAAATAAGAATCTATCTATTTATTTGCAAAGAAATATGACACAAGTTGGAATACGTAATCAAATTCATGTCACATAATGAAAGATGACAGAATATTTTAGAAATATTTTGATTATTGTTTAGCATAATTAAATAAATATGAAAAAAAGGAGCATCGTGAGTTTACGCTTAGAGATATTCAATCATGTGCGATTTTATATTTGTATATCGACAATATAAAATATTAGCCCTGATATTACGTAATAAGAGCTTTGTGCTAATAGAAAACGGTATCAATCGAAAAGATATATGATTCCGGAACCAATCATCTGCCAGCGGAAATTGGCATATCGTGCTTTTTTCACGTTACTTTCGACAAATGTAGTTGTCGCACACGCTGTTAATTGGTCATTTAAAATTTAATTTAATACTTATCATTCAAAATCGTCTTTCATTGCGGAAACAATTAAAACGCATTATAATTTATTGCCACTTGCGATGGCGGATCGAAGTGAGAAAAGGTATCACACCTTTTAAATTAAAAATACCGTTTCTCATTTTCTTCCGCCGTTGGCAATTAATTACAATATCGCATGGGCGTATGTATGAGCAATTTCAATTGTGTAGAACATCGAAGCTCAATTATCTTGTTGCGTGCAGTAACGCGCAGTCGTGCGCACGGAAGGAGTTGCTAAATCAGCATATGACGTTAATAGTATGCTTTAATTACGGTGCCAAAGATCAATGATGACAATTAAATTGTATTATAACATTTATATTTTTAATGTTTATATTATTTATATCAATGAATTATATCAAAATTATTTGAAGTGCGTTTTAATAAATTATGTCTATCAAGCTAGAATATCCACGTAGGCACATTCATACAAAACTGTGTGGAGAATTTATTGCTCTTTATGTGTTAATTTAATGCTCTAATCCTGATTTTATTGTTCTAACCGTTTTGCGAGAAATTATTTTTGTGCTGTCTTTTAAAAAAGTTAAAATACCCATTTAGAAAATAGAGTAATTAAAGAAAGTCACTTATATTATAATTTAGTGCTAATTATGTGCTTTTAATATGTTGTAGTTTAAATTTTGGTACTCCTTACGCCGAAAAACAACTTTCCCTCTTCTCCTTTCTTCTTAATTTATATTATTTTTCCATAATCTTTGTCATTTTGTTTGCCAAAAACTTAAATGTGTTATACCCTTAATTCTTAACGTACTTGAATGAATTGACAAAACATGTTGCTATATACGGAATATGCGTGACAGAATAACGTGTTATGCCAGAACCGTTATACGGCAAATTATACAAGATGATGCATCATGGGTAAACCCATGTGGATAATATGCAAATATTAGCCCAGCTTAGCAATGAAATGGGTCAATAACGAGGTCTAGCGTTCCGTGTTGCGCATCTCTGACTGAATCCAACAATACAGCAGCTGTTGCACTTAATAATTATTCGTGAACCGAACGACCCTCGAAAGAGACGATGTTTGAGCTGTACGCGCCGTTTCCGTTACGCACGCATTTACTTGACGGAGGGACAGAAATTGAGAGAAACGTAGCGGTAAAACTAATAGATGAGTCGCGTCGATTGGTGCGAGGCGTGACATAAAGTCGGTCAGCGGCTTCAAAGTGTTAACGCAGAGACTCGCTTTATTAGCTGGTAGTTAGTTCCACTTATGACTTCGTTCCATGATGCGGTTCGATCCTGATGTTATTACGCCGTTCGTAAGTGGCCGAGCGAATATTGCACAAATGCGCGCAAGAAATTATTTCTCGGAATAGCGCGGACGCGGAGAGAAAACATCCCTTAATCATTATCTGATACAGTCAGTACAATGTTTCATTTCATTCCGTAATCTTGAAGATTTTAACTGACAGACTTAATTTATTTGCGTTTTTAATTCTTTTTTTATAACTCGATTGTGTATCATACAATAAAACTTTTTCACGTCTAATTTGCGAGTGATCAGTTTAATACAATTTAATAATTCCTTTTTTAAATTTAAACAGTAGGTTTTTATTCATGATTATTTATTTAGAAAATTTAATACTAAATTTGAAAATTTTTTATCGTTAATGACAGTATTTTCAATAAGACGGTTTAGTGATGACTATATTTTTAATGTAAAGTTTCAAAGTTTAATAAATATTAAGTAAATTTTAAATTTACGCCATATTATTTTTACAATTCGAGTATGTAATTATTTTTATAATTCGAGGAGCGTTAAATAATTGGAATACTATAATAGAATTGTATTATTAAATTTCAACTACATGTGCGTCTTCTTATAAACTAAATCGAGATAGTGCCAGCTGCATATCATATAACGTTATCATGAAATATTAATTAGGTAACTCAATCTCACGATGTATTAATTAATGTTTTGAACTAACACATTTGCATGGATCGAAGTAGTTTATTATAAATTTATAAAGATAGATGCTCTCTCTCTCTCTCTCTTTTTTCAAATTAAATTTTCCCTCAACAGAATATGTAATAATCCAGTAACTAACCCAAAAATGATAAATTTAATCACGTTATAGATCATTTATTGTATCTATTATCGAAAATGATGTGTAAAATTTCTTGACATCAAAGAATTTTTCATCGCTAACGTTTTGTTTTGCATTGATGGGTTGTCTGTCAAATAATCTTTTTTTTATTTTCGTTTACTATTACAGATTAGTGTTATTACCTAACCACTATTATTGGAGTTAATGCCGCAAAGGCTTGATCTACATCAGCAAGGGCTTAAAGTGTAAGGTAGAGGAAAACGCGTTTGTAATAGTAGAAACCGCACTTGAGGAGTGGAATGAAAAGCGACAGACTTAATCATAATCTTAAGATTAAATCTGATAGACAAACCCTGATGTGTATGTGTAGATATACGCGAAGGTCATCCTTGAAAATCAGACTATGTAATTATCCAAGCAAGTAATCCATCTGTTTTTAGATGACTGAGCCAAATGAGAAAACCAATTAACACTGCGGAGAAGAGGCAACAATACTTTGAGACTTACGAGTATCGATTACGCCTTTTTTAAGATTGGAAAAAGAAGCAGTTGCTTTTAAGTAATCCGTATTTGAAAATGTTCATGAAATTTGTTGTAACGGCCTATTACAATACATTTTAACATCTCAACGATCTCTTATGATTATGCTGACTATATAAATTGCAACATATGTCAAAACATTGACAGATACATTTCGTGTATCGATGATTTTCTGTGGAAGCTTCAAAAATACTCAACGATGACAGAATGGTAGAAATTGCATCTTTAGATTAGATGCGTTATTCGCTTTAACATTTTGACAGTCAAGGAGTGGGATTTTCATCAAATCGTAAAACCATACATTCCTTCCATACTCTTCTAGAATAACCTTCCTCTAATATCCTGAATACTCCTGAAATATTTCTTTTTTTTTCATCAACCTGTCTCCTCTTATCCTAATTCTTCCATTTTTTCTCCCTTTTCTTCCCATTTATTTTTCCTTTATTAATCTCCAGTCTTTTCAGGAGATTTAATTTTACAAATATTACTTTCTTCCAAAAAAAAAAGAAATTTCTTTGTAATATATATCGGCTATACGATTGAATCGATAGCGTATTTCAGGAACAACACGAATATCGTATTTCGAAGAGTGTGCTGAATACGAAAAAACCTCGAAGCAGAGCGATTCGAAAGCAATCAAGATTTATAGCTTCAGCTTTTCCACTTTTCTTCGGGTTTCGAACGATGTTGCGATTAAAATAACGATCGCGAGCCGGATATTAACTCTACGCGTTGCGCAACCACGGCTGATTCGAGGGATGCTGCGGCTTATGGGATGAGCAACCATCATGCTACGCTTGAACTCATATTTGGCGAATTACCTTGATTTATACCGTTCATCGCGACGCTGTGAATGCGTCACGAAATGCTTTTCATGCTGCATATTCGTGCACCTTAATTGTTCTTAAGAATTTCTCACGTGAGAAATGAGACGTAAATTAAATCGTACAAATTATTGCAACACCAAGACAAAAGATACCTTCTCTATATATTCTCCGCATCAAAGACGTATCAACGACGACATATCGTGGAATATATTTTACGAATGAATTTAAATGCGAATAAAAATACAGCGGAAACTAGCGGAGTTCCGTATGTGAACATGTAAGTATACTTGTCACGTCAATATTTGCGCTAGATCGTGGAATAAACTTTCTAATGTAAACCTCCGTCTTGTATGTCTATAGAAGACAGAGCATACAAATGTAAAGTTTAAACTGACTGCTGTTTTGGTCCAAAATGCTTAACTGTGATATGACACTGCAATGACATAATGATGACAAAATCTCTTTGCCTTTCTAAACATTTTTCATTTTATCCAAAATATCTAATTTATAAATCTATAAATTTTATATGTAATATGTAATTTTGAGTAGTTAAGTTAAATGTAACTCATAATTCGATAAATACATTGAAATAAAAACTGAATGAATTATTGTACAGGGTGTCCCATGGGAAGATTGCTGAAATTAAATAACTCAGCTGTCATTTGCAAATACATTCAGTTGCTGAAAAAATAAAAATTACGTTGAAAAGAGGAAAGTTTGCAGTTTTTAATGGGTTGAGCAAAATTTAACAATATGTTTGTATATTAGTTTATTTTATTGATGAAAAATATCTAATAATCAAGTAAGCTAATGATAAATATTTTCAAAGTGCGCATCATTTGAGAATTTGTATAAAACTCAATTCTTTTACGAAAACATGAAAACTTTAGCATGTCATTTGTAATGTTGTTGACGACCTTTTTAATAGCTGCTAAATTTGACACTTTGAAAATATTTATCATTAGCTTACTTGATTATTAGATATTTTTCATATCATAATTTAACATATTGTTAAATTTTACTCAACCCATTAAAAACTGCAGACTTTCCCCTTTTCAACGCAATTTTTGTTTTTTCAACAACTGAATATATTTGCAAAAGACAGCTGATTAGTTTCAGCAACTTCCCATAGGAGACCCTGTATGTTAAACATACGCTACACTTTAAAAGCCACTATTTATTATAAAAAAATAAGTATTAAATCACAATAAAAATATGAGTCGAGTCTCTGAATTTATATGCTTCAATATACATACGTATATCGTACAAAATTATTTCAATTTTCAAGAATGGCAGAACGTGAAATATATCTCGGGAAATAAAAATGGGTATAAAAAAAAAACGTCAGTATTTCTTATACACTCTTATATGTGCAATAGAATTTTATAGCTTAGCAAAATAATATTTTCGTAGGAAATAAGATAAATCGCAATATGTGCAACCTCTTGCAGCATCTCTCGAGCTTGCAGCTTTCTCTTTCCGTTCTTTAATCCGATATGCTTACGGCTTTCAGAAAAGCATTTAACAGTAATACCCAATACACTGTTCGCAGATGCTACGCTGTGCTATCGCGATTGGATCGATTATCCGGATCATTTAAGACTTCAATCAATTACTCCTAAAGTTGCACTTAATCTACATTTGGAAAATTAAATAAGCCATAAATAAATCAAGTTACTTCTTAAATATAATTTAAAAAGTTTATATCTAATCTTTTCTCCGAATTAAAAAGACAGGTTAAATATCTTTTTTTTCTATTAAAAATTATTATTAATATTCACCACACCTATCTGAAGTTTTGATTGTGTCTTTATTGATTTAATTTGCAAATTTTAACTGCCGCACAAGGCACAGTTAGCCACAGAGAACGACTACGGAGTAGAGAATATTGCGAGAGTAGCGCAATTTATGCGAATGTCATTAGCCACTTTGCGAACAGCTAGAACGAACTCGAGTTATTTTAAGGATGTTATTACTGAGAAGGAAAAAACACTGTATTTTCTTACATTATCTATACTCTCGCGTTATATTCACGATAACGATCTCGTTGAAACTTTCTTATTGGGAAGTGCTATTGCGCTTTTATTGCTATTGCGCTACGCATAATAGCAATAAAAGTATCTACATTTTACAGTAGCGCACATTTTCTGTCATGATCATTATAATACACACAACTCTGGTACGGGTGAGTGGAATCAGGTTCTATCGTAAGATAATCGATAACGGTAGTATAACGGAGAGAGGCAAATCATTTCGATTAGCAAACAAAATATTCAAGATTACTTCGACACTATTTTCGAGTAAATTGCACTTGAGTAAATTACATTCGATTATTGGCAAGAATCCACGGGGAGTGAAACCTGACGACTCTTCAATCTCAAACTTTCTGTGTGGCATATCGATTTCTTCTCCAATTCGTCTTGTGACGACAAAAGAGAAAAAACAAAGTTATAATTTTGATTAAAATTGTGCAAAGCTTGATGTTACCGTAACTTATATTCAAAAGTTATTTTTATCTTATATTAAAAAAAATCAAATTAAAATATATAAAATAAATTGTGCCGTGTATTTTATTTATGTTTCTTTTCTCAATATTACCATAATTTGAAAAATACAAATAAAAATGGCAATATACTACCATTATTATTATTACCTTAAAATTAAAAAAAAATATATATATATATTCATAATAAGTATTATTTTAAAAGTAATATTGGTAATAATTTTTTTTTTATTTTGAAAGCAGAAAGTTGATTGCAGCAGAAATTTTAATAATAAAGATATGCAAAAAGTTAGGAATATATTCAAATAGATATTATTTTACTCTTTAATAAAAAATTATAGGAATATTATATAAGAAAATTAATAACATTACTCAAATATATACCACGTAATTTTTACAAATGTATTTATCGTGCTTTAGAAGTGTCGTTTGCAACAAAATATCATACAATTAAAATTTCATTGAGATATGAGTGATAATCAATAAAATCCGACTTGATAAAACCATTTTTTACGAACATAAAAATAAATGATATAAAATTTATATGTATATACGATACAATATATAAACATATATTTTTGTGTGTGTGTGCGTGTGCGTGTGCGTGTGCGTGTGCGTGTGCGTGTGCGTGTGCGTGTGTGTGAGTGTGTGTGTGTGTGTGTGTGTATTTTATGAATATATTTCCCAGGTGTGATATGGAAAAATAGATGGCAATCAAAGTATCGTGAATGGGAAGCGTATGAAAAAAATCACAAATTTTCGTCGCTTTGATAGCCGTGACGTGATGTCATCATGAATATTTCAAATTTTGTGACTCATCTCCAATAAATATGCGCCTCACGTACTGAAACCAATGAATAAAAATTATAGTGTGAGCATTTCCGATATTCTCTTCCTCGTGAATCTGTCCGAGATATTCTTGAGATATTTTTCCCTTTTTAACGCATTTTCTCTTTCTTGTTACTCTCTTTAGAATGAAGCTACGAGTGCACTTTTCAAGAATTATATGGCTATCACATTGTTGAAATTGGATTTTTTGAAACAAGGATGCGCTATGCAAAGTGAAGAAGTTCGAATCAACACTTATTTTTTGTTGCGGCAAATTTTCTCCATATGTTTGTTTCTTGTTACTCGGATTGTTTTGTAATGCCAAGTCATTACAGAGCCATAGAGGATGTGGAATTTTGTTGCATCGTAAACTGAGCTTACGAGCTCTTATCGATACTGTAATTAGACGTTTAATACAGAACTACATTGTTTATGTACATATTAATATAATATATAATCTGAAAAAAATATATATATGTATATATTTTTTTTTAAAAAGCGAAGCTTTAATATTCTATAATAAGATTTCGAATTCTTTGCATTTCGTATTTGCGTCTATATTACACTTTCGATGGCATTTCAAGCGAATTAATAAATGCCGTCAAGAAAACGCTGTTTTAAAATCATGGAAAATTGCATGACGTGAAAGAAATATGTTTTAATATTGCTGGATACGTTCTATTTATGTGAGCTTCGAGAATATTTGCGCAGTAACAAGCTGTGTTCATCTCGCAGGTTTCACCGTTACTACAAGAAATTTATGTACACATTTAGAGATGGTTTTTTTTTCTCTTGAATGGCATATTTTTTTCAATTTAATACGGATTTAAATAAATTACTTGTAATTATAATAATAATGGACTATATTAATATTTTTAAAAAGGATTAATATTTTTAAAAAGAAATATTCTATTTAAATAAAAATAGATTAAACTACTCTCTTATAGAATTTTCATTACAATACGATTAATTGATTTTCAATTATGTTTTACACACTTTACACTTAATTTATTCAGGAAATGTGTGCTTAAATAGAACTTAAATAGTGTAAATAACAGCTTATAAAATTGAAATTTAATTGAGCTTAATTATCCTCCGTGAATTATACTAAATATTTTCGTGTAATCGATGATAATCAAATTAACCCATCGAACCCATCCAGTATTTAGACTGTGCAAAATCAGTTTAATTTAAAGAGACAAAAATTTCGGACATTCGAATATCTTACAATCAAATAAGAGCTTAGAGACAATAATTTATTTAATGTATTTCCTATTAGATAAATTTTAACGCAAATTAGCAGTAATTTGGAAGAAAAATACAAAACAACACAGAAAAAGAATGAAACGAAAAGTGTATAGAAGCAAGTGCAAGAATTGAAGATCAAAGAATTTAAAAGTGAAAAAGAAAATACATGCTCTCTAACTTAATGTTTAAATTATTTTAGATTGTAAGAAAATGAACGCTATATTTTTCATAGATATTTTACATATCCTATCGATTCAGAATGCCTAAAATTAAGAATTACTTTTACAAAATCATATTTGAATAAATTCACTTCTTACAATGATTCTAGATATGTGCCTCTCAGTTTTATTTGTATTTTATAACCATACAAAGCATTAAACAGCCATTACTGAAAATTGCTTCCAGATCATCTAACTCACAGAATAGGGAATCGCAGTTTAAGCTATGTCGAGGAAAGAAAAGAAAAAACCTAAAAACGACAGTGAGAATCACGGAAAGGAGAGAAGTAGGAATAGATGAGAATGAAAAACGTCTTGAATGCAAGGACACCTTATACGTTCGATATCTACAAGATTTCTCGTGAATTGTTCCTCGTCACGCTTCGAACAATTGAGTCCGGCAAGAAAAGAAGACGAGGAAAAGGAACAGCCTTGAATAGAAAAAATGCGAGAAGAAGGTTTACGAATTAAAAGAACATAATTTAATTTCCTTAATAATTCAATTTCGAAGCTGAATTTATGACCAAAGATTATTGTCACTACCTTTAATTTTCTGCGTCATTACAATCAACAGTCACGGTGTTTGACTACCACGAAAGCGCTCAACGTCGAGAGCGCTATTATTGGCACATTATTTATTACACTACTTATTACATAGTAACAAATGACAACTACACATATAAGAAAAATATTAACACTTTAATTGTTGAATAGTTGCACGAGTAATTTTCACTAATGGGCGGTTCTTTTTTTGAAGAATTATCAAGAATTGAATTTTGTATTAAAAAATTTAATAACTTTGAAAATCTGAAAATTAAAAAGAAGATGACGCTAACGTAATGTCATCGACCATTAAAATGTAGTTTCATATTTTTGAAGATAAATTTGAATGTATGTCCCGGTTTATTCTTTTCTATCTCGATTCTTTACGTTTTATTTTTTGTATATTAATCATCTGTTTAAAGTGTTTTAAAATGTGATTATGATAGCGTTGACTTAATTATAATTTTTATTCGAAATTGATACTAGGTTGTATATATATGTAAATTAAGTATTATCACTATCGCAGACAATATGGGCAAAACATTTTCCATAAATCTTACTATCTTGTCATTTTAAATCGAGTCGGGAGCAAACGAAAAATGAACAAAAGAAATAAAATATTGTTTTTTTGTTGTGAAAAATTGCTGTATTCTGAAGAGGATGGCAAAGTAAATTTATGGTTGAGTTAAAAGGCAGTAAAATAAGGAAGAAGTTACTGAAATGGGCGGAAATATTTCTTCGCAAAATATAGAATAGCATTAGACGTAGTTATCATTTTGATAAGTAACCATCATATTGTAAGCGGTTGATGCAACATTAACAGCAAAACATGTAGCAGATCAAATATTTCTTAATATAACCATTTTCTAATAATAACTTAAAAGTGTAATAACATTTGCTTAATATAGTTCAACCTTTCAAAAAAATGAGAGTAGAAAATGTGTGTGCGAAACATGATTCTTAACCTTTTCTCTTTTCTTCATTACGATCATTTTAATTTATGATTACATTAATGACAGTTCTCAGTAATAATAGTTATATCATGAAAGTGGCTACTAAAAGCTTGCAAATTAGGTCGTATTTAAACTTCTCATTGTTTCTTTTAATGTGCAGAAATACCTTGAAATAAATGGAAAAAGTTTTTCACAAACGAGTCTCAATATGTAAGTCAAAAGATGAATTAAAGTTAGCGGGATAAAGTTTTACAAATTTACGGCTCGGCCTCTGTTCTGAACAAATACGTTAAAGAATCGCAATTTATCGAAAGAGGATTTACGAGTAGAATTTCTATCGGAAATTATAATACCGTGATAAATATATGTGGCAAATTGTCGATACGTCAAACATTCCAGACTGATCATTACTTCTGATGTCTGATGTCGATATTTCTCACATCGGAAAAGGGTATGTTAATCCTAGGTCCCACTATTAATCGCTTTTTTCACAAGAAAAAATTGATATCTGAGTTAATATAAGTAGGTACATAATCGTCTTTTTCAGAATTTTTACGCATAGTTAAAAAAAAAAATAAATGTCTGAGCGATGAAAATTAAGAGAATGACGTTGACGAGAATTAAACATCGGGGTATGCGAAACCCCAGAATAGGGTTTATGCTTCGTACAGATAGTGTGGGGTCCTAGGGTTAAAAGAAAAAAATTTTGTCTGAAATGAACCGAATAAAATGAGAGCACTAACTTAGGAATACAAATTAAGTAATATCTGGTTGATTATAGTGCTTAAATTTTCCTACAAGCGATAATTTCTCATATAAACTGCCATTGTTGAGGTGTTATGTCATTGATGAGATAATCGGTGGTATTATGTTCTGAAACTATATGTATAATCAGCCTTAGATTATAATAGCATCAAAGAGCTCATATACGCATGGCGCTCAACTACTCGGAAAATTAGGTATTAGAAGCTTAAAGTCTATCATATGGAGATAATTTCCATTATATTATCTCAATATTAATACAATGTGAATTTCACAAAATTTTCCCTCCATTATATATCTATAAATCGTGTAGCAAATGAAAAATAAATAAACGTGTAAAAATCTATTAAAGCTATTATATCATTATACTATTCCAAAAACCAAGATATGTAATAGATCACATTAACGATAAATTTAAGAAATTAAATTTTAATTGAATTAAAATTTCAAAAAAGCTTATTTTTTTATTTTATTTAGGAATCAAATATCTTTAAAATTTAATAATGTAAATAAGATTTCTATGAGCAACAAAATGCTATAATTTGTTAAACTATATTAAATTCTAAAATTTCTTACTTTCCGTGTAATAGCATAAAGGTCAATTACACACGCGAGAGGTTTCATTTATTAATTTTGTAGACAAAGTTGACACTATAAATATCATAATAGGTATACTCATAAATATGAGTTATTATAATATTCTTGTTAATGAATCGCCATTGTATGTGCCTTGACATATTAGCAACTTCCACAAAACATTACGAATTCATGCTACATTATTTAATCAAGTGAGAAAATTATAGATTCATGTGATATCCTTTGTTTCGAATTTTTGGCAGAAAATTAAGCAACAAAAAATAGCGTATAATTATCTCGACGAGTCTACTGTTCACAAAGTGATTAGTCAAAGTGAAGTCTCTTGGTAAATGGTGTAATGGAAAGTTTATATTGTTTACAAAGATTCTCTGAGGAACTCGAAGGAATGTGCTTCTTGCAGCGATATATTTTAACCAACTTAAACAGGAGAGCATGGGCGTTCCGGTTTTCTCGAAGCTTACAAAGTATCGATCTTTCCGTTTAGACGTGACAAGAAGTCAATGATCTGTGCTGATGGGAAGAAAGAACGGTTGCCAAAGAACATGGCTGATAAATGAAATCGCTCGGTGCAAGATGATAGCTAAGTGGGAAATATTAACTTCTACTTGCTTTTTCCCTCTTCATAAAATTATCGAGACAATAGCGTCATTGTTAATTAACCATCTAGTGTTATAAAAGCGCACGAAGCAAAATTAAGGGATCGATAAAGGTAAACAAAGATATTTTAAAATAAAATAAAAACATGCAATTGTATTTTTAAAAGTACAGCAAAATTTTGATGTTATTAAAACTACAGATTATTTAATAAATAAAACAATATTGCGTTTCGCGATATCGTTTTCTTCGCGATATGTCTCTCTTTTCCTATTTACTATTATATCAATATTAAATTATGTCTTGTATATTTTACCTTTATGATATACATAAACTATACGTTTATATGGATTTGTAATAAAATTTTATTATTTTAAGGAGTATTTTTTTAATCGTTGTTGTAGTTGTGTATCATATATTAAAACATAGTTTGTTTCAATGTTTTATGACAGATGTCTGATTTATGAAGCATACGATGCTGCGATTTATATTTTATCCATAAGTTTTGCGTTTTGCAATGATCGATCGTAGCACTACAGAAATTCCAAGGAAGAAAATATCTAGAAACATCTTTCTCTTTTTACCCCCGTGACCATTATTACCATATGTTACCTGTGATATTCTATCGATACAAAGCATCAATAAAAAATGTAGATTCGTATGAAAAGCAACAGAGAGGTATATTCATGCAACATCAAAATCGATTGAAACATCAAGAAGAAGGAAACATTGAATACGTTCTTTTGAACTTTCGCAAGACATAAAAAATGTCTGCCGTTTTGTAACTTTGCCAATTTTCATATGAGAGCAATCATCGTGATTATAAATCTATACTTTTTAATGACGCAAAACCGATCACAAGCAAATGAATGTGGAAATCGAGAAATCCGGTCATTAACGAATCTCTTTTTCATGGTCTATTTTAAGTCAACCCTCCCGACCGAAAAAAAGAAAGGTAAAGTCGATGGCAGTCGGATTTCGTGTACGTGTCTACAAACACGCTCTGGCTTAAAAAATATCGTATCTGTACGAGCAATCTACTCTAGTAACGGACTCGTGCTCTTCCAATCGCAGAGCAAATGAAATTTATTCCAGGAAAAAGAGATAACGTAGGAACGCGCGCCGTCAAAGTCGTGCTATTAACTGAAGTGTGTGAATAGCGAAAAGTTAGTACACATCAATTTCAATTAGACATGGCACGTGAATAATTTCAGCATCTGTCCATCTCTCTTTTCAGGCAACGATTCAATTAGACATATCTCTTATTTATCTTGCAGAGAATTGCATGAAATTTGGATGATGTGTATACACGATTAAACGAAACCAGATTTATAATTACATCGGAAAGATTTCACGAATAATTTTCGTTCTAAACGCGCGTATTTGTCTGGGGGATTTTTAATTTCAGCAAAAATAAAATGGCACCACGTTAAAAATATCACAGGACAAATGACTCTAGAGAAGATCACGTCTTTCCATAAATGCGTTTCATTTTGTTAGAAAGACATATCGTCTTTAACAGAGAACCCATGCCATATTGTTTTGAGTGCGATAAGATGTTAAACAGTCCTTTGCGAGGAAGATACTGTCGCGATATAAGGTGAAATGACAGGTAAAAGCTGCCGAGAGGATGTTCTTTCGCCGGATAGTTTTTCAAACATAGCAGAGAAGTATCCGGAGAGGCGTGATCGAGAGTAGAATAGAATCGTGTGCGGCGAGAGCAACGGAAACTACCATGTTTTTGTCTTTTTTTCTATCCAGGTTGAATTGCCCCTGGCTATGCACCTACATTAGCTTCCATGCCAGCTTTTATCCTCATTTTATAAACCGCCATTTTCTTTCTTTACATTCCGCAATGTAAAACAAAGGTTGGTAGTACTTGACCTGTACTCCTCTACGAATTCCGCCGTTCAGATTTCTTACGACGAGTTCGCCCATGCAATTGTTTCACTGTTAAATAATTGTTTTTTTTTTTATTTTGTTGATCGGCAGACATAGAATATTTAAAAGCTCGTTGAATTCTCGAAAGTCGGAATTCATAGAAAAATGTCATAAATTAATCAGAGTTGCATAGATTTAATGTGTCAGATCTGACAATTAAATGTCAGCATTATTGTTGAAATAATTTACGTTTCTATCTAAAGTCGTAACACAGCTCCAAAATCTTTACTAAAATATGCTATAAATTATTACACGGAATGCATTAATTAAACCTTCGTGTGATTACACAGCTTTTTATGTACACTTCAGTCGCTATCTGCTTTTTTATCCAAAAGAACGGTGTAATTTTTACTGTTACGTTGTTACTGCATGCAAAATTCATAGAGAGTCTTTAAATATCCTTCATAATTAAGACTGTCTACGATATTTCACTGTCTTTTTTTTACATTTTACAAGAAAAGAAAGAAAAGCACACGCGATACAGGGTTAACATTGCAAGTACATATATATAATCTCCGTATACAATTCATAATAACGCATTCTCGTAAAAAAGTACGTGAGCGAAATTGTCACACACAGCACTTTTTTCAACTTGCATGAAATCGCGAACTCTAATAATTTTACGGATGCGTAGAAAAAAGTTAACTTTGTTCAATTTTAATAAAATTATATGTATTAATATTCAATTATGTAAAATGACTTAATTTTTTAAATCAGTGCAAAAGGTACTGAATCTCCTATGTTTGCGATAAATCATTATGAAGTGTATCATTAACAAGTTATCTTCTAACATTAATAATTTTCAGTCAAAGGAATATATTTCTTCCTCAAAGCCAAGCATCATGAAGTGAAAATATTACGTAATTAATCACAGGCAACTGACTTACTCTCGCGTAAGAAATCTTGACTAAAACGGGACTAAAAGCGCAAAGGATCTCCAAGATGCTATCTCAACCGACAAATAATTTCTGTACAATTATTTCTAGATAGATGAGACAAGTGCTTTCATCATTTACTCGTTGACTGTATATTCGTGAAACAATCCTCATATACCATAAATCATTTCTCAGTTGTCATGAAGGATCCATTTAATAATAGAAACTATAAAGCGTAATACTAGCGTAGAAGATCCTTTAACTTAAGTCCCCGATCGTTTACAATGACGTGTATATCTGAATTGTAGTCTAGAAATTCTCTCTTAATGTTAGAAAAGAATTAACAAATTAATTGCGTATCAAAACGATTCAGATGAAAGGTCGTTGATCTTTTGGTCGTAAGGCAAAGATTATATATGGCATATGAAATGTATGCCCTATAATTGAAAAATATCAGAGGCAATATTTCAAACCGTAACCTTTAGCGTGCTTTTCACTTTGTTCCTCTATATATATCACTAGTAATATATGTATCTCCATGCGGATGTACATATGGAAATGACTATCAGATACAAGAAATAAAATGTAAAGCAACGCTGTATCGCAGGATAAGAAAAGTAGGAAGGCCATTTCTATGCGGATGACGTTACCTCGAAACTCATACACATTAACTCTTTATCGATCGTGCTCCCCGTGTTTGGCAAACGTCAGTTCTTGATTATCACTTTCTGGCTCACTCATCTCGCTCGATCGCGGCTACAGCTTTTCATAGCAACGATTCTATACGTCGGCAAATATTTCCGAAATGAAACTCGATAAACCTCATCTCGTTTATAATAAAAAAAGAGAGGCTACAACTTGAGTTTATGAACAATTGTAAGTAAGTAGTAACCGAATATGTAAAATAATCGGTCTCTAATCGATAATACTACAAAATAATTTAAACGTGTATTCTTTATCACTTCTTTTCTTCAGTTTAATCGACTGAAATGATCGCGACTGTACGATAGTTTTTAATATCTCCACAGCGTAATATATTCACAGCGATATTGATATCATTAAGAACTGTCCACAAAACAATGCGACGTTTATAGAATGGTTATATAATTTGAAAGAGAAGATAAGCGCAGCGACAAAACAATTGGAACATTCTTGCATCTCATCGAAGATGAATTGTCAAAATCGATAATCCGCGATGTAGGATATGAATATTTCTTTAAAGAACTTTTTTTAAAAAATTACTCAATAGTTGCTGAAAAATTCTGCAAGCCCTAAATATTATTTCCTTTAATTTTTAATTTCACGTATATTATCGTTATTTTGAACTGTATTGAAAATTAATATATCATCTCTTATATTTAGAAATTTCATCATTAAATCGAGAAGCAACGTGAGATGCACTTTTGCAAAAGCATGTAAAACGATATCACTCGATGTATAATATTATCAATCAACTTCAGTGCTACTGAGATTGAATAACTTTAATACCACAACACGTAAACATTGTGCAAACAAATTTCATATCCTGTATCCTGCATTTCTGTGTCATGGTGGAGGGCAAAGGCTTGAAGCTTCAAAGCTTCGCTGCTTTCATCCACGATTATGGAAATCGAGGAAATTGGAGAGGATTGCCCAGAGTTTGCCCATTTGCGCATGACATTTGATAAGTTAACAGTGTTGGCAGCATAATTCCAGTAAATCAAATTAATCGCTATTTTATGATACGTTAAGCTTCTTGATTTCTTTAGATAGAAAAGATAAATTGCACATTGCAATCATAAAAAAAATATGACATATGTCCTATGACCTATGAAAATATGACCTATGTCTTGAATTTACAAATATTTTTGGAATCTAATAGAAAGTTAGAAATACAAATTTAGAAAGGTATAAAAGTTAAAAAGGTAGAAATACAAATTTTCATCATAAAGTTTTATTTTATTTTTGAAAAGTTTTATTGCTTTTAAATTACGATTCAACATAATACGAGTAATAATCGCGACTCGATTCTTACTCGATTATTACTCGTATTATGTTGAATCGTAATTTAAAAGCAATAAAACTTTTCAAAAATAAAATAAAACTTTATGATAAAAATTTGTATTTCTATCTTTTTAACTTTTATACCTTTCTAAATTTGTATTTCTAACTTTCTATTAGATTAGAGGTATTGAGATCAAAAAGAGATATCGCCATTTATCCTAAAGAAGCTTAACAATCCAATATTAACAGACGATATTATCTCCCTTAAGCATTTCGCTAGCATTGCGCGAAAGCTCTTGCGGAAAAGTTTGCAATATACACGCAAATGTGCTACCGTACTTAACATAATTGAAATAAATATTACGACAACAAATCGCGTCTATTTATGCTACCATTGAAAAGTTTCGGCTGCATTTATGTTTAAAAAACAATTTTACTATTACGATATTGAAAGCAATCAAGCAAGCAAAAAGAATTACATAAAAAAGAAGTGAAATTTAAATGTTTTAGATATGACTAAATTATGTGACTAAATTAGAAATTTTTTTAATGTTGCTTTTCTAGTTTTTGTTGCCAATAAAATCACGAGACTCTTTATTATAATTCAATCGTAATTAAAGATTCACAAATAAAATTAAAGGATTTTTTCTGTATAAAATACAATGTGAGATAAATAAAATTGAACAATATTCTCATTATCAAGAGATCATAATCACGTGTACAACCCGATAAAATTATTTTTCTGTGATACCGATTCCAATTTTGGGGCGTAAAAGTAACGATTCAAATTAAGACTTGACCTATTTCATTCAGCGTGTGCTCATGTTCGGAAGGGCGTAACAAGTGGTACACATGAAACAGCACGCGAGAGATACTCCGCATCGAGATTTCCACATTGTCATTCTATTTACAAGTCCGAACTGACAAGTGAGTTCGCCAACGGCGTATAGAGATGAGATTGCAGCGCAGTGCCGTTGCCGTATCTCGGATCTCCACACTTGAAACCGTATACGTGTCGTTCACGTCGGACGAAATCAATTCTTTCGGAGAGACACAACGCGACTGGCAATTCAATAAAAGCGTCATTCGCGCGAATGTAACCCCCGTGAGTGCATACAGGGGTAACATCAGTACGAGGGAAAGAAAGAGAGAAAGAGCAGGACGGCGAATATCTGCGGCCGTTATCTGCGTGCGTATTCATGCGTGCATTTGTCTCCGTAACGAAGAGGCGGTCGTAAAGAGAAGCGTAGAGAAGCGTCGGCACATACTTATGGATATCTATGTACGGGTCATAGCGCATGTCAAACCGACGAGGGTGCGGCAGCGGCAACTCGAAGATTAAACCGCAGGGGCGGATTCATCCTTTCGATGCTCGATCATATTTTCCCGCTGCACCTGATTGTCGGAGTTACTCTTATCGGCCCGACAGCTCTGCGTCTTTTTCTTCTTTTCGATCACGTTTATGATTTCAACGAGCACTTTGTTTCGCAAGAACGGATCAAACGATAATCAATGATCGATCATAATAAGTAATCTGCGTGTATAAAAGTAGGAAACTTTTACCTCGAGTTACAAAGTCATCTTCTCGGAAACTTTTATGAATAAAGAAGTTTCGCAACTTTCGGTTTTTTTACTTTCTTTCGGTTTATTACTTTCCCTTAAATTGATATCTTAATCTTCTCGATACTCGAAAGTTACGTGGAATAATTTGCTAAATAAAAAAATAACTTTCCGTTAATTCCGAGCTATTGCTACATCATACGTTCATATTATTTTCTCATAAATGTATACAAATTAGTTTAGCGATTATGTATTATTTATTTCATAATTTCCCTTGCTTTCATTTATTAATTTATTAATTAAATTTTCATTAGTATATATTATAGATTGATAAGTAAAGATATATTTATTTTTCATATATCTACATGCATTTGTAGAAAAGATCCACTTCACCTCAATGAATATTACACGTGTTTTAATTAACCTGTTGATGTATTTCTACATTTCGTCCGACTAATGCGGAATCTTTGATATATTTGCGTAGCTTATCGTAATTATTTCCGTTTGTCATAATTCATAATAAGCTGCGCCAACATTCACCCATGTATGTACTTATCTGTCTCCGACTGTTTCATCAACTCTATTGCCAGAGTGCAAACATACCGGAATCCTAATCTGATTATACCATGCAGTGCAGTAACTCTTACGAGCTATCCCTAACTTTAGATGTCGAATGCTAGTCATTTCTGTCTTTGCCACCCTCTTTCTCTTACACACACACACACACTCTCTCTCTCTCTCTCTCTCTCTCTCTCTCTCTCTTCGTAAATTCGACAAAGTTCTTGTGTCACGGGAAATGACCGGATGTTCAAGGAGAATAATAATAATTGAGACGAGTTTGTCTACTATCTGACGATCCACAACCATTAGAGATAACGCAATTAGTTTCACCGAAATATTATCTGAATTGTATATGTGTAGATGAGAGTATGCATCAATAAACCAAGCAAATCGATACCTCGTATGTGAACACAAATTTACATAATGTAAATCTACGCGTAAAGTTGAATTTAGATTCCAAATGACGAGCAGAAATACGAGTCAAAGAACTTTCCATTAATACGTGAATGATATTGCGAGTGTTTAAATTTACATAAATAAGATTTCCTCCTTTTTTTGGTATATCAAAGTAAAAGTGCTAGATTTGTTCGTGATCATGAATCATCCTTAATGGCTTGATTTGAATCTGTCTTTCAAATATACAAAAATGGGTATTTCCCAGTGTCAATAAACTTCGAACAATTATTCGGGTGTGTTTCTTTACCAAAGCTTAACAATACAAAACGATGATCTAAAGCACGAACACGAAGTCTAAACAGAAATTCGACGGATACGCGAAATAGAAAGTAAACGCATTAGAATCGGGAACTGCCGAAAACTTTCGTCAAAATTCAAACCCCAAAATTTATCTTGAGTTTCTTAATCACGAAATCTTTCTTCATGTGATGAATGAAATCGACATCCGACTAACTCAATCGCTAAAATGAATTCCATCAGTCAATCTTTCACTATTCGAACGGATTAGATAAGATATTATTAATAGTACTCGTAATCGCGTTTGACGTCAATCAATAAAACCATTGAGTTAAATAAACGAATGTTTGCTTTATTTGTGTAATAAATATGAATGTATGCTGGTGAATGATATGAATGTGAGTTATGGATGATATATTAGAAAAGAAATTATGATAAATATTTTAGTAAGAATCGACACGTACGTGCAAAGAGTAATTTATAAAATAAAAACGAGCTATGTTTCTAAAAAAGTGCTTCAAAGTCGTGATTACATGAATATTAAAAAAAAAACTTACACTTAGTATACCGTACATATAATATGCATGCATTAAAAAAATATCTCATCGCACAAATATGCTTATATGCGTCGCACGCGATTGTAAGATTAGAACAATATGCGGATTAATTACGCCTGCAGTCCCCATAGACGATCTTGCAGAAAATTACGTGCGCGCTTATGACTACTTTAACTTTGGTCTTTTAATATCGCTTTTGTGAGATACTATTACATCGCGATATAACTTTTTCCGCAATTATTTTGATAGCTTAAATAATATTGCCCTAAGAGTTCGTATCGTCGCGCTTTGCCGTTTGAAACGAAAAATGTTTATAACTACTTTGGAACTATCGAAAAATTTCTTTCATTCTCAAGCAGATTTGGATTGTTAGCGACTATTCAAGACTACTAGCTAAGGGACTAGCGGCTTTACGACGATCATTTTGAAAGTACAATAAATCAAATACAAATGCAGTTAATAATAAAAAAATACGCGATAAAAATACGTATTTTTTTCATATTTTGTATTAAATTACTTTTATCACAAATATAATAGGGCGTTTATTAAGCAAACATCAATAATCTGCTATTAAATTGATTTTACTCGACAGGATCGATATTAAAATATATAAATAAAAATTATTAATCTATATTTAAAACCTTCATTTGCAGATAATCGATGTCTTCTATCGATAATTATTTATATGTTTGTCCGCGCGCGTAATTGAGCAAATTACATATTCAATTAAAATTATTAATTTCATGGAAAGACAAGAACTTCTCTGTGATATGAAGAGATCATAATAGATTCATGAAAAAGTTTGATAAGAGAAAGAATTCACTACACTGAGAGAAATGTTTTGTATTATGAACCAAAAGTTTTGTTGATATATGCTCAAGAAATTTATTTATGCTTATATCTTGTTAAATCGTTTTGGTTTAGAGAACAAAACAGAATTGTTTAGAGAACAAAACTGTTTTGTTCTCTAAACCAAAACGATTTAACAAGATATAAGCAAATAACATATTTGTTTACAGCAACTAAATAAATTTCTTGAGCATATATCAACAAAACTTTGATTCATGATACAAAAACATTTCTTTCAGTGTACACGCATTTTTCTGCGTTGAACGACTGCTGGACATAAAGTAAACTATGATAAGAGAGAAAGTCAATCCGTTGAAAGGGGCGAAATGATACTGGGAATGTAAGAAATCCCACAAGCAGCGATTCCTCTTCCTTTATAAATATCGTTTAAAAACACGTGAAAACTTTATTACCAGCGCGAAAATATGATAGAATTTTACTTGCATAAATGAAGGTAATCGAGAAAAATTAGAATGGTACGGGATGTGACTGAGATGAATATCCGGGTCGTTATCGTATGTATGAGTGAGACGCTTTATGGATGAAGAGAATAGATGATATATGGTAGTGCAAGGAGAACGGTATGTAGGGATGCTCATGGGCATAATTCAATCACAAACCATTCCATTTTCGTTTTCCGACAATCCTGTGTGCAGAAAAGAATTCAGTCAAAATATTCAACGATGTGACAAGTGCGAGATAAATGCACATAATGTAGGATAGAATTACATGAAAGCGTGTTAGAGACTTCGATCGTGTTCGTGAGCTGCAAAATTCAGCGAGAAAAAGATCCGATGAGCGAGAAAAAGCACGAGCCAGTTTGTCATATTTAAGGTCATATTTAAACGCCTTTAAAGAGCGCGCGTCGAGTATCCGACTTATTTAAAAACACAAATATGCACACGCAAAATTGAACGTATATTTCAAACAGCGTTTCGAGGAAATGTCAACAGCGATAAAGGAAAGTTATGCAATATCACAAGAAAGCGATTTTTGACCGGCGGGATACGTGCGCACATTTCCATAAAACGAAAACATCGTCGCTCGAGCTGGGCCAAAGGCCATTCGCAGGATTCAAGCCATTCACAGTTAATGGTTATACACTTTTAACGGAGGAATATTGCCGGACCGCAACCTTTCAACATTAATCGAATTTAATGTCGCCATATATTTTAGCAACGAGCCAAAATTGCTTGTACCGTATTTTATTATTAGCTATTTTAAATCTGAGTTGCTCAGGAGATGCTATTGATCGATCAGCAATCGTGGAAAAACTTTATTTAACAGTTGAAACACATACACATACATATTTCATAACTTGAACAGCTTTGTACGTATGTAGGTACCTTCGTAATTCGAGTGCATTAAAATAAAAATCTGAAATTATGTGCGATCGGAGAAATTATGTACATCGAAAGTTACGAAGCGTGACAGCGATGCTGCGAACGATGGGAAGTCGTAAAGTCGCTTTACGATAAAAGCCGCTATAAAGAGGCAATAGCGAAATTAAAAGATCGGATATATAATCGGAAACATTCGCAAATTATATTCCTTCGGATAACCGTCGATGGTGGAAACACGGACAAGTGGATACGAGATAAGGTGTCTATCATCTAGTAATGAGAGAATCTCGGAATCTCCCGGAAGCGAGAAACATGGGGCTGAAATGAGCTCGACATGACCACGCTAATTATAGACGCACGTACCTATGGGAACTTCACGCTTTAACTTCTCTAATACGCAGCACCGGACAAGATTTATGACGATAATTACGACAGTCTGATGCGAGACACCACCGATCGATTATAGGTCGCGATGACAACTTGATGCATATTTACTTAAGCTCCTTTGAACAAGATAACGTTATGTCTATCAAGTCCGTTAATCTTAAAGCACGTTGCACGTTGAGCCGTGATGTGTAAAAAAAAAGAATAAAAAAAGGGAGTTCAGCGGATTTGCAAGGGATTAAGAATTTCGCTTCATGATATGCCCACTCGCGATGCGCTGACAACGCGATATTTTTTAATACTTTTAACGTATAAATCTCAGTCTACAGGGATTTTGCTTTTACATTTCATTCGTATCAGAGAGTTGGTGTAAATTTTTTTTCTCTGAAAACTAACAGGATGTATCCAGATATATCATCCGTCAAAAAAAAAAAAAATTTAATTTTGAAGACATAAGCTACGCATAATTGAATGCGAGATATTATTAAATTCATTAGTGACGTAAAATACGCGAGGATGTACATATATTAAATGATTTTGTGCTCCGAATAATCCGCTCTAAAGTTTCTTGAATGTCTGGTAATCCTTTGCATAATACATGATTACGTATCGCTCTATCGTTTAATGCACATAAGACTGTTGCAATACAAATTCTTTATGTAAATTTCTTAATGTAAATTTTAAATATATTTTTAAACGTTGTTCGTATTCTAAGTTGTTAGAAAGTGCCGAAATTATTTTATATCTTGAGAAGCGCAATTGAAAGTTTTTAAATAAAGTCCTCGGAAATTAAAAGCTACGCAACTTGCACGTTTCACTTATGTTCTTTCCACGTGGCGTATTCTATAATATAATTATAATCTAAAATGTAGTGTATAACTTCATGCATCTTCAGTCAAAACGTGCTAAAACTACGAAATAGCTTCATCATAATCTCGCTTCGTTTCTCCTCTGTGTGCATAAGGGTGTCGCAGTTTGCGCATCCTGTCAGAAGTTCTTGCATAAAATACGATCTAATGACATTCGCGCTTTGAGCACTACGTTATAAATGGCCGTAAAAAAAAGTAGGGCATACCGCTTAGAATTTTAATATCGTAATATCGTACTTCCGAATTCCACCTGCACGTTCTCATCGTGAACGTGCTACTGCTGTTTGCTTCTCCTCAAACTAAAGAATCCTATAAAAGGAAGAGTCTCAATTGTTCGCGTTGAGCACGAAGCTGCGTCAAAGCTTCATTCGAACGCGATGCATTAGTAACTTTTCTATTAAAATTCTCTGCACGCAGAGCACTTATTCTATTAACAATATTGTGGCACAACAATAATAATAACTTTATTTATGTTTAATTTATTTTTAGCAATTTTGTTGGGAAATGTGAATTCTATGAATCCGTTGAAATTAACAACGTTTTAGTGATAATAAAATTCAGCAAAATACTAACCGAATAAATAAATAAATAAATCTGATATATGAAGAACTTGAGAATTTTTTTATGTTTTACATAATGATAGAATATTCTATCTCATATGTCTTATATATACGTATACATTCATATATCTATATTATTAGTAAATGTTCGTTCGAGAACAAAAATCCTTTGATTAAATATCTCATAACAGGTTAAATTAATTATACAACAAATATAGTTCACTTCAAAATAGTAACAAAACATTTTATTAAGGGTAAAGCAAAAAAAAAATTTTGAAACAAGAGATTAGATGTATGATTGCATATCGCGAATAAAATAACAAATGATAAAAAATGTGAGTTACAAATAAAAAAATATATAATGATGAAACATTATTATGTATATGTTTTGTATAAAACAATAAAAAGACTGACTGAAAGGTACGATCACAGTTTTCAAAATAAGTTTTCTATCAGAAGGAGCAACGTAGATCATCCAAAATTTCTTTTAAATCTTGTTTATTATTACAGCTCCTTTTATGCACCTACTGCAGCATTTTGATTTTCTTCAATCAGTAAATATTTTAATAAATATTGTAAAAATGTGTAAAATACATAACATGTATAAAAATAATGGCTCTGCACTTCGCCTAAGTTTAGAAAAAACTTATGTAAATAAAAATATTGTTTTCTTCTTCTAAAACTCAAATTGCGATTCTCTCGAAATTTCATTTCCCGTAATTGAACTTTTTATTACACGATTTTGCTCCCGAAAAATTCAGATTTTGCAGAAAGTCGAAATCGAATACTCCTTATTCGGAAGACGTGTAAACTTTTACAATTGCTTTCTCGATTAAAAAGAAAGAAACAGGTCGAAACCAATACTACTTACGTGATGCGCTTTGTGGTCGTTTTACGATGAGAAATACAGCTACAACAAGCCGGTGTCTTTATACGTGTTCCATAAGGATTCTCATCGATTTGGCACAGATAGGGTTGCACTTCTTACCGTAATTAATCCTGGAAACATTTTAATTAATAGAATCAAATTTTGTTTCCTTTTTATTAGTATAAATACATTTGTGTAATTATTTTTTAAGAATTAAAGATTTTAAAAATGAATTTAAAAATTTCATTTATATATAAACTCACTTATGTGTATAAAAATAATTCATTCATATATAAAATATATATGATTTTGTATGTAAATAAAGCAGACAGTTGCTATTATTTAACAGCATTTAATGAAGTATACATGCAACATTTTTATGGAAAGAACGTTAATTGAGAATAATAACTTTCTCGTTTACTATTTTTAATATCTGCCTAATTTTTACTTTTATATTTTTTATGTTTATTTATTAAAATGTACAAAATGTATAATACAATGTAAAATACTTAAGTCCCAGTATTAATTCGAAGCTCTATATTTTCAATTACCATCTCATACTAATCGATCGAAATCAATTTCATAAAATGTTGTAACACGAAATATTTTATACAGTCTGATAATAACAATAATCTAGTATAAAATTTATGCTTTTATGTTCATAGAGCTTAGATTTAATCTCTACTTTTCCATAACGTGCTTCATAATTTGTAACAAGTAGTTGTGTAAACTACTTAGAAGTATAACAAAATATTTAATTAACTGAAAACGCGCAATAAAATGAAAATATAAATTCAAGTTTATATAAAAATGAGTATACTTCTGACAATAAACATTTATATAACTTTTTCAGCTGTAGTACACATAACAGTACACATAAATCGCACATGTGACGAGAAAGTTATTTGTTTTCTGGTTTTTTTAATAAAAACTTTAAAGATTTCTAAATTTTTCTGTAACATTATTAAAAATATAATTTTATTATATTTCACATAATTTAATATAATAACGCTTAATTGATCTTATTTTAATTATTTAATTCTTAAATACCTGAACAACAATATTACTTTGTTTGTATTACTTTTGTCACCCTGAATGTTGATAAATACTAAATATTAAAACAAAATACATAATTTATATCTTTTCATATTTTCTTTTGTGCTGACGTTTTCCAGCCTGATAACAACAAACAATTCCGTGACATTGACGGAAAATCCCTCCAGAATTAACACAAAATTCCTGTTTTAATATGCATTCGAAACTTTAATAAAAAAAACTGTGGGGTTTCGATAAAACAAATTTGAATTTCGAATAAATTATAGGCACGCTCTTTCTCGTGGATTACGCAGCTCGCACATTCGTTCACTTATTTACCTCACAATATCCTGCAATGACAGCCTGTCGCGTGTTATTTCACATAATTTCTTTCAAGATTTATTCATTCGGGCGCATTTTTTTTTTAATGACAATTCGCTAATGAAAATGATGGGACACTGCTGATGATGATAATAAAGCGCAATAATAAACGTCCTAGAGTTTCCCACGTGCGTAGAGAAATTAAAACGCGGGCTCACGAACAGGCGAAGGGACGAGAAGGAATGTGTCGTCGCGACGGATAAACGCGCTCTGCTCGCGAAAGACGCGGCACACTCGGCCGTAACCACTTGGGCGTCGCAGCGCCGGAACGACGTTGACGTCGACGCGTGCTACTGGAGCGACCGGTAGATCATGGGGGTGTAAAGAGGATACGCATGCGTCCCGAAGTACCTCTTCTCTCGCGGTTCCCGTACGATTAAACGATAGTTCTTTCTATGTCGCACCATCCCTCACCGCCACAGATTTGCATTTGATCTCGCGTTACTGTCGCGACCGGAAAATCAGTGGAAGAATTATTATCGCAGAATATGGGGATGGGACGAACGAATGGAATGCGCTTTAAAGCTATCGACTTTATATGACTGCGCCCGTTTTCCTAAAGAATTCGTGTAAATGGAGAATCTAACACAATTGCGAATTAGTTATAATATCAGGCTATTGTTATATAACTTTTGCTGTGCTATATTGCTTAAATTATATCGCCTAAATTTCATCAACAAAGAGTAGATCAAGTCGCGATCAAATACATTGAATATCTCAACGTCATTCATTTACATGTAAATAAAGTGTAGCTAATTGGATTTAGGTAAATTATATA
Source organism: Tetramorium alpestre (assembly GCA_021460005.1). NCBI lineage: Eukaryota > Metazoa > Arthropoda > Insecta > Hymenoptera > Formicidae > Tetramorium > Tetramorium alpestre. The sequence goes on along the minus strand of JAJVSH010000036.1, from coordinate 1,330,261 downwards.
TCAATACAGAATCAAAATAATTCACGAATATGCTAACTGAAAACTACAATTTATTTACCGTAATAATCTTCAATTAAGTTTTTGCAAAGTAATCAATATCCACGTAACATGCAATTGTATTTCTTGATATTGGCAAAATCGGCTATAAAAGATATTGATGCAGGACAATAAATTTGGAAATAAAAATACTAATTTTTTCCTTCTCAAAGTATATATTGTACTTCCATTTTTGTTCTACGAGATAATTTCTTGTAAGCATAGCTGACATGACAATTTGATCACGAAAGAATCGAGCAGCTGGTTACAAGAACTGTCCAATCTGTCACTCTATTTGTATTTCGTACTAAAGTGTATTTCAGTCTTTATAGGAGTGGCTGCTTGTTGGTTTCAGCCTGTACAGTTTCAGAATACAGTTATAAGAATACAGGGAAAGAATACAATTAGGACACGTCAAAATTGGGATACACATCATTTCTTCTTTTTCATATTTATACGATAATAAATTAACTCATCTGATTGTTACGATAAAATTGATAGAAAAATATGCGATAGATAATACGATGCGATGAAGATAATACGATAACATTGATAAAGACATGCTTCCTCTATTAAGAGGAATAACATAAGTATGCTAATCCTTATCATAAAGTTTCATTATATGCATAAAAGTAATAAAATCAATTCTCAACAAACATTATCCGCTCGTGTTCTTCGTGAAATAGACATGGTAATTGCAGTCGTAAAATTTCAAGCAGCCGTTTATCCAAACTTCAATTTATATTATATATGAATCGGCAACAGCGCATCACAATTTATTGGTTTTTTTATATAATGAATCTAAGCGAAAGAAAAGAAAACACAAAAATTTGCATCAAGGAAGTTATTGCCACTTGAAATAATTGGATATAGATTTAAGTTCCTTATTGTATGATAGAAATTTGCGTAACTCGAAGCAGAACGTGTGTTTGAATCGAACCAAATACTTTAACAAGAGAAAAGTTTTGTAAAGTTCTATCGCCAATAGGAAATATTGCTCTCATATGGTTCTTTTAAAATTTTGAATTTTGAAAGTCCATAAACATATGCAGCTCTCATTGCCATTGATTAAACTTTCAGCCGCTAATGCTTGCAATATGGAATTACTCGCACGTAGTTTAATATAAATACACTCATGGATGCATCGAATTTGAAAACTTATGGCATAATATTGCTGCTGTATATCCTCGTATTACATTATAAATTTTTATCACTGTAGGTAGCAATAATTTAAAATTCATATTGATAATGTACATATGTATCGCGTCTAGTATTACGGTTTAATTAATTAAATATATTATTTATTCTAAAGCAAAAAAATTAATTTCAGAAGCAAAAAATTAGGAAATAATTTTCATATCTTTTTCGTTATTCGTTGCGATAATTTGGCTCAAATAGCTTAATGTACAAGTAGGAATAGCATTATCAGTAGCACTATTAATAAATATGGTTCAGTTAAACGGATAGAAAGAAGTTAGATAGAATTTTATTTATTATATACCGCATTATAAAGCCTCTATTATATAAATACAATGTATATCTAATGTGTATTTGATGTATATTGTTATTTTATCACAGTGCACGCTATTTTGTAGCTTTCAAACTATTTAGGGAAAATAGATTATCTTCTTAATTGAAATTTATAGTTTTTAGTTTGATCGAATAGCAAATGGTTTTTCCAATGTTTTTTTATCAACGAGAAATTTCAAAAGTGTGAATTTTATCGTATTTTTATTTGTTTTATAAAACTAATTTACTGCAGTGAAAAGATAACATCAAACAGTATTGCAGATTAAGTGAAACGAGTTACTCGAGCACAGTTTGTTTTATTTCACAGTGAATATGTTCAGTACTTCTACTGACAGCATTCGGAGGATGTATTATGCAAATGTTATAAAGCAGAAATATTATGTTTAATTTTCAATTACACTGGTTAATTCTAAATCCTAACATTACTTTTGGATTCTATCGTGAGAGTATCTTTACAAAGTCAGTATAAGCTGAAAAAGATATAATATATAGTAAAATAGTAGCTCACAAATAGAATCTGGTTGTTTGAATATTTATTAATTTTTGAATATTTATTAATATTTGAATATTTATTAAAAATAATTAATGAAAACATCAATTCTAACTGCATATTATAACATTCACAAGATACGTTTATTATTTAAAGTATATAGTTATTTAAAGTATATAGAGATTAATCAACCGTATTTAGTTTTATTTTAAAAATATAGTATATATCTATAAAAGATATTAATCCTTACAGAAAAAAATAATTATCCACTTATATGCAAAGAAAAACATAAAAATTCGGCGTTTACTTATTTTGATAAAATATTTTTTTAAATGTATTTGAAATACGTTGAAAAATAAAAGTTTAAAATGTTATTTAAATGGTCATTCTATCTTTCCTGTATATCATTTTATAATGACTATTTCAATTTCAATATTGTACGATTTGTACAGCAGCATAACTTACAATACAAATTCACTTGAGATTACAAATATTATACGTACAAGTTATCAAATGCACTATTTTTCTGAGAAATCAATTAAATGAAATTGAATTCGTTTTCGAGATGAAAATGCTTTTAAAAAAATAAATAAGAAAATTGATAATCTCGGCAGAAACATTTTCTCATTTATATGAAGACTTTATTATTCTGCAATAACACCTCCATTGCAGTTCTTGTAATTAAAACGCAAACGTGTATGATTGGGAGACGTGAGAGCGGCGTAAAAGCGGCAATGGCCGCTCCCGCTTACATCTCCCGCACCGCGCTGTCTATCCCTTCTTCCGATTTTTAACAATGAATAACTCAATAACTATTGCGAATTTTGTAAAATGGTATAGGACTTTTCTTCTCGGTTTGACCCGATCTACCACCAACTTTCGTGTGATTCTCTTTATTTTGGACACCCTGTATATTAACATACAGAGGGAAATGGAAAATCGACTGACATCAAACTAGCATTAGAACACGGAATACCTAGTAGAAATAGGAATTTGTTATTCACTTCTTGACGTATCGTGAGCTCTGAACTAATTTATAAACATTAGAATGGTTTAACCGAATGGGACGGAAGATGGAAAATTCAGAACATTTTCGATGGAGATTTGTTGAGATATATATATATAAATTATTAATAATATATTAATAAAATAAATTATTAATTAAAATTCGCGAAACATCCACAAATTG
>JAJVSH010000036.1:1133176-1318191 GCA_021460005.1 Tetramorium alpestre | reverse complement strand
CGCTGCCGAGCGCCGCCGAAGAATGCGCGAGTCGTGACGTGCCGAGCCGCTGCCGAGCGCGGCTGACGTGTTGCTAAAAGTCACCGAACGCCGATAACAAGAACATTGAATTGGATACTGCTACGGATATCGATATTGGTACAGATACCGATAAAGAAAATGAGGAAAGTGTGGATACAGATATGGTATGCATTTATATTTGTATACATTTATGAAGCATCTTTATATAATTATTTTTTAAGTAATAACATCTAATTATAAGCACATTTTTTACAGAAATATCCTATAAAATGTGAAAAAGTTGGAAGCATATTAAGAACCGCAAACGGCAGAGTTGTTTCGTTAGAAGTTGACTCCACATGTAAAGTTCTTGGATGCTACGGAATAGGAAATTCCATAGAATTGTTTTGTTTATTATCTGACGCAATCAAAGACAGATTGACGCGAAGATTAAAGAAAGAAAGGCGAAAGGCTCAAAAGTGAGTTGTAGTAAAAAGAAAATTTTAATTTATTTAAAAAAAAAAGATTTAAATGTATATTTCTTTGTTATCAGGGAAGGGAATGATTGGTTGCATCAGCAATCTTCTAAAATTTTCTGAGACGAACTACGTGGAACCACGTCCGAACGTTCGATACTAGTTCGCGAATGCTAGTGACGATTCTAGTGACATCGAACAAAAAAACTATCGTTTAGGGAATAATCGAGTTGAGAAAACATCGTTGAATAATCGATTCTGTAAAAGAAAAATAATCGATGTCAAAATAATCGACATGATATCGCCCATCCCTAGACAGCATATTCGTCCACAATAATGGCGACAATGGTGGAGGATCAGAATTCGATTGATATGAACGAGGATAAAGACTTATCGTAAGTTTTGATGCGAATGGATTTCGGCGGCGAGCTGTATTCATGTGTCGCCAGTGAACTGTAGATACGGTCGTCCGACATGCCATCGTCTCGGCATCTATGGCAGTTTAACCTAGCTGCGCCGTCCGTTTGCATATCTTAGGGCGGTACTTTTTAATTTCTTCGTCTTGCTTTTCTTGTCTTGTAGATTCGACCAGGTCACGCATAACTGGGTGGACATTACTCAAGAGTTCTTCGAGGCGATCACAGGTATTTAACTGTCAAACCGATTGTTACTCTGCCTGGAACTGAACAGTTCTTTTCTCTGTTCCGTGCTTTGTTCTTTCCTCTATGAATTTCATTATGGTCTTTGGCTATGAATGTTGCACTTGTTCGTCTTAGAATGTACCGTTTTTCATGTTTGAAGATTAAGATAAAAAAGAAAAGCAAAAATAAAAGTAAAAGAAAAGATTAAATATAAAGGAGAGACAGATATTGGCTGACGTCTTTGAATTTAGATATTTTTCAGATATATATTTAATCTTTGATACGATCTAGGAATATAATATTTGATAATATTTGATTCTATTTTATTAAATTAATTTTTAGCTGTATTTTCTTTGTCTCATTTTCTCTATGTTTAACATCAAACAAGCAAAATGAAAAATATAGTTTGAAAAGAAAATATATTTTGATTGTATACATATATAGGTATACATATATATGTATTTTTGCCATTTTGTATAGTCTTCTGAATTCTTTGTGAATTATTAATGGTTACAAGATCTTTTTTTAGATTATTATTATCTTATCATTTTTAGATTATTATTATCTTATCATCAATCTAAATTATTACTTTGCCTTTTATTATTCTCCCTTACTAGGAATTGTGAAATTTCTTTCATTTTTAATATGTATTAATACAATTTAATTTAACTTATGGTAATTACTATGTATTAAAATAAAAAAATAATTAAATTTTGTGTACATAAATTAAAATGTTTTATGATTATCTTTATATTATCATTAATTTGAATAATAAAAAAATTAATATGTCATGTTAAATTTTTGAGGAAAGGGATTGCAAGCATAAAAAGTTGGGCACCACTGTATTATAGAATATCGTAGAATAAAATTAGAATTATGTTATTGCGTAAAAGATTTTCAAGATAGAATTACTATAAAACTTTTTATTTTTAAAAATGATGTTACATTTTTTAAATAAGTATATGTGTCTGCATTCTGCATTTAGAATTGGAACTGGGAGAATTATTACATGATGAGTTGTTTGGATTATTTGAGGCCATGTCTGCAATCGAAATGATGGATCCGAAAATGGATGCTGGCATGTTGTGCAATCGGGGAAACAACAAGCCCTGCACTTTTACTCAAGCTGTCGATTCAGGCACAATCAAATTGGATAACTTTACACCCGCCGAAATTATAGGAATAATAGATTCCACATACGCGTGTATAGTATCTTGGTTGGAGGGTCACAGTCTTGCGCAAACTGTTTTCACAAACTTGTATTTGCATCAGCCTGCGCAAATACTAGATAAGCCTTTAAAGACTTTCTGTTATGCAGTATATAAGATAATAGAGATAATCAAGGACTGCATTAATAAAGCTTTGGTATTTGAAGAGGAGGATTTTCAGAGTGTTACTTATGGCTATAGATTACAGCAAGACATAACAGAACAAAAAACCATATCAATGTTGCGGGAAGTTGAAGAAGAACTTCATCGGAAAAGTCGGATAAAACTCGTTGATGTTGAATCGGAGAAAGAGGTAAATCTCTTTGTAATATTAGTATAGATGGACAGCTAGGTATAATAATTCCTAATGTCTAGACTTAAAAAGATTTTTCTCTGACTCCGTTAAAAGTGGAATGTATGCGGAATTAGAGACCACTGGGATTTAAACCCAGAACCCTTCCATTACTAATCACTTGCATTAGCACGAAGCCACGCGTCATCTCGAATCTCTTTTTGTAACTTTTATTTCTTTTCCTGTAGATCATGATTTAAATTTTAAAATCATGTCATATTCTTTAATTTTATATATATCTTTTTATATATAATATTATTTTGTTATATTTATCTATAATTTTATTAGTAATATTTTTTTATAGTATAATGATGGAATTGCACTTTATGCGAGGATTCGATTTACCAAAATGTTCTATCAAGTGTTAACATTGATGGGCCGAAAACAGCAATTGCAACAGAATTTAAGTGATTGTCAAAGATTGCTGACAAATTGTTACGATATGCTTAATATTATGATTTCAACGGTCGCTCGCGGAGAAAAGGCTGATGAAGTTTGTAAGTATCCATAGGCAATGCTATATATTTTTCTTTTATTATCAATTTTTTCATGAATTTATAATCAATTATTTTTTTATGAAAAACTTATACTTACATAACCTCTTATATAAAGAGCAATATTATTTATGTAGAAGTCATGATTTGTTATGTTCAATTACAGCTAATCATCCAAACATTATGGGATTTGATCCGATGGTAAATCAAAGACTGTTGCCACCGACGTTTCCTCGATACACGAAAATTAAGCCAAGGATAGATGCCTTAGAATATTTAATCGAATTGATAAACAGATTCAAAATGGTTACCAAGATCACAAATCATGTCGGATTTCACGCGGCTTTGGTAATTAGCGATGTATTAATATTTTTTTATTAGTGTTGGACTCGTATACGAAATCAGCGAATTTTTTTTTTAGGATTTTTTCTTAGAATTCTCGCGTCAGAGTCCGTGCATATTGTCCAGGTCTATGCTACAAATCGTTTACTTGCCTACCACTAACCGCGTATTCGGTGTGCATAATTTCGCCGATGTGCTGAGAGATGCGGCACGAAATTTCATTGCACCACCTGTGTTGCTGCCAAAAAGTACATTGCTTCAGAATCATCAGGCTAAGGAGTACGTCGACAGCTTTCTATCGCATTGTGTCAGCTTATTTGGAAACCTGTTGCAGCTTAGTGGACATAACAGGGCAAGACAAAGAGATAAATTGGCACATTTGTTGGAAGATTTTGCGACACTGCAAGATGAAGTAAGTCTTTTGTAGGATTTTTTAAGTTACATTTTTCATTTTTCTCTTATAATATTTATCAAACGCTGTCTACATTTTATTCAATTTATTTAAAAGAAGTTTTTATGACAGCATTAGCAAGTCAGTTTTAAATAAACCATGTTTTTTAATGAAATAGTAGCAAATTCAAAATTTAAAATACATGCTTTGTTTTAGGCGGAGAGAGTTGATGGCTATTTGCATACTCTATCTTTAAAGAGTGATACGCCAAGACCTCATTTGGCTTGCTTTGGTACCTGGATTTTATATCATACATTGCGTGTGATGGTTATGTATCTATTAAGCGGTTTCGAACTCGAATTATACTCGGTGCACGAATACCATTATATCTTTTGGTATTTATACGAATTTCTATATGGTTGGCTCGTATCTGCGATTACGCGAGCTGATACGTTTTTAATGGAACAGGACGTACACAATGATACTCATAAGGGTAGAAGCAAAAAAAGTTCTAAGAATAAAAAGAAGAAATCGACGCCAAGACCATACAATTTGGAGATATTAATGTACCAGGCTTTGCAAAATATATGTGGCGGATATTATAAAGTAAATTACATTTTTAATAATAATTTATGAATTAAGAATATACAGCTTTTGGTGCATAATAAAGAAGTCATAAATTTTTCAGGCTCTAGTCGGTTTTCGTATGGACGAAAAAATTCCGCTTCCAGAAATACAGTTCGATTCTGAGCGGGTGAGATATGAACATCGATTATTGCCGTTTTCATCTTTGTTAACGCCACCACCCGTTCATTATCAAGAATTTCTAGACATGACAAATGCTCAAATGCATAAGAGAAATGTAAGTTTAATATTTAATCAATTTTTATATCTCTTAAATTAAATACATAAAAATTGGACTGTAAACATTGCTGTTAATGTTTTCAATAAATAAATGGAATTACAACTTAATTAACTTTTATTCTTGTAGGAAAAAGTTACCAGTGAAATGCAATATGTTGCCGGTTGTCGACATTTTCATCAAGCTAGAAATATGTTGGAACGTGCATTGTTGCTTTATCCATCAAATAATTTAATAGAAAACGAAGTAAGTTTAATAAAATATGAGTATAAACATATAAACGTATTTATACTTGCATAATAGAATTATTTTTAAAAATTTATTTTTACTATTTAATTGATTGTTCTGTTTTGTAGATTAACAATTTATTAAAAGTAGCAAAGACAAATTTTGTGGTGCTAAAACTATTGGCTGATGGACACAAAAAGGATTCGAAGGAACCACCGGTCTTCGATTTTTCTTGCCATCGGCATTTTCCTTTGATTAAAATAACTTAAATCATGTATCTATTAATTCTGTTATAATATAAAAGATATGTTATTTATTTTAATCTTTCTAAAATACGAAAATGTATTCATCTTTTCTTTATTTTAAATATTTTTAAATGATCTCTTTGTTCTACGCATTTCCTTCCATTGTTTGAACATCATAAATCATAAATCTTGAAATTGTAAATCTTAAATGCATTTGGTGCTATTTTTGTGCAGTGTTGTTTCTGGAAAAAATAATATTTGTACATAAATTTTCTGTTTTGTAGAAAATTATACATTAAATTAAAAAATTGTAATGAATAATATAACTAAATGTATTAGTCTTAAGAATTACAAATAGATGTGAGTTGTAAATACGTTCTGCAATATAGGAAGTTTTAAAAATCTCAAACAAACATACAATACAATACAATTTTCTCGTATATCATTTTAATGTATTATTTAATACCTCAAAAATATCTTTTATTTTTAAATATTATACTATCTCGAATTCAATTCTGAAAATGTTTCTGTTATTTTTTTTCTTTATAAAAAAGTTTAGAGGAAGGCAAAATGTTTATGATTAAGTATATTTATTCATAAAATTTGCTATCGATATAAATAAAAGAAAAACTGATTTAGTAATCACTTTTTTTGCGATGAATTCATCGGACGAAGTAGAAAAGCAAAGGATTCTCAAGCCTTACCTGGGTGGATGGCGACATAAAATTACTGGAGTAAAATATGTAAATGCAACTTCACAAACCGGACCTTTCTCAAAGCGAAGATCACAGAAGAATACACATAGCAGAGCGGTGCAATATGTGCAAACGAATGACAGAGCGACACAATCCTTGCGTCATTGTGCGACACAAATGTGGCGGTACTAAATACTTAAATAAATCTATATGATGTATTCAGTCTCTCCAAAACATATAACATCATATCTAATTGCATATTATGGAGATAATATATTGTATGCAATAATAAAATAATATTCTTTTGTATTGTTATAATATTTGTAACAGCATATATAAATACAATTAGTTGTAAATTATTATATTGATTACTGAGAAATGGAGAGGAAATATTGTAAATTTTGATATTTATTAAACCAAAAATTTTATTTTTAGAATTATTATAATTTTTTATTATTTTTTAAATTAAGAATTTTATATATTAATGTAGATGCATTATTAATTCATAATAAATAAACTCTACAATAATTCTGCAAGAAATACTAAGAAATATTAAAATAAATGTCCGATTATACATACAGGGTGTCCCAGAATTGTCGCGCCAATTTTCGTGACCAGGTAGAGCGAATCAAACTGAGTCGAAAACTCCTCTACCATTTTGCAATTTTCGCAATAGTTAACGAGATATTAATTGTTAAAAACCTCCGTATTAGACCAACCCTCCGCCGAATACAAGCGCGCGGCGAGATACGACCGCCCAGCGTCATTGTTACCAAGATCGCGAGGAGTTGTTTACTAAACGCGGCAATGCCTAAAAGCGGCGGTTCTGAGCTGCGATTGTCCCCCTGTTTTTTGCCATTTGTAGAAAACAACTCCTCGCGATCTTGGTAACAATAACGCTGGGCGGTCGTATCTCGCCGCGCGCTTGTATTCAGCGGAGGGCCGGTCTAATACGGCCATTTTTAACAATTAATATCTCGTTAACTATTGCGAAAATTGCAAAATGGTAGAGGAGTTTTCGACTCAGTTTGGTCCACTCTACCTGCTCACGAAAATTGGCGCGACAATTCTGGGACACCCTGTATATGTATTAAATTTTTTTAAGTCGAGCAATAACTTTAAACTTGTAGCAAAAATTGTAATATTTATAAAAAATTAATGTAATGGTTATAAATCGTACTAATTAAATATTTCATACTATTAACTTAGAGAGGACTATTATGTACCTAACGAAGCGGATAAATACAAGACCGTAAAGTCTTATGAGAGCTACTTTGATATGCACTTAAGACTTAATTTAGATCGGCACGCACGTGTAATTCAAAGGAATTACAGAGCATACAAGTGGAGAAAATACATCAAGGAATGCGCACAAGCTTATCGCGACATGCTTGAGAATTATAAGAGATACGAAGAAGAGAAAGCAATTGCAAACAAGTAATTCAGCTGAACTACTCAATTTGAAACAGGAAAATAATTTATTGAAACTTAAACGATAATTTACACTCTATTTTCTCTCTATTTTAAAATAATAAAGAATAATTGATTTTTACAAAATAATTGATGATTGAGATAATTATATTACTGCGATAAATTTTGAAATAATTTATATTCAAAATAATTCTTTTCATATTCTTTCTCGCGTAACATATATTTTTATAATACTTTTGAAGATGTTCGAATATCCAATATTATATTCGCGTATTATATTTTTTATTACAGATTGCGGCACAAACAGAATATTCTCCGCCAAATATATCCGCGATCGAGAGCGGATTTTGATATGCTTTATAGTTTGATCGAGGAATGGAGAATCGATCGTTTGAAGGACATAAAATCGCGGTTTTTCAAGGCGGGTCAGCGTGCCGAGAATTATAGGATTTTAGAGAAGACAGTGGAGATGTTCAACCATATCGATAAACATAAACAAGCAATCAGAAGATCATATCGGAAACAAAGAGCTCTCAAATTTTTAACAGTGAATTGCAAACCGATAAAATGGACTGGTTACAAAGGAAAACTCGTGGAGATGATCACTACAAAAATTCAAAAGGCTCGGAAATTCAAAGACATTTATGACGCATTGAACAATCGTAATGTTAGTTCAGAGGAACGGATAAAATTATTGATAACATTGAAAAAGTCAATTGAAATGCACAATTGTATCGAGGCACTCGATTTGTTATCTTTGCTGAATCAAGAGATCGCGTTATTAAATCGAAAGATTGAGGGTTTATCCCTCGATTATTTAAATGAAAGGATAACGCGTAAGATTATTAGTATTGAATAATAATATTATTATCAATAATTGTTGGAGATTTGAGTTTAGCGCCTCGCCGCGGTTTTATTTTTATTAGCTATTATAGACGTCATAGTTTTTTCGCTATTGTTGCGAAATACACACATGGTCGTACGTTCTCTATTTTCCTATATCGCATTATAATAACTGATACTGAAACAATGAAAATTGGAAAGATAATTGATGCTATCAATGAATTATTTTTACTAACAATTGATAAAACCTAGGAAACAATCTTAAAAATATATTAATAATAATATTTATAATAATATTTATAATTTATATGTTAATAGATGTATTGTTATATAAATTGTAGCAATGCTGACATATTTCTAATTTTCATGAACGATAAATAAATTAAAAAATGTAAGAAATAATATAAATAATTTCAGTAATAATATAAATAATAAATGTATCTTATTATAGATACTTACTTAAATTTTGTGAGAATGTATGGAATTTGCGGCTGCGAATGTGTCACTGAGGATTCTAAAGACTACGACTTGCGTGAACCTTTAGAAACAGAAACCAAATTTTGTCGGAATTGTTTGAGACTTCTTCCGATCAGTAGATTTTTCCTACATACTAGAATGAAGAAGCTATCAATTTGCAATAGTGAGTAATGAGCATAGTACTAAATGAATATATACAATATAATAAAACACTTTACATTCATACAACTTTTATTTTTTATTTTAATTTCTTATATCTAAATATGAAAACTAATGGGCTTAAAACTAATTAGATATGTTTTCTTAAGGCTGCAGTTCTCTAAGTCAACGTAATATTGCGCATGTGGATTACAGTCCTTATATGTTTATATTAAACTGCGTGCGAGCTGAGGAAAAACGTCGGGACAGTCCTTCCGCTTTGGCATTTATGATGCAAAAGCAGGATATTTATCACTTAGTTAATCATATTTGGCAGGGTCACTCGGCAGTCAGTAATACTGAAGATCTTTTTATTCTGAGAATGGTCAGATATCAAAAGGACGTTGAATGGTCACCTTGGAATTGTATTCTTCTGACAAAGGACGAAGCCGACATACATAATTACATTGATGATCTCTCTGCGGTATATTCGAAACATTTGATGAATCAAATTGATTTGAGACATCAGATTGCAAAGAATTATTTCAAGTATGTATACGCTTTTGTCGTTTAATAAAAAACAATATAAACATTTCTTATTTTTGCATATTTTCAGACAGCTGATTATTTTCGAAAAAGATTTCCGAGAATCTTGTCGCTTCTCAAGAATTCAAAATGGAATAAAGTACAAACCACCGGTAACGGTGGAAAATTATGATCCATCTAGAAAATATGAGAAGAAGAAATACAAACTATGAGAAGAAATTATATCACGCCACATTCCGTGAATATTTTAAACTTTTAAATAAACGATTAAATCTCTTCGTACAATATATTTCTCAATTCAACTTTAATATATCGACTCATGCTATTACAAATTATATATTGGTATAGCGATTGGTCAGAAATTTAATAAACTTTTGTCACATAAAAATTTTATTCTTTACGATTTCACTATATTTTGTTTGTCCAAATATTTTGTGAATAAAATGTTTATCTACACATATATTTGTAAAGAGAGAAAAAACAAAATAAAGCAAATGAAGCAAAAGCTGTTACAAAATTTGATATGTTTCTATAGTATATTACAGTTAATTTGAAAATTGATTGGAGACATTTAATATTTCAGAATATTTAACAATTGATAAAAGCTTTTTTTGTGCCTATATAATATTAGTTATTAATCTCAATTACAATTATTGCACCCATTATTAGAAATGTTTTCAGTTACCACTTACAAATTTATTGTGAATGGTTTAAATCATGTATCAGAAGAAAAAAAAATATTATCAGTAACAAGAAGTACAAAATTGTAAAAAAATTTGGTGTCTAACAAAAGTGTAAAAGAAGAATAACGAACATTACTAGTATTTATTTACTAGAATACTTTAATTTTATTAAGATTTAATTTTTATTTATATTTGTATCGTGTTATAAATGGCATTATGCTCTGCTATTTATATATTTTATTTATATATATATTTATTATGTCTATTTACATTAATTTAAAAAAAAACGAGTCGAAATGCGCTGGTAAATTAATCACAATTTGAAAATATGTATGTATCTATAATTATACGTGTGTATATATATATATATATATATATGTGTATCTCTATCGTAATATCTGTTTACTACTAAGAAGTATATGAATTTTTCTGAACTGCCAATACGTATTGTTCAAGTCTCCAGAGAAATAGCAGAAAATGTTTTACGGCCTTCGTATATGCAATGTTGCTCCGAGACTCGAGCGATATTGCTCGGATGCAACCGGCGATAGTGAAAGCTTTTACGTAAGGAAAGTACACCGACGGCGATAGCGGTGGTTTTTGCACTATAAAAGTTATTGCGTAACGGGATATAAATTGTTCTCTGTTCCAGAAACTGGCACCATTCGCTATCGTATCACTTTATCGCCGTAACACAATCTGGCTTATACTTGCATTGCAAATATCGGCCGCGCCAACCCTTAATTGGTCCCGAGAGGGCGAATAATTCAAAGCGATTTACGATTCGATGCAATTTGTTAGAACGGAAATTTAAAAATGACGAGGAAAAAAAAAACAAATAATTATCGACATTCTGAAAAAAGGTCTGTGTATCCAAATCTCTCCTAAAAAAATTAGTTTAATTCGATATTAAGAAAGCGCCGGAACGCATGTATCGCGAAAGCGTATTAGATTTGATGCACTTGAGGTTTTAAGGTGCATGTTTGGCTCGAATACATTTATATATGCATCCTGCGGAGGAAACGCTGAAAGCGGAGATGTATGAATGCCGTCGAAAATTCTCTGCCCCCGGGGCGCATAATGCCCGCCGCACACCAGTCTGAATTCATATCCGTCGCGGAGGCTTTTGAACCGGCGGAACACAAAATCGAAAAATAATGGACAGGAGAAGGCTTTTGACCGATCGACCAAGCGCGTTGCCAGTGGCAACGTTGGATTTAAGGCTCTCTGAGCTTTCAGGTGTTGTGCCGCGGAGAGTCTCGCACATGGGAGTACGTAGGTCGCGCATTAAAAGCTACTCTCTTCGACGCGATCTACTTATCCCTCTGGATCGCGGGGTGTCAAAATTTGATCGACGATGCGCGCTACTTTGCGCACCGACTCACAATCAGTTTAATCTGGCTAAATCGTTCAATCTTTCGCGAAATGTAATCGCTTTGCGATAAAAGCACTTTTCCGACTTGTAACGGGCGATAATGTAATTTTAATAAATCACATGGGAACCGTGTTAAAATTATAAGGCCGTTATGCGGGAAGCGTTTTAAGATTCCGCTTAAATTACCGAGTGCCCGCGTGATATGGTGTGCGGGCAAAGTGCCTCGCGTTGCCCTTGGTAAGTCTGTCGATAAATTTTCTTTCGCAAATTCTGAAGGTATTTATTTTGAGAGTTCGTTATAAATTCATAGCGGAGGAAATCGGGCAGACAACCGCTGTAATAATGAACGCAGCAGCAGCAGCGGCACCACCGACGCAAATATGACGCATCAATATTTATGCGCCGCAAGTAATTGCACTGTGCGCGGCAATTAAATTCCGACGAATGTAACGATTGTCCGTAATATTCGGATCTCCAATCATCATTGACGCTCTCGTATTTCTCGAGCGTCCAATTAAGGGCGCGCTCCTTCAAAAAACGCAAAACAAGCGCTCTTTTTCTTTGCATTTGCTATGTTTGCGTTAATTACTTCGCTCGCGGTCTGCTCCGTTCGCCGCGTGTTTCCCATCGAAACTCATTTCTTGCTGCGAAATCATTCACGAGAGGCGCGATCGATCGACTACGTTTGTTTATTCTCTTCTTTCATCATCGCGCTAACAAAGCCGCGCCAGTTACGCTGATATGTTATTACACATTGCGTGTAAAACGATTTCCAATCGTTACTTCACTTTTATGTCTTTTTTTCGCCGTAGAGGAGTTCCGATATAAAAGCGAATGGCTGGTCAGATTATTAAGGAAGCATTAGCCTTCGTAATATGAAACCATTTTCCATTCGATCGATTACCGATGTAGGTAGGCGCCACCACTGGGAGGCGCGGTACTTCATAAAATTCGGCTTTCCATCAAAAATCCTTCGTACCTCACTAGACCCTTTCTTTCATTTCCTTTAAAGCGCTGTATATTCAGACATTTTATGGAGCTTTACAAATGGAAATTCGAAAACCACATTTACATGCGTACAATATTTCCACAGTATCCAGGTAAAGAAAATTTATTGTAAGCTAAATTAAATGTTTATTAATGCCGATGGAAAACGCTTTACCCCTGGCTCAATGGCTAGTGCACGCAGCTCCAATATGGATCAAAGTAAATTAAAACAATTTGTAGGCTTTTACATTTTGCCCGAAAAAAATTTCGAACCAAAGACAGTCCATTAGTGGTCACTATGTAACCAGCTGGTTATTGAAGCTATCTGTAATCTATCCGATTAATATATTCTGCCTTTGACAGAAAAAAAATTACAACGCTCGCAGGGAAAAAAATCACAATGAGACCCTACAAGAATTATGAACGTTTTAATGATTCCTAAGCGATTTATATCGCCTGACAATGGTTTAACTTCGTTTATCGCGATCATTAATCTCTCTCGTTTTATCCATATTTGTCACGGAGTTTACCAGCGAATTACGCTCGCTGCGCGAGGAAACGCATAACTTCCGGCGACGAGGAGGAGCGGAGGGTTTGTTGCGATGACAAACTTTCGCGTTCGTTTATGTATGTCTAACTTAAAATTCTCCGTCCTCCTCCTCCTCAATATCCTTTGCTTTGCATAAATATTACACGTGCCCTTCTCCGCGGAGCGAGTGACGATCTCGGGGAAAGTTTCGCCGTGCTTGCGCCGTGCCGTCTCTTAGCAACACCGCCTCGCGTCTCGGCATCTCGCGCGTAATTTATAATACATAGAAAAATGTGTTTCGTGTCACGACACGTGGTCGAGAAAGTATACCCAGGTGTGATTCCCGCTATGGCGGGCTCGTCGTTCGCGCGCGCGAACGTCGACCACCCTTTCCATCTTTTCTCGTTCCCCACGTTCGGGGATAAACATCTTTCATAATTATTGCCCACAAATTGTCGCCGCACCTGCTATTCGCCGAGAGCATTGTTCGACAAAAGTCACTCTTTCTCAGGCCGAAGTACCTTTCCTCTCTTTGACTACTCAGCCACTTCGTCGAGGTTTCTGAAAGTGTTTTCTTGTTTTGCCGCGACGAAAGAGGGAAAAGCATCTAAATAAGATCCTTACGCCCGCGCTTGTGCTCTCTGAGACCTTCGTGTTACCTCGTGTTCCTTTTCGCGCCATGTGAGACATTCCGAAAGATCAAAGGGTAGTAGACATTTTTTGGTGTTAAAAAGAAATATAGTGTTATGCTACAACAAGTCGGGGATAATTCAAATTTACTGTTAAATAAACACATTATTCAGTTAATCAAACAAGTTAAATTTATTCAAAAAAAGTTGATCCAACAGAAAAAAAATATATCGATTCAAATATTCGAACGAGGGCAAAAGATTTTGAGGTCGAAGATCTAAAATGCTACGTACGGAATCCGCGAAACAAGAGATCTATAAATCCAGATGTCTAAGAAGCGCGAGCAGTCCGAGAAAACCAAAGACCTGTAAATTCATGTGTTTATAAAATAATGGATCAAAGCGAAAATACTGGATTCGAAAAAGGTTTACACGTCGCATTAAATAGTAAGAATGCTATACGCGAAGTTCCGACAGACAGTTTCGATTTTCTCTTTAATCGTGAAATATATATCATTTTATCTTATTTATACAGTTTTGCGGAGAGTATTTCTCTCGTGTATGGTATCGCATAAATATATAAAACAAATATTTCATAGAGCGAAATGTTTTTCAAAATTGACGTCAATATATCGTAACAAACATTTGGTAAAGTCCGATATCAAACAATATAAAGGCAAACGATTCTTGAGGATACTGTAAATTTAAATGAATATTTATTTTAAGAGAGAAACGATATACGAAACAATATATTGTAAAATTTATAATTTGTTAAATTTATGTAATGCCCCTTAAGTATCCGTTTAATTAAAAATCTCTATTTAAATATGCAAGATTTGTTATAATTTCTAATTATAATATTCAAATATTCAAATAGAAAATATTATACTATCTTCTCATTTAAGAAAAGTTTTGATAATTTTACATATTTCAATCTCAAGATTATATTTTCATGGTCTTAATTATATAAAATATGATTGAAGTAAAAATATTTGAATATATTAACAAAATTATTAAAAATATATTAATAAACTTATCAATTCAAATATATGTGGTTATGCTAGAATCCTCGATTATTTATATTTATTCTGCTGGTCCTTGCTCGGCATAGCTGCATACCTATGCATCCTTTGCGACCTCACAAAGCTCGTGCAAAAGTGCAAAATGTAGCTAGCGTAGTTTCCACTGCAGCTTGCTTGTCAGATCCTTTAAACCGAGAGAATAGTAATTTCCTTTACTGTCGGGTATTACCATTATCCCAGCTGCAAGTCGCTACGGCAGTTATCCTTCTCGACCTGGACTTGGCGAGTTTTTACTCGTCTATGGACATAGGCGTTTAAGTCCCATGAGATGCGCCACCATCGCATTACAATGCTGAAGATAAAGGATCGCGGGCAATTTCAACCTAAAAGAAAAAAATAAGAGTATCGTAAAATAATGATGCAAAATATCCACATTGTCTTTTCCTTTATTACGATAGAATTAAATCAATCGTTACGGACGATAGAATTAAATCAATCGTTGCAAAAAGATTTAATCTTTTTACATTCAAATTATTTTTTTTCTTAGAAAAGTATAGTCAAGTTTAACAAACATGGAATGTTTAGATTGGATTTTATTAGCAATGTTTTTCAGGAAGAAAAATAACTGGTATTATAAAATGCTGAAGTTTTTCTTAATTCTTAAAAGAATTCCTTCTTTTATAACGTATATCTTTTCTGCAATGACTGATCAATTCTGCAGATATAACAAAATAAAGAGTAAAGTAATTTAGAGAGACCGATCTTAAAATGCCACAAATAGTTTATAATATAACTGACAAGCAAAGTCTCCTATAAGAAGTTTATAATTTTTAGTATAATTCAATTTTCCTATCTTGTAAATATCATTTTTTTTTCATCGATGTTTCGCAAAAGATAAGAAACTAGTTTACCAAGCCACAAAGCGCTCAATAATGTTTAAGATAATCTTCAAAGAAATTGAATAAGTCTACTTAAAGTAATTTATTTTTTGCAAGCAAAAAGCTAATTTTATTTTGCTTCAATCTATAAGAAATTAAAAATTAATATTAATAAAAAATAAGAAAGTTACTCGCAATTTTATGTTACATTATAAATGCGTTAAATGTTATAATATTCAGCTTTCATTTTAATACGACTTTTAAAATGTATAATTTAGACATATCGAATTGTTTTTATATAACGTCATCTCTGATTTTACAATTTTATAAAACATTATTGGAATTTTTCGCTTTCATATATTTTACCGTAATTTATATCGAAATATTATTATACTGTAAAATTATAATTTGAAAGCTGAGAATTGTTATCGAAAAATTAAAGCATAGTTATCTAAGAGGACTATATTACTTTCACATTATACCATAATCAAATATTATAATAGTAACATTCTTCTAAATGTATATGTAGAACTTTCATATCTGACATTTCTTTCACATGATCTTTCTTTATTTTACATTTTCGATAAGAAAGGGGCGGAAAAGGAGCGGGGAAAGGAGCGTCTATCCATTATTATGCGATATTATGCTTTTGTCTTCGGACTTTCCTGATCGAAACCTTTTTCTTGTAAGACATAGGCGATCCTATGGGATAGTCGCCGATGCTCCATGGCGGTCGTTGCAGGAATACAAGATTATGGCTCAAGGTCAAAGCCTTTTCTCGGTGGATGGAGGAATACCATTACCGGCTTGATCTATCATAACGCATGCACGCAGACACGTAGCGACGGGACGAGGAGCCGGATCACGCAGACTGTCACGGTTGTGGACACGGTCACCGATGTCGTTCACGACCAGGCGGTGCAGGTGGAGACGAGACAGTTGTTGCCTGATGTACGCGACAGAATTATTGCGCCTGGAATTTCTTTTATCAAAACGTCAGAAGCCAAATCCTGTCGGGATAATAGTAAAATTCTTGACAGCGTCGTTAAAATACAGAAATGTTACAGGTAAATGCGGCTTTTATTATACTACGAGTAAGATATTTATAATGCTTGTGTGCTAATTTGACACGTTACAGAAAGAACGTCCAAAACAAAAGTACAACTTTTAGTATTTCTGCGACTGTTTCTAAATTTTCGTTGGAACATTATAAAAGTGGTTGTTAAAATACAATAAAGTTAGGTAAATGTGGATTTTACTACGGCTAAGACATTTCTTATAACGCTTATGCGCTAATTTGGCACAGAAAGTACAATAATTAGTAGTATTTCTGTAACTATTTCTAAACTTTTGTTGGAACAATATAAAAGTGCGAAATTAAAGAAAAAAAATTTTAATTTTTAGTAATCTAATTCGCACAATTTAATTCGTGAAAATACACTTTATATATCATTATAAAAATTAAGCCACGATCAATAAATTCAAAGCAATTATCCGTTCTGATCGACGGTTCGCAGGGCTTATCGAGCTAGAGTTGCGGCTAGAGCAAACGCTCTCGAGACGATTGATGTTGCTCCGTATGATGAGGCGAACGTGATCGAGCACGCAGGATGTTCCCAGGTGTTGTCTACATACAGCGGTGCGGACTTCGTGATACTGAATCGTTGCCCGCCGCGTACGAGATCAGACTTCGAGTCGCTCTACAATCTCCTCGACCGCTGGCGAATCCTCGAGACCGAGCGGGCAAATCTCACGCTTTTTAAGTCATCGAGGGTCGCCGCGTGCGGACTGATACTGTCAAAGGAGATCCAATTGTTACGCGCCATCGATTCCATGAAGACCGCTGCCCGTTTCAAGTATAGAGAACAGAAGCGACATAGATTCCTGGACGAGTTATCCAGACCGATCTCCTGGCAGGACGGTCGAGGTCGGCCGATTCTGGTGGACACCTTGCGCGTTCAGCGAGCTCGCCAGCATAGGAACATTTACGCCTCGCTGTCCAACGAGAACCTGTCTATTCCAGACCGGGTCGATTTATTACATGATCTGAAACACATCGCCAGTATGCACACGTGCAGCCAGTCGCACGAGCTCGTTTATTTGGTCGACCAAGAGCTGGACCTTCTAACGTGTCGCGTGGACACAAGCAGACTTAATTGGCTGAGGAATCGACTGAAGCTGAGCTTCCTCAGGCTGGCGCGCAATACTCTGCAAGGTATTTCAATTTTTTATTTCTCTTATGATGTAATGGTTCTTTTTAAACAATTTATTAAAACAACACTGAAAAAAATTCTAGTTAAAAACAGACGAATCAGAAAATCTTGTAGGATTGATAAAATATTTTGGTTATTATAATAGGAATTTTAGTTTTTATTATAATAGGAATTATAAGTTATAAAGTATTAAGTTCTATTATAATAACCGGAATATTTTATTAATCCTACAAGATTTTTCCGATTCGTCAGTTTTTAACTAGAATTTTTTTTTCAGTGGACAAATGAAAATTTGAACAGTTAAAAATGTTCATATATTCAGAACTATCTTTAAATTCTAAAGTTAGTCTTTAAATGCTAATTAATAATTTCTATCCGCAGGCGATATTGAGGAAGACGCGCATCTGTTTGACTGGTCGAACACCAGCATCACGCGCCTCTGTAGGACCTGCGGCAGGCTCTTATCCTTGGAAAAATTCCCTCGCGAACAACGATTGCGCTCGTCTTCTTGTGTCTATTGCATATCCATGCAAACTCGGAAAGGTCCGCGCATCGTTTACGAGCCTTACGAGAGAATGTTGTGGGAAGTCAGACGTTTCGAGGCCAGGATGGGCTGCTACAGCAGTCTTGCCTTCGTTATCGGAGTCAAGGTCATCTGTCGCCTGGTGAATAAAGTCTGGCACGGTAGGTCAGGCATCTCCGAGTGCGACGACCTCGACGAGCTAAGACTGACTCGCTTTCGACGCGAGCACGAATGGGCGCCTTGGAATTCTCTATTGCTGACGAAAACCGAGGTCGCAATTCATCACGGAATCGGTGATATCGAGAACTTCTACGATTCATCGCTCCTGCAGAAATTTTACATGAAGAATCTCCAGGCGAAAGTACTTTTCGAATCTATCTCTCAAGCGCGGAGAAACATCGTGACACCGTCTTCCTCGATGAAAGATTAATAATTGATTTCTTTTTTACTTAATAGAGATATACTAATTTTAGCAGAAGAAAAAATTTATAGACAATTCTTAGCTCACACAATTTTAATTTTATTTTTTGCCATGTGTATTATACAAGAATTATATTATTTGTTTATAGGAATAGTTGGAAAGTTGTTGAAACTATTATATTAACGCAATTTGATACTCAACTTTAATTTCTGACGTAAAGAAAAAACACTGCAAAAATTTGTTGGACTTCCACTTACGATTCGCGCAATCTTTATCCGCTGTATTACGCGACCACAATTATTCTCCACAATTGTACGAGTGCAGTATATGTGTTTCCATGGCACGAGAGAAATTTCGCGAGTTGAAGGCTCGTTCTAAGCCAATTACCAAGTTGTAGAGAAATGCGTCCGCCTCCGGATGTCGGCCGTTCGTCCTGGTGGAAGTTGGGCGTCGGGGAAATACGTTGAGCTCGCATTATAGCCGGCACATCGTCGTTGTTTCTCGCGTTTTCTCTCGCCTTCGAGGCAGAATGTCCTGGTCACGTTGATAGCGCCAGTTAATCGCGTTGCACTTTATGAACTAAGTTTCTAAGGAGAGAAAAGCGCAAAGACGCGCCGATTCGACTTGGACATTTAAATGCTGTTCACGCGCGTGACGACTTCAGTATAACACGTTTCTTGTTTGTCTCTAGCCTTCTATAAGATTTACTTTTTTTTATCAGAAAGTTATCGTGAGTCTTTTTCAATAAACGTGATCGCGATAGCAATACCAGCGACGCAAAATAATAAAGGATGAAGATACTTATTTAAATTGTATTAGATATATTACATAAAATGCTACGTCAGACAATATTAAAATTATAAAAAAGTAATAAAATAAAATGAAAATAAACGAAAATTATTATATTTATCTACTGTGTTCAAAAAATTGTACAATAAATACAATTACTTTTTATTTTATATTATCCCTGTATAAAAAATATATGCGCCTCTGTATAAAAGATATTATGCCTTCTTTCTGAGAAAGAATATGTGAAAAAGAATTTACTATAGCGAAACTAGACTTGAGTTTATGATCTAATATTGTTGAAACGATCTCGAAACCATTGTTTCGGCGACGAAATGTCGATAAACTGAGGAAACTACACGCGTCGGCATGGAAAAATGAGTGCGGTGCGGAAATCGCGTCGTATATGGGAAACAAAGTGTTATGGAAAGGTCGACGATAAAAGCGGCTCCAGCGTAGTAAAAGAAATAATAATGCAAAGACGAAGTGCTTGTGTGACAGGCCATTTCACGGTATCCACATATGATGATAATTTTTATTTCTTATCGCCTCGGACGATCGTGCGTTCCGACCGGCGGCGGTGAATGCCTCCCCGGAGTAACGTTTAAAACGAACTTCCTTCGTGATAGTCTGGAAGAAATTCAACTCAGATATTAAAACTCTCGCGTGTCACATGTGTGAAAGTAGATCTGAGAACGTTATATTCCCCCGTTATTTTTTAGAACAATCGATAAACGAATTTGGCCCCTCAAAAATTATGAGTTTTATAAGTAACAAATTTAAAGTATTTAAAATATAATTTAATATCTCGGGCATGCAGTTGTGTCCTGTTTCCTTTTTATAAATAAATAATTTTACAGGAGATTTAACATGGCATTAAAAATCAAAGTCACACTAAAAAATTATTGTAGCAAAATTTGTTTCTATCTGATAAGCGAAATTTGTGCTTAAATCTGTTCCGTAAGAGAGGAGCGCTATGATACTCTACAAGATAGAATTTAGGTGTATTGTGTAGGGATAATGATCTCCTTTACAATACGTGAACGTGTGCGATTAATCGATAATATGGGCGAGGCCATAATCTTTCAATCAGCATTCAACAATTCACCACGGATCAACAGATAATCGTATTAACCCGGGAATACCACTAATAAGTACCCGTACATCGTGAATGATCCGGCATGATGAATCCGTCATTGCGGACTGCCGATAGCTAGTCAATGGACAATCCAATGGAAGTACGGTACTTCCTAATGGATTTGTCGTGATTAAATAGTGGAGGAGCACAATGTATGGTCGGACGCGCGGTACGCCTTTGATAAGTAGTAAATGGACGTTCGCAGTCGGCCGCGATATACTTTCACTTAAGTAGTAAAGGAAAGGTTTCGGTCGGACATGCTCGCAAAGAAGCCTGGATTCTACATTTACGTACATACATGCACAAAGTTGAATAACAGATAAATAAGTAAATGATTATAATAACATATATGTGCTAAGAAACTATTATTTTAATGTGATTAAAGATCAAATCACTGATTTTTATAACGGTTTTGACTGTTGAACAAATTATTTCTGAAATTTTAATTTTGTGTGTGATAATTATTCTTTTTAGGATAGTTATAATTATAATATAATCTTGTAGTTATATATAATTATAATTAATTGTTAAACAAAAAATATTAAATATTTCAGACATACTTTTTATTTATATGGATTAAAGCTATGAGTGTTAAAAGTAGCAGTTATAGATAGAGTATAAGAATTTTAATGCTTAAGGATATACTCGCCGCTATTGAATAGCACCCTCGGCTATATACTAAATCGTTAAGTTCATGTCGTTACTCTCGGGAACGATTATATCTTCGGCAGTCGCAGTATGGTACGTGTGAGCCAGTTTCTTAGTCGACGATCACAGTTTTGCATCGAAATAAGGTCTCTGAGTTTAAATTAGAAAGGATTTGCTGCGCCTTCTCTCTCCGGAGGCGCGTGCGAAATCGTATACGCGTTTCTCACGGTCATAAATAAACTCGATCTAAGGTACGATATAGACAAGGATATATCAATGTCTTCGAGAGCAGCCTGCTTTAAATGCAAATGTGCATCGTGTTCTCTTGTGTCGGCAGCTTCTTGATATCGATCGGAAGCAGCTGGCATTAATTCCTAATTATTGCCACCGTTCCCAAGTTCCTCGTTAAATTAGAACATGCCTCACCTTCTTACTTTTGTCACTCATATGTATATAAGAGATTCCCTTTTGTTAACAATTTTATCATCAGAAATATTATTTTAATAAAGCATTTAATGCCGATATTTATAATCCAATCTTATAATTTAAGATTGTTTTAAATCGTAAGCGATCTTAAAATTCCATCCATCCAATGAAATAACTGTACAGCATTTCGAGAATGATCTTATGAATGAAAACGAATTATAAATCGATCTGTATATTTATTAAAGCTATTTTCAATTGTTTCAATTAAAATTGTTGTCATCGAAAATCAATCTTAATAGTAAATTTAAAAGAAATTATTAGATTACAAACATATCTCTCGCAATTTTTCCATTATAAGAAAAATATTTTACATAAGTAAATTTATATTTAATTACTTCTCGAAAATTCTACAAATGTTAAAGACTTGATTACTTATTCTACTTTAGGAGATAAATTGAAAGATAAGCATCTTTCTTCTTGGAGAGGCGAATCTATAAGATTGTTCGAAACTATCAAAGATTCCTGATGAAATGTTCGAATAAACAAATATCTTGCTCGACGCTTCGAGCATAATCTCTCGAGTTTGAACGACGTTTCCACGCGAATATCCAAGACTCGAGAATCGATAGGAGCAAATTGAATTGCGAAAAGTTCCCCTTCGTCGTTGTCAAACTTTCCCATTATTTGAAATTATGAGAGCTTCCGAGGCACGAAAATCCGGTGAGAACCAATGGCCACTACGGAAAATTAGCAAGTAAAGTCTGAATATTATCGTTAAATCGTGTAATCCGACATGTAATAGCATTTTTAGTCGGCTGCGATGAAACGTAACCGCTTTGAAATTTACCTCATTTTATCTTAACAACTTTGAATAAAAAAATTTACTTCGCAAAATTAGCTTTTAATTTAACCAACTGAAACTTCCATAGTGTTGAGAAAGATTGATGCATTATTCCAATTCACGTTTCTCGCGTTACTGTTACTACCATGACTTGAAATTTTCTGCTTGAAGGAACAAAATTATCGCGCTGATACATATCTGAAATTCATCGCTTGATATTTCTGAAAAAATATTAAATCGTTATGTAGCGTTAGAATTTAAATAAAAATAATCGCTTTTAATCGATACACTTAAAAAAGAATGCACTGTAAGCAAATTACATGAACGTTGCATTAATCAACGTTGCGGATAACAGATCTAACTAGCATTTATGAGAAAATTAGGTTAATGCAATAATTCTACCAAGAAGTGGTTTCTAGTCCTACTTCTACTTCAACAACTATCCAAATACGGTGAAACATGCTTAACTTTATAACATTGCGACGAACAAGTTTAGTGCAAGTTACTTGTTTAAATGACATAACTTTGAAATCTTTCTTTTGCTTTGTTCTTTGTAGTTTAATTTATGTCAATGTGTGTTCAATCTCAGCACTACAATTTTTGCTTTAATATTCACTGAAGATTATTATTTAATGACGCGCACCATATTATTCCTAGCTATTCAAATTCGCCGTTGCATAGGCACATATATGCATGGTTAATGAATTTTACTTGACGTACAAAATAATGAAAAAGTGGGAATATTATTATAACTTTTTTACACGTAATTCTAATGCATGTTATTATGCGATATATGGTACAGACATTTTACGATATTACGATTGATTAGAAGTCGTGCTAATATTATTAATGCACTGATTAGTTTAATATATGTTAGAAATAAATAAAAATATAAAGATAAAATTAATATCATATTTATAAATTGATAGCAATTCTAAGATATAATTAATTTCATCTCCATTGTCTTATGTATATCCATCTTTATTATTAATCTTACGTTAAGTTTTTTTACTGTTCTTCTCCCTATTTACAACATATATTAAATTAAATTGAATGCAATACTTTTAAACGAGAAAAGATATATATGAATATGTAATTTTACGGAATATACAATGTCAAGTTTAGGCTTAATTAACACAGTGTAAACAATTAATAACGGGCATTTCCGATACTAATTTCATTAATTATCTGAAGCACGAGCGGATCCATCCAAAAGTGGCAGCGTCGCATAATTAACGCTCAAACAATAATTAATAATCATCGTGGGCTGAAGCGATTTGCGTGCGGTGTTTATTAGCAACGTCATCAACATTAGTGCCCGTATCGATCATCTAGGTGCAGCGAAAGACCAAACTTGATACACTTGTGATATTCGGACGTTCAATCACTCGTTTAAATATTCAGCACAATGCGCATAAATGCAGCGTGTTGCGATTTTGTGGAAACATGCGTGGCGAGTCGCGATAACGTGTGAGCTTCTTCAAATATCGCCAACGAAATGTGATATTATTTTTAATTTGCGAAATTTCAATGATATCAATACTCGCGTTCGAAAGTGATTTGACACATTTTAGTATTATATCTCTTTGTCAAATTATTTCTGTATGCTTAAAATGACATTTTATATATATTATTCACTACTTGTACAATACATTTCGTGATAATATAATAACTTAATTTTGAAAAATTAATTAATTATTTCATAAATAATAAATAATCTGTTATATGATTATAAAGAGAAATATTATATTATATAGTATAATAAAATAATTATATATAGTATAATATAGTATAATAAAATAAAATAATATAATTATATAGTATAATTCCTTTGTGAAACAGGTACAGGTACTCATAAAATAACGTGGAAGTTATTTACCTTAATAGGACTTGCGATTTACGCGGGACATATTTCGCACGATTGTTTACGCTAAAAAAATATCACGGGCACCCACGGTTAATAACTTTGCGGCATTAATTACGCGTCGCGGAGGAGAGAGATGGCCACTCAATGTCGGGGAGAGATTCCATCCGCAGTTATGGTAGCGGATGCACTCGCGGGCCTGTGCGTTACACGGGCAACGATCGCATAATAAGTATGGAAATTAATATCAAATCGCCGTGGGTATATACAGGACGGCACACCGAAAACACGGTGACCGCGCGGCGCGGTGATTCATAACGCGGCCGTCGCATAAATTGTGGGTGATATGTTGGCGCGCAATTAGGGTTTGCTAAATCGGCATTACTAATTAGATTCGGCGTACCGCCCGTACGGTCGGCCGGCCGCCGTCGACGCCGCCGCCACCGCCCTATAGGTAGGTATAATTGATTCGAGTTTGAAATTAATCTATACCCACCGCCTGCCGATGATGATCGATAATCAGCCATGAACGCCGTGGGAGAATGCGCCGCGCGAAATTGAGAGACGGCCGAACGAGTGCAAACGTTGCGCAAAACTTTCTGACACTTACGTAGGCTCTCGCTGGCAGCATATGAAGCGTACTGGAGCTAATTACAAGGTATTGTCATGACGGAAAGCTATTCATCGTATAGTTAACTATGTTTATGTGCTCAGAGAGAGAGAGAGAGAGAGAGAGAGAGAGAGTCTAAAGTTTAAACTGTTTCCAATTCTTGTTTCAGACAATCCTGATTGAAAATTATAATTTTACTCCTCAGAAATAGTGGAATATACATCAGCGAGAGTTTTTATTTTCATGATTTATTTGTTTCAGATAACTTTTGTACAGCAGGAAAAAGTGATATGACAAAATCTGGCAGAATTTATTAAATATGTATTTTATAATAATTTATTAACGTGATGCCGTGTGCTTGTTATTCTTAATTAATTTTGCTAAATTTGCTCACATAACTCATCTTTTACTCTTTTTTTAATAATTATATAATCATATTTTACAAAATTATACTTTTTTAAAATCTGTTTCACAATGATTTAACACAAATTAATAATTATTAAGTTTATTATTGAGGAATATTGCAGAGTCATTTAGGTATACCTCTTTGTTGCCATTATGCTCAATAAATCTTGTCGATAAAACGTTTATTGCATTTAAATTTAACTGATGCATAATCTTTTCTATATTGCAATATTATAATCATATAATTATTTAATTTAATTACATACTTTTTAAACAGAATAAATGCTTTAAAAATAATTTTACAATTTTGCTTGTATACATATTTGTTGCTCGTTCAAAAAAAAAAAAAAAAAAAAAAACGATCATGAATTTGCGTCGTTGTAAAGTTAGTGGCAATTGCGACACGGTCAACTTTGCAATTTCGCTGACGGGATACAACGGCTATTAAAAATCGATATTAATAACAACAGGCCGTTTATGGGCGTTTTTGCGTCATCATAAATCTACATTCTCGTTAATGCTCCGTTGTTAACGAGATACCGTGGCAAAACGGGATCAAAGTCTCCCTCCGACGGCGTAATTGGCACGAGGAAGCGGCGGTTTGTCGCATCGACTTGCGGCGATAAAACCGCCGCGCCGCGCACGCCGAATATCTACGTGCGAAGAAGCAAGAAGCTGATGGGCTGTTTACGACCGTTCGCAGTGATAAATCCGTTCGTGTTGGCTGACGTAAACAACGCGCGCTACGTCTGCCGGTGTAATGAATCGCGGACTACTATAATTCTTGTCTTCCCTCGTCCCCACGCCTGAGATTTGGGGGAACGCGATCCCCCTAAATCGGCTGAACGCGATTGTCACGTCTACCTGTTGTCGTCTGAAGAGGCAGACCGAATTTTTTCACCCGATGGCTTCCTAGGAATTTTCAGGTAGATCTATTTTAAAAGAGCGGCGTTGCATTGATGATTACGAGAAATTGCTTTCGCGCGTATATCGATTCTCATATTAAATCGTATAATATTTCTTTCTATTACGCTATATTATTTTATTTCTCTTTATATAATATTAAATTAAATAAATTACTTTTGCAACCGTATAAAGATTGAAAATAGATTAAATTTTATTAACAGTTTTATTGTTATGGCTTTCTACGGCTTGAATTTTTATTAGTCCGCTTAAATATCACGAATAGGTTGAATAAAGTAGGAAGAAATATAATATGCTAGATTTAGAAAAAAACTGTATTTCATTTATTCTACTTTATAATTCTTCAATGATACTCATGATAACTAATGATACTCATTTACAAGATTGATTAAAATTGATTAATAGATAATAAACGCCAGTAAGAAAAATAAAGATTTTTTATTTAAAGATATCTTCTTATCCGATTTTGTTTCAGGATAATAAATTATTTGCTCAGAAGAGCGGAAAGCACGAACAACAGCGAAAGATAAAAGATCGTCCAAAGACGCTTTAAAAATGCCCGTCGTTACTGGCACCGAGTCGCGTGTTGTAAACAGATTATACGTACAAAACTGCTAATAATTTATGTGGCTGGACTCCGAGGGGACCATTTGTGCTAGTACCCATGCGATAAAAATCGTTCTCCGGGATAGATCGCTGCATAATTGTTGGATAATTTTGAAAAGGAAAATTTATCAATGCTATTTATTAAAATTAACATCTTTAGATAATTTTGGCAGTAGAGAATAATTCTTTCCTCAGAAAAAATATATAAGAATATAGAATAATTGTTAAGCAGATTGGTGTAATGGTGAGATTGAATCTCAATATCAAATTTAAGAAGTTACGAGTTTGTCGGTGAACTTCGTCAAAACTTTTTCGAAGATTTGATTCCACATTTCTCGACGAGTTTGTTATTAAAGATCATTTAAAATTAGACTCTTATAAATTTCTTATAAATAATTCGATTGATTCGTGGGATTTATTATAAATAATTCAGAATAATTAGGCGTCTATAAATAGTTGGATCGTTTCATACAATAGGGAATGATTAGTATTTATACACGTTGATCAGGACATTAATAAGTACGTGTTACTGCACATGTACATTGTTTAACTTGTCGTTTTTTCCTGTCGTATCTGAAATCTTCGTCTGTCTCGGCTATATATTCTCATAGAGGTATCCGTCTCTCGTTGACGTTTCCACTATGCCCGTCGGTCATAAAGCGTTGCATATGCATTTTCAGATGGATGCAGGAGCGCATAAAAACATCGCTGAGGTGAAGTGAGAATGAGAGAGAAAATAAAGAAAGAGAGAGAAAAAAGAAAAGAGCTTGCCTGTGGAGTCATATGCTCTAATGCTAAAAGCTCTCTATAAACGGGATCTTTCCGGTCATAAATTCAGTTATTATTGAAAATCTTTTCCGCTCGTCCCAACGTACATATGTGCCGAATAGACCGAAAAGCACGTCAAAGCATGTTAAAATAAATGAATAAGTAAAAGCAGAAGTAAAATGCAGGTTATTATTTATAGATTATCCATTATTTCATAGATTCTTTAAAGACAAAATTATAGACAAAGAGAAAAAGCTTATATTTTATTCTTCCGGATTTTTAAAACTGCGTGTAAATGTGCTCGTTTTGCAAAAAATTGTAATTAATTAAAAATTAAATTGGAAAAATCTATAATATAGATATAATAATCTCTTGATCAATGCTCATAAAAATACTATTGAATTTTATATTGTAGAAGGATTTAATTGTATGTACAATTATTACAAATTATTTATAAAATATCTCAGATTCTTTTAATACACACCCATACACACACATATACATTTTTATTAGCTTTTATTAAATATATATAAAACTATTAAATATATTGCAAATAAATATTTTATTTTTAATATACTAAATAAATCTATACCTGTCAGTTAGCGAATAAAATTGAGTTTTCTCTTTTGGAATTGGGTCAAAATTGATCAGAGAGATTTCTAGTGCAAGCAGATTTTCAACCGCGCCATAAGAAAGACGATAAACGAGAGAGATTGATGCAGTTAGTTAGCATATGCACTTGTAGGATAAAAGAGAAAAGATTTTACGTTACTCTATATGTATGCGAATCTTTTTCACAATCTAATTAGTAATAAGAAAATTGTAGAATATTCTGGACATAGAATTTATTACAGAATGTAGTAATTACTATTTTTATAATTAATGCATACTTTAACTAAAATAAGAAAGTTTAATCTGAAAACATTATTTGTAATTTTAAATAAAAAGTATTTTAGTTGATGTCAATAATTATATATAAATAAAATTTTTTTTAAATAATAGAAATTACAAAAAGACAAGAATATCTTATAAAATATATACAAACATTTTATAAAACTATATAAAAAATTTAATACAATTATAATCATTAGATATCTTATTATTAAACAAATTTTTATTAAAAACGTTACAATTTTATTTCAAGTTTAGAAAAAGTTTTGCAAATTGTTTTAATAATAACATTATTTTATAATATTTCTCTAAAAACTCGGTATGTTTGTTAACTATGTTTGTTTATAACTAAATATTTTTCGATTTAATAAAAATCTCCCAACAAAATAATTATTGTAGTATTAAAAACTTTCAAATATCTTTTGAAGAGCAAGTAGTGCAGGCGCGTTTTGGGTCAAACAGAATGACGTTACTCGAATAATTTCACAGCGCAGTGGGATAGTTTCGGACGCATCGTGCATTCATCGAAATTCAACAGCTTGATCGATAGGCGGATTTAACGAATGTCAATTGAAGAGTCATGCATGAGGAGGGAATTCCAAAAATGGTATGGGTTCTCGATATCGGGGGACGTGGAAATCGTAATTTCGATCAAGAGCGTCATTCGTAAGTTATCTCGGAAAATTTCGAGTTCCTCTGAGATAGCCCAATGGATTTGCTTCAGAAGCGAAGTAGTTTCCTAGAGGTATTTTAGGTAGGATCAAGAACACTTGATCGAACGTGCTCGCAATTACGACGATGGTGTTTGAACGAGTGATGAGCAGTCGACGTCTTTGGGCCAATAAAAACCGCGCATTACGCAGCTATAATGATTCACGATGGAAACTTTATACGCCAATTAGACACTTGTAGGATAAACCTAATTAGTGGGGCTGTTTTTAATTTAAAATCATATTTTTTTTTAAATCTAATTTGTCTTCTACTATCCACTTTGTTCTCTATTATCATGTTACGAATTCTGTCAGCTGTAAGTAACTAATCGAGCAATGTACTATATTGTTACCCAAGTAGAAAAAGAAATCTATTTGAACTGTTCTAAATGCAGCTCCATTGTCGTATCGCTCACTCGTAACCGGCAAATATACCGCACCCTATCGCTCACCATCCTTCCTTTCTGCTCGTGACAAATGCGACAAGACGGCAAAAGGAAGCGGTAAATCTCCAAGGGCTCTTCGCCTCACACAGAGAGCTTGCCGAGCAAAAGAAAAAGAAGCTCCTCGTGAGATGGTTCGCTCGTAATCATGGACGTGTCCGGGAGAAATGACGGACGGAATGACACGTGGGAGTACCGATAAAAACGTGAGTGCGTTGATCTCTGAGGACTACGTCCTACGTCCTCTTGGCCATTGAAAGGGCCAAGTTCAGTAAGGCTTGTAAAGGAGTCGGAGGGGGGCAGTAGAATTATATCTAGAAGATGAGAATTTTTCAACATTGCGTAATAATAATTCGACTAAGGGAAAATTTTGACATCCACACGTAATTCCGCTCCATTTGCTTCCGTGGTTCAATTCCGCTTCCCTTTTTCTACCAGAATTTTCTCTTGGAATCTTCTCTTGTTTGGAATTGTGGAAACTGTCACTGAAATATATCCCGTTCCTCTGTTCTGAAATTTGATATTGGTAGTATCTATTTGAAATTGCTGAAATTTCATGTATAATATAAAAATTCCGCAACTTTAATATTTGAAATGATAAAATATTGATTTTAAAAATTTTTCGGTTTTTCTTCTTCTTCTAACAGGGAAATGGTTAAATAGTAATGAAGAGGATTTAAATTGAATGCCATGGTTGCACGCATATCTGATTGCATTATTGTAGAGGATTTTTTTAAATGTAGACGACGATTCGTCGAGGTCGCAAAGGGAGTAGCATGAGTCACGCTAGTCACATCTGACATTATAAGTCGCGCACGCAAGGTTAAAACAGATTCACGGACGAGGAATTTCAACCGGTGCGAGCTTAAGACATTTCTTATTTTTTCATTGACGAAATTCATGCAACATTAGTCACGGTAGACATAAAAATTCCTTACTACTACCTACTATCGATTTCTATAATACGGTCAATTCATCTCTTAGCGCGCGACGCGCCGTTTCGGATTTTCTTCCGATAAATATACAAGAACGTCTACGAGAATCGATAAATATTTAACGCGTCGTCGCTGAAACAGTTGCGATCCAGAAATATCGCCCTAGATTACGAGCTTTCCAGAGAAAGAAAGACTTACTGTATCTTTAAGCATCTATTGTGATAGTCTATTTACGAAATATATATGTTGCTATACACATATATGACAGATATCATGATTACATAAGAATATTATCGAATAATACACTTTTGTATTAACTAAAAATTATTCTTGTCTATGGTTTTAAATATAAAAAGATTTCTTAATCATTATTTTTATTATTTTTATAGATTAAAATTAACCATAAAAGACAAATGCCAAGTAACAAAATTATTATTTAATGATTACCATTAGTTTCATTTTAACCCAATAAAACATACTAAGTACAACTTAAAAAAAATTTTTGTCTGCTGCATAAATTCATATTTTTTTTGGAATGAGACTCTTTCTATGGACAATTTAGAAAAACATATTATTTTAAGAGTGCAAAAACATATATTGTTACTTAAATATATTATTTCTTATTATAATTTTCATAAAAGATGAAAGACAATATCTATTGGTAATAATTTTTTTTTATAATGTCAAAATTAATTTCACATAATACCTTTTTTAAAAATTTTACCGCATATGTAATATTCAGCGTTTCGTCTCCGCGTGGCCTTGATCGCTCTTACGTCTTCACTCCCTTTTCACCCTGCTTTCACTTCTAGATCATTCGTGGCAGTGCTTAAGAAAGTGCGTACGTGTGATGGCTGGCCGGCACGTGCAAATGTTTGCGAAGTAGATTAAAAAGCGAGCATCTGGTCGCAAGGAGAAAAAGAAAGTCGACTGTGGGTGATAACATGGAGGGAAAGAAGGCGTGAAAGAACCGGAGGGGTATAATTGCACCAAATGTTTTTTCGCGTTTCAATGAAGCTACTATGACACCTCTTTTACACTGTCCATCTCTGTCATTCTTTTCTCTCTTCGTCTTCTCATCTTCACTTCTCTTATTGTGACTTTTTCACTTTGTTTGAATTTTTTATCATTTACGTTTAATTTTTATAAAAATTATTCTTGCCTATTCTGCTCTTGCAACTTTTCGTTTATATATTATCTAATTAATCTAATATCTAATTTAATTTAATATTAAAATTTGAATTTATTATTCTATTAATTATGAATTAAAAGAAACACTTTATTAATTTTTTTCCTTGAATATTTGTAACTATTTTTTTTTATATAGGAATGCTACTTTTATTTTAATAAAATGTAATTAAATCAAATCATATACAATATAGAACCTTTATATAACAAATTATATACAATATAGAACCTTTAATTTAATTCTTTAATAATTTTTGTAGCTTTTTTTAATTATATTTATATTTGATATTTCTAACGTATATTTCTTTTTTTTTCTTTCTCTTTCTCTTTTGTAACTATATCCATGTCTTTCTTTCACTTCTCATAATCCTTTCACCTTTCATAAGTCTTAACTTTCTTTTTTCTTTTTCCCCCCGTAAGTCTTGAAGCTCGCGTCTTATCCTCCTTATCCTTGTCTCCTTTTCTCCCTTCTGCATTCCTTTCGTACTTTCATACTCGATTTCTATTTCCCCGAGGAGCGACAGCGGTCTCCTGATTCCCACTGGAAGAATCAACGACTCTGCGGCCGAAGACAAAGCACGGTCGTCGATGATGTGTCTGGTTCGTCGTTCGGCCGGATAATCCGAGCGGCATTCGTCGACCAGAATCGATAAGGACGAGGACGAACGAGATAACGGAATTGATCGAGCGAGAATCGGAAAATTAGTGGCGCCCATTGACAGAATGCTCGTCGCATATCGTCGATGGTCGATAGTCAAAGAAATCAAGCGTGCACGCGTATATGCACATATAGAAATATGCTGTTAGTCATATAAAAAATAGTGTTTAAATTGTTTTAAATTTATAAAAAAAATTGATAAACAAGTTAAATCAAAAGTAAATTTAATTATAGAAAATAACATTTAGTAACTTTATTGATAATAAAATAATTGATAAAGTTGCATAAAATTAAATTCTTTTGTAATACATTTCGTTAACTTTATTATTTAAATTTTTGTTCGCAGATCAATAAGTTACTTAATTAACTCATTTTCAGTGCATATTTCAATTTTAAATGATTATCGTATTGCCGGTGAGGAAAATGCAATTGATTTGGATAATTTATCTACAAGGTATAATTGCTTTCGTTGATAAGATCAACGATTATCACTTTTTAATATGATTTTGTAATAATTATAATTACATTAAATCAATAATACGTTATTGACAATTACTGTGTTCTTCAATTAATCTAATGGAGATTTAATTATAACATCTGATCTCCATTAAATAACAAGGTGTATAGTTGACTAGATAAATGAAGAGATATTCTCTTCTCTGTTTTGGGATTTAAATTCCCCGAAGAACAATAAGCACAAACTTTGGAATCAGACCTTAACAAGATCATTAATGTACAGAATATTTGTAAAGTGCTTGTTAAACTTTGGAAATATATTCATCGAGATTGCATTATATCTCTGCAAAAATTTAAATCAAATCATGATTATATTGCATTATAGAACGTTAAAAACTATTACTTAATAATGAGTTCGTTCAGTTTTTAGCAATGTATATAATAAGATTTTATTAATTAGTTATTCTTATAAATTTAAAAAGTTTTGGTTTTAAAAATTGCCAATAACATCGAACATTATAAAAATGTAATGTTAAAAGATTATTTATATAAGATATACAAAAATATACTTTAGATGTACAAAAATATTAATATGTATTTGATTAATTCTCTCGGATAATTATCGGATAGCAACATGAAATTTTCAAGATTATCAAAAAAAAACGGTCTCTAATTACGAAGTTATATTTTTCTTTAACTTATATCGCTAAGATTTAAATTTTGATATCATAACACACGCTAGAATATGTAATTTCAAGTCATCAAAGCTGTAATATTTTGTATGAAAAATATTTGTGCAATTCGCTTATATCACACCATCGTTGGTCATAATCACGTGCCATAATCATAAATCTATAGAATTTTCGTTTGCACTATCAATCGATTTGTAGGGCCATGTTAACATGGTATTGCGTCGTGCTACGAGCTATTCTCGAGGCTCAATCGACGAATATCTTTCACGAGCTCGTATATACGTTCTCATTGTCGTTCGCCTCTCAGGCAGGATTTATAATACTAGAGCACGCGTACACGATGACACGTTTCGATCGCATTGCTGGTCCGGTGAGTTGTTGTTTACCTTCGATATCCACCGCACTAATCAGTATCCGTTTCCTCAGAATAGTAAATCTTCGATACAAGTCGTGCTACACTCTTGATAGCAATTTATAATAAATATTATTATTTGTTATAAATTTATGCATTGTTTCAACAGTTTTATAATAATGTACCTATTTTAATTATATTCAACGCATATTCCATCACATAGTATGATATAAGATTGCTTTTGACATAAATTATGAAATGCAATGAGAATTTTTCAGCTGAAGAAATGTAGCAAGAGAAATATACATTTACATGGTAATGAAAAGTCGCATTTACTTATCTTTATGTTCAGCAACAAAATGAATTTATACGAGTAGTGAAAAATGCGTGCTCTCATGTTAAATGTAAGAGTGCTCTCTTATTGTTAGATGTATGTTCACACGCGTGCATATATGCGTGCGAGAGCCTTTTTCCTGCTAGGCTAACTTTGTTTGACAGGAAACTGCAGGTCGCATAGAGAAAATTGAGTTTTCCTGGTGTTACTGCCACGGAGCCTATCAGGAGCAGCGCGTATTCGGTCTCGGAGTGACGTTTCCTTTCTGTTCTTTTATCTCCGTTCACTTCCTTCGATCCTGGCTTCTTCATTTTCCACCTCCTTTCTTACTCGCCTGTTCCTTTCCTTTGCTTGGACTTTGTCGACATGAAAGTTCGGAGGACTTTCAGACAACAATAATATAGTTATTTCGCGTGTGCGAGGGAGAGCAGAAATCGAAGAATGGTCATGAAAGTCCCCAAAGGGCATTATGAGAAGTTACTCATCCCGTTTGGAACTTTTATGAAGTTCGATTAAAGCTCCGATTATCACGTAACGGTGTGTGAATATCGATGCAATTATAATGTGCAATATTCATTGCTTTTATAAAGGATTTATGTTAAAAGTCATTACAGGAACGATGCAAGAGAAATGTATTGCATGCGCAAAAGTCAACATTTAATTAAAAAACTAATGACAAAATAATTTTCCTTTAAAATCAAGTTAGAAAGAATAACATTCAAATAACTCCTAACAAACATTCTGATAGCGTTTGCGTATTCGCATGGAAAAAATTTTATTCGTATATTTATTTAGTTTTTTATAGCATGCATATAGCATGCATTAATAAGATATCTGTAACATCTGCACAATGGTTATTTGGTTCGATAAACAAGTATTACAAAATTTTTTACATTCTGCAGAAATATTAGTCAGCTATGCATACAAAGGCAGAACAGCGCGAAACATAAAAACGAGAATATATTGTTATTTCGGGAAAGCTTGTTTTCATTCGTTGCTTTTCTTTAAGACCCCTTATATTAGATTCCTTTGTATTAGATTTTATATTGTTTTATTCAACAAAGTTTCACAACAAACATTCGGATTATCTAACAAAAATAAAAAATTTGATAATAATGAATTGATCTTTGAATACAAGGTCTTATGAGAACAAGCAAAATTATATTTAAAATAAAATATCAGCATTGCTGTTTTTCTTTATCAAGTTTATTATTGAAACCAACAGACACGGTATTTTGCGCCAAGTCATGCGTAGCAGTGAAGTAAATTGTGTATCTATACGCGAGCTGATTGAAAATGTACTCTAAATATTATTATCTTGAAGCATCATCATTTCTTGATTCCCAATCATTTTTCAAAATATACTATTAATTTACATATATCAATATAATATATTTTTCAAATTACATAAATAATATTTATGATAACTCTGCGCATTATTTTCTTTGCAAATAGTGTAATATTTACATATTTTACGTTAAATTTTAAATTTGTATTTTAAACACCATTATTTTGGACCATCATTATTTCTTGATATTCAATTATTTTTCAAAATATACTATTAATTTATATGTATATGTATATAAATGTAATACATTTTTCAAATTACATAAATAATTTTTAACTGGATAACTCTGCGCATTATTTTCTCAATCAGTGCAATTTTTACATAATTTACATCAAATTTTAAACTATTATTATTAGTATATTAAAATTATATTATATTAAAAAACAATTGATTATATATGAATAAGGCAATCGAAATGGTGATAAAGAATATTTACGCGAGCAAAATGCGCCAAAATCGATCCACGTAGACGTATGTGTGCGGCACGTGCCGGTGCGAGGATTAATGACGGCGTGTCGTTACTGCGTTCGTTCCGGCGGGATATACGGTCCGTTACAACCGCGGAATTGCTACCGAGAAGAAATTTTATATCGCACACCGGCATTGCCTTATGGGAGTTACACTTTTATGCCGCGGCCGCGATACAATTTCGCGTTGCGGACGTAACGCGGAGAATTTCCGTTCGGCACGTTGCAGTGCGGCGACGAGATATATCGTTCTCGAGTGTGGCGCATACACGAAACGATACGTAGTGAGGGGAAAATTGCGGCGAGACCGCGGAATCACTACATTGAGGGAAGACTACTTGTAAGACGACCGCCACTCCTTCCGTGAATTGCGTGCGAAGTTTCGTGTTCGCATCCTTGGAAGGATTTTGATTAACGATGAGCATTGATTTCTTATTACTAAGTTTCGTGACAGGTCTCACCAATCTTTCTAAAACTCTCGTTAAGGAATACGGCGCGAACGATTTATCAATATTTCACAATTCGTTAAAAATGGAAATGATTATCAATCACATTGGCCAGTAATAAATCAGATGAAGCGGCTCAAATTTTCGGATATACTGGAATATTCAGACGTTATCGACATTCAGTTTTTACCGGGATTTAGAGACAACGCTCTACATAACTTGGATAATTCAGGTAACACAAATATAGCTGACCTGCTCCGGATAATTTAAATATTTTGAAAATTATAATCAGCAACTTGTTATTTACATTTTATAAGAACAAATCCAGATTCTAAATACTTAAATTTATTCTAGTTATTATAAATATAAAACAATTGCTCCAACACATTTACAGCTTCAAGCGGGACAATGAAGCTTTACAAAGGACAGATCTTTTTAATGCGAAAATTCCAGGAAAATAATTTCCAAAGATCGATTTCACATTTCAAAATATTATTCCCTATTTAAAAGACCGTTTTTGCTTCTGCAGGAATTACATCCGAATACTGTTATGCGGTATTTAAATGCGGTCTCATTGTCTGTGTATGTATCGCATGTGCGCAATATTATGCAATAAACGCGAACAAGCAAAATTTCGACTCAATTTTATGTATCTGTCGAATAAATGAAATATTTTACGCATATACACATGCACACATAACATACAACAAATATAAACAACGCACATTCGTCAATGGCG
The DNA here is from genome assembly GCA_021460005.1 of Tetramorium alpestre. NCBI lineage: Eukaryota > Metazoa > Arthropoda > Insecta > Hymenoptera > Formicidae > Tetramorium > Tetramorium alpestre. The sequence goes on along the minus strand of JAJVSH010000036.1, from coordinate 1,280,887 downwards.
TTGTCACATGTCCGCTATTATGAACATTTTGTTTGCCGAACATGGTCAATTTCTTGTAACAGCTATATTATCTCGGTCGGTGCAATCCTTTTGTACATATATAAAAATTGCGAGAGAAATAACTCTTATTTAGTAATATATTTATCACCATTGAATACGCTTCTTTAATATTGGAAAGAGTAATACTTTAAATCTTGCGGGATTTATCTGTTCTTTTTTTAACTTATGATATAACCGTAATAGAGAAAAAAATGAATAGAACTAAACAAAAAATATCTAGATGCTCTATTAAACATTGTATTTATTCAGAGTAAAATAATCCTTGCAAATAATACGAAAGAATATTAGTTCCTAGCTAGTTTTCTTTCCTAGCTAGTTCTTAATCTTATAACTAGATTAAAAAAATAATAGTTAAGAAGATGTCATATTTTCTTGGTATCATCAAATATTTGTGTTGTCAATAGATATTTTTGTTAGAGAAAAGGACGCGTTCTTGACATTAGTCGACGATCAAATGCTTTTGTGTAGAAAATGATTATAGCTAGTCACCGATATTTGAAGGACACTTTACGTTCCGCGGACTGATGAAATGATTGAACAAATAAAAGTTTTCCCATCCGGCCGAGAATAGGTATATCTCGAAATTGAACAGTAAATATGTGCGATACATCGCGGTCACGATCGCGTGACTTCGACACGAGTAGGAAAAATGCCAAATAAAAACACAAGTTCGATGTATTTGATTTAATATCAAAGTTTTTTTATCACGTGATTGCCAAGGATGTTCGAACTGTACTCATTTGAGATAAGTATTCAGGTACAAATGACTATTATTGATAAAATCTTATTACCAATTCTAATAAAAACATGAAAAAAAATGTATTTTTTAAATTATGTCAAAGTTGTGAATTTACTAACATAGAAATCTCATTTCACGTTATGAGAAGCTTATGGGAATATCAGAGGTAACATTCTGAGACTAAAGAGTGGCGTAAGGCAAGTTTGCATAATCTCTTTAAAAAAGGTACATCATTTTTTGTGCTCCTGCTTTACGTAAAAAAACGCTGCTTTTTCAAGATTGCATTTACTAATTTTAATTAGGATTCTGCAAAAACTTGGAAGATTGAACTTTACTAAATGTAATAATATACTTATATGTAATAATATACTTATGTATTTCGGTGGATTCTTTCATTAATATATCTAATCTTGATACATATACGCATACATTGCCACTTTTTTAATGATAACATAATATTTAATTTTCTTTTTTAGCCAAAAAGAAAATTAAATATTATGTTATCATTAAACAGCATTATAAATGTTCGTTATATTATATATCATAACTTATACAATAATGATAAACAAACTTGTTACTTAATATTGTGATTTAATATCTGTATGTGAGATTGTCTTCTTACAATTAGTTAATAAATTAATTTTATTAAAGTTTATTTGTATTAGAGATTTATGCAAATAAATAATTTTTAAGTGATTATCCAACTTTAAAATTAACTATTTTATCAAATAAACGAGAGCCAAAAATTAAAAATAAATTTATAATGTTAACTTTTTATGAAAAATGAACAATTCTGATATTTTTCTACAATACATAGTACGAGAAGAAAAAAGTGTCTCTCTTTACAATACGACTTATGACGAAGCATTAAGCAAATCGTGATTCTCATAAAGAATTAAAATTAAAATGCCGCGAGTAAACCTTCGCGGAAAATAATCCACAGTCAGCGTCCTGCTTGAGAGAGCAGATGGTATAAGCTCACTTTGGGAACGTCTCGGAGGGTTGTCGAAGGGTCGCGCTGAGTGGCGTCAGGACGCGCTAACAATGGGTAAAATGGCTAGCTTGCGGTTCGTTTTACGTTGGTTGAACTTTCGCGGCGTGCGAGGATTTCCGACCTTCCTTTGATTTGTTCTCTCCAAGCACATCTGAAACCCCTACCCCGTGCATATATTCCCTGTTCCAACTCCCTTTCCTGCAGAATATTGAAATTGGAGCCACGCTATTGAATTGCATTGACAAATTGGATTTATTTAAGATGCCGTTAAAGATACAGTTGTCGATTATTTAAATAGCAAAGATAAAGCAAAGATAAAAATAGCAAAGAATAAAATCGCAATTTTTTTATTAAAGTTGCTTTATTGCGCGAATTTATTTAAAAAAAAATCGTAGAGAAACATTTTTATTTGTAATAATGCGAGAAAAATAATAGTATTATAATTAAGTATTAGTATTATATATAATAAAATAGTAGTATTTCCACTTTTGAAATTGATATCTTTTTATGAATTAATATAAAATATTAATTATTAATGCTATTAATGTTTCCTATGTACAGAAACGTGATTGTCTCTTTATTCATATACTGTGGTATGATTTATACTACATTCTGCTACACTGTTTAATTACATGATAGTGTTATCGGTTTCTCTCTAATAATTACCTAGCTCTCATTCGCGCGTTGCTTGCGCTTTGCCACGGAAATTGAAATTGGAGATTTGCCAACGAGGTGAATGATGGAAATGATTTACATTTCCACACATACATGTAACATATATTGTATGTACACATCCACTGATAAATTTATCGTTTTCATTATATATTTATTAATCTTTAAGATTTGAAGGAACAGCAAAAAATATATTTTCCTACAATTCTTTGTTTACTAAATTAAAATTAATTTTTAAATTAAATTCTAGATATGTGTGTTATTAAAAATATATTAAAAAATTTTCCAAAAATTTCTTGTTATTAACTTTGCAACATACATGTATGCTTTTAATAAGAGTATGTGCTATTCTTCACAGCATGAGTAAAACTATTTGATACTCCGTTGAAATTTCACGTCTAGTCACATTTGCCCCGTCACGTACCGTGCCTCTATAAAATAAACGGTGAATTGTGGACTTTTGGGTTCGGGAAATTTAATTGCTCGCCACCCCGTCGCGTCAATGTGAATCGATCCTCGTTGTGGTCGGCCGTTCGACTTTCAAAATCGGCTCGGCTATTCGACGCCCTTCCGGAATTGGGTTTCCTGTGTCGGCCGTGTTTGAGCAACGCGTTTTGTAGAAACGCTCCGGCATATTGCGCTTCGTCGTTGAAAAGAAAGGTCCATAGGACCATAGGTCCATAGGTCGATTCGCCGTTATTTGCTCGACCGGAGTCCGAATGAAATTCCCGAACCATTTTGACGACACCATTTTACCTACAATCATTTGCGAGCCACAACTTTTTCCAATCATCTCTCTTTACTTTAAGGGCCAAACATTCTTTTGGTTCTTAAATATCAACAGACGCGGTAGCGTCTCCCGCCAAGTATGTTTTACAGGGCTTATATATTACGATTGTGATCAATCACGAAAAAAAAATTAATTTTAGAGGCATATTAGACTTTTAAATTTTTTTTCTACGAAAACATTGTACACTTAATATAAAATAATGTTTCTTTTTTATTTATAGTAAAATTTATCTAAATTTATAATTTATATAAATTCATAATCATGCTTATTGCTAAAGTATATAAGGTATTCGAAAATTATACAAAATAGGAAGTTGTAAGACTTAATTTATTTGCTACATATAATATAGCTAATAAATTAATAAAACGATTAAATTAACCAAGTTAAACGCGTTTAGTCTACATTTAGAAATAAATTTTGTAGTGTAAAAAACTAATAATTCTTTTCTATGCACCGTTGAGATATACTGAAATATCTCTGATATTTCATTCTCTCGAAAATTACATCGACATGGCATTATCGACCAGCAATTAACATGTAACTTGATTACATCCAGTATGAGCTGCCATTACCATACATCCTCTTGAAATGGCATTGATTATACTGGGTACGATTTAACACAGTTTCGTTACCATGTCAAGGTATTTCCAAAAAGTGGATTAGCGGTCGATTCAAATTGTCGTGTCAATAAAAACGTTGCAAACGTTTGGCGGAGGCTAAAGCGGATTACCGGAAGCCGATTTCTCAGACTAATTTATTGCTACGCAATCTACTTCGCACTCGTTTCCTGAAATGCCGGAATTTTTATTTATGTCGCGTGTTATCCCGAAGCAAATATTTCCGTCTACAAAACACAATCCGAATCGCCGACCTTTTTCTAGTTTTATTTTAGTTCATCGCCTGTTGATCTATTTTGTTTTGACGCTAATATTGCGTACAATGTTACCTCTGCCTATTTCGCTTTGTGTATACTGTACACGTGTGTTACAATAGCCGTTATATTCTGACGCAGGGTTGATCAATCCTGTTTACTTTGGATAGTATACACCCAACGGCTACGCTGCACGAAAGTCTCCTAACAAATTTCGCAATTGACAAAAGCTGATTTTTACAGTGACTTTTCATCGTCTCGCGTTTTATCTTGTTTAGAAAAATTTTACATGATAGATTGGCGAAATGTCGACATTAAAACTGTATTGATATTGTGTGCAATATTTTTAAAATAATAATTAACTTAATAAAAATTTTAATTAAAATGTAATGTTGTACTCTCCATTTCTTTTTCTACAAAAAAGAATAACCTAAAAAAAAGAGAAATTAAATAAGTCTTAATAGAAAACTAAATGATTTTTTTATTTTGAAGTACGGATGTTTTCATTTCCCTCTACTATTTCCAGCCATTCATAATTAATACATATTTTTTGTTTTTTTTTTTAATTTTTATGTAGACTTGCGAAAAAATGCATATGAATAAAAAAAGTATGTCAAAGATGCCCGTGCAAATTTTAAATGAATTATTGCGTGAAATTTATTCCGTTTCCGGATAGTGGCGCGATACGCTATCTCTGGTATTGTGACAAGTTACACACAATGGTTATTTTTTATCCTCCCGTATTCGGGAAATTAAATAACAGGGAAATTTATTTCTCGCGAGAACGCACAATCCGTTTATAATTTCGTGTCGCGAAATTGCGCTGCGCTTTAGTGGCATTTATTTTCATGACATCGATGTCATGATATTTACGAAGTCCATGATTGGTGGCTGTACAATAATGATATTTATTTTCAGTTATTTAATTGCAAATACATTTTATCTTAAAAAGAAATTATATTTATTTTTGCAGATTTTATCTGAGAAATTTTACAAACTTATAATATGTATTAATATTTTTGGTCATATAGGTAAATATATGCAACTGCATATTATAAATAACAAATTTAAACAATACAACTTCCATAATCAACTTTAATATTTTATCTTTTAAATAATTTTAAATAAATAGAGCGATTGGAGATAGATTCAAATTAGTAGAATCAAAGAAAAATATAAAATACAAAATAGTTAACAAATATAAAAAAATAAAGTTCAAAAATTTAATAGAAGTTTGTATCATTAAAAATATGTTAAAATATATTAAATTATAACGGAACAAATTTTTTAAATAAAAATTTAATGTATTTAAGAATAATTAAAAGAAGATTTGAGTTTCATAAAGAAAGTAATAAAAATTAATTGGACTGTTCTTTTGTTCGTTCCGTTTATACATAGGTAAGTTGAGTAAACATTTTTTTCACTTAGAGACTATCGCTACATATTCTACGTACGAATATTTTCCTCATCTGAAAAATATCACTTTAATTTCGTTTCACTCTGAAAAATATTACGATCCTGTCTCGTAAACTTTTTGCGCCGCGATAATATGCTTGGGTTTATCGTTATTATATGATTATCTTTTCTTATGAAAGTAATCATACGGAGGAGATTCGCGCAGATGATGATTTCCCACGAATAATGCTCACACGTATTCGAAAACGTCATAAAATTGTCACCTGTTATTGGAATTTACTGGAAAATACATATGAGATGATCAGTGCGCAATATTCCTCGACATAATGTAATTTCCTTTCGAAATAAATTATTATTCTTCATCATGCTATTATATGAGTATGCAATAGTTTTGTCCATTATAAAAATGATATTGGCGAATTTTTTAAGAGTTTGATATGTCAATTATAAAAATATATACTTCGACACACGTTAAGAATAGATTTTTTATTTAGACCTAAGACAAAAATATTTATAAAGGAAAATGTCATATATTAAGTAATTGAAACTGTGAACATTTATAAATTAAACAAATATAGTTATTAGCTTTATTATAATTTTAATCTTACATTTAAATATATGAAGATATTTAATATTTTAAAAGATAATAATATACTAAAAAAAATAGTAATTATTATCAACTTATAATTTATTTATAATTTTCTAAGAAATTTTCTTTCAGATTTTGATATTCTATATTTAAAATTGTTTATGTAACAATGTATTATTCAGCTAGTAAGAATTCAAGTTTCTAAAATTCCGAATGTTCTTTTTGTATTTTATCTCTAAAGTATAAAGGAAGAAATAGAATTTTTTATATAAATCTATTTTTTATCTTATTAATATTCTTGTAGTTTTTGTATTAAAATTTAAAAAAATTGTTTAATTGTAAATTTTAACAATGCTTACAATTTTATATTTGCATTGCAAATGTGTGTGGGTGCGTGCGTGTAAATTTATAGATATATTTATCAAATATATATACGCATATATACATATATAAATTTTAAAAGATATAAGAATCATAAATCTACTATTGGCTAGAAGCTCTATAAAGATCCATATATTTATTCATGTAAAAACACAATCGAGCAGTCGAGCAAAACAATCCACGACGATATCTAATGGATCGCTAAGCGCAACGTCCAAGTTATCTCGCAGTCTTGCGTGTCTACACGTAAAATGTATGCAGAATGCAATTTCACTGAAAGCCACAACCAGCAGCCCGCGAAAAAGCTGTGCGCTCGTCGGAGACAATTCCGATAGAACAGCATGTGAAGAGCGTCTTCTCGATCCATTCTTTAAATCAACAGGGACTCTTTACGAATCCTCAGTCCATTGGATCGCGAACAAATGAGTATACTTCAATTACTGCGCATGCAACAATTAATTAAGTCGCGAAGAACGCAATTTAATGGTGAAAATTATTTTCTGTAACAAGTTGCAACAATTTCATATTGAGTAGTGAAAGAATTAAAAATTATATTACATTACTTTTGTTTTTTAAAATCATTTATTATTAAAAATATTATTCACTTATTTCTTAATCTAAATAATTGCAAAAAATTAATGAATATAAAGAAATTAAACAAATTAATCGGTACATAAAAAGAAAAATGTTACTAAAATATTCTTTAGTAGTACATTTCATAACGATTATGATACTATAATAAGTTAAAAAATTAAAATAAATGATATTGATAATATTGATCAAAATACTATTTTTAACTTTAAAAATGAAAAAGGCAAAATATATTTTTAATTAATCTTAAAAGTAAGTAAATTTTATAACGATATGATATACACTTAATCTCTCGATTTTATCTTATGTATTCTTCTATGCAAATTTATATAATTCCTCAACAATCTAAAAAAAAAAAAACAATTCTTGTCGAGAAATGTCGTTGAGATGTCCGATGTATTCTTTAAATATTGCTCGGAAGAATAGTTTTACGTCAATAATGTGAAATGAAGCGATGAATAGTTAATATCGTAGGCAGATTGATCCGCTCAGATTTCTTATTCTATGAACGTCTCAGCGCTTTTACTGAGACAGCTTTCTCGCGTGTTGTGACATGTGAAATTCTCTAGTTTCCAAATTGTAAATGTTACTTATTTGAAACGCGATGCAATGCATTATAACTAAAGTTAAAATAAATTAATACAAAACTCAAATTATCAAAGAATATTACTGATTATTAAACTTGTTAAATCTTATTAAATTTAACTTTCAGAATTATGTTACAGTGTTATCTTGCAGTTATTATCAAGCAATTTGTATAAAGAAATTTTATCGTGTTTAAAGAAATTAATATAGTTTTTGTAAAGTATATATATATATATATATATATATATATATATATATATATATATATATATATATATATATATATATGTATATAATTTTTTATGTTACTACGTGCATAGATAAATCTATATTTGTTTTTATTGAATGTGACACTGGTGACAGCGTTTATTGTAATTTCAAAGGTTACATCGTGTGAAAAGTGAGGCTAGATGACACGTATAGTGACGACGATATGACGTACGCGTAATACTTATGGCGGTATAGGACCGGCAGCACGTCACGCAGTTTGACTGATGTCTACAAACCGCAACTTTAGTGCAACGGAGGTAGTGTGGCTGAAATGGTTATGTATCGAGCGATATGGAAAATGGAAAGAAGTGCAATTGACATAATATAAGAGAGCCTAAATTTCAAATCGATTTATTCCGTGCACGTTCTTTTTTTGCGCGTATATAATAATAATTTATTAGTTTAATTTTAATTCGATACTTTTCCTTCTCTCAATCGTTTTGTATGCAATAATGTATCATTTACATCATTTGCAATACGAATCATTTACGTACGTAAAAAATTTGAATAATTACAAAATGTATAATTAATTAATTTACATAATATTTCGCGTTTCTTTATAAGTATGCATTACCTTTATTTGATAAAAAAATTAAGAACTTAAAATATACATATATTTGAATTTATAAATATATTTTTATTTCTACTAATTATATTATATCTTATAATGAAAAATGTTATATTTAATGTAAATATACATTTCAAGTAATAATTGATTTTTAAATTTAGCATTTCTAAAAAGATATATTTGATTTCGAAATATAAGAAAAATGTGTATAAAAGTACTCAATTTTATTTAACGTATAATAATTATAGTTAAGTACAATCAAAATTTCGTTAAAGTATACTTATTTTTCGCTTTTGCGCTATACAAAATTTCCGGTTTATTCATTCGAACCTTTTAATATCGATCGTAACTACAAATGTCAGATATCTGATCTACATGCGCATGTGGAATATCAATGTTTAGCGATAAATAGTAAAATTCACATGCACAAGATTTGCGTGGTCCAATTTAGATAGGTTGTACATACATACATACATACATATGCGCGCGTGAATGCAATCGCATAATTTCATACGACTAGACGCACCTGTTTCGATACAAAATTCATGATATACTGGAAAGCCCGTTGCTAGACGAAATGAAGAAACTTCCATAGAAAACAATGATTATCTTTTCGAAAATAAACACATATCTTTTATATAAATGTATATACATATGTATTATGTACATATAAAAGTATGATATGATTTATATTATATAAAATAATTAAATTGGAATAACTGAAAAAATAATAAGATTATTATATAATAAATTGCTTGCATCTCTAATTAATGAAAAAATCAAATCTGTATCATATAGAATAAAGAAAGAAAATTTACTAATCAAGAATTTCATTATTCTCTAAATTTTAGAGAATACGAATCCAATGACAATTTATAAATTTATACAATAAAATCTAAATATAGTAATTTCCTTATTTAAAAAAACATGATAAAAGAATAAATATAAATATTATAAAGTGTTCTATATATGTATGTAATTTATTTATTTTTTAAATATATATATTTGTTAAATATAGAATATAATAAAGTAAATTAAAATCTCTACTTAAAAAAAAATTAATAATAGTTGTAATTCTATTTACGAGAAATAAAATGCATACGATTCATTGAAATCACAGCTGAGTTAGAAAATATTAAATCTGCCAAAAAAAGAATCTATCATAAAAATTTTTTAAGAATAATATTAACAATGCGCATATCCTATTCGAAATACTTTGGATTTATTCTCTATGCATGCACTTTCACGTATATATGTATAAAGTATCTATATAAATAAGAACTAATGGTCTGGACAAACGGAGATCATTTTTCTCCAAACCGCAAGGTATTCACAAGCAGATTCTTAGTGATCGCATGCCCGAATGAATCCGGTACCAATTGAACATTTTCTAAGTGTTTAAAATTGTATAATAATCCGGTTAAATGATGATAAGGCGATTACGCCACATCCTCAATGTGAGATCCGCTACGCATCAAAAATTAATACTTTCAAAATTACTTAAAAAGACAAGGTTATATCCTCGATATGACTCTTCCACTTTAAAAAGTATAAAAGTGAATCAAATTTAGTAAAGGAAAAATGCGCGAAACATGAATTGTTACATGCAGAAATGTACATATAATTTTTTATATATTTATGAATTTTTATGCTATTAAATCTTAAAAATTATCAATGCCATTTTTTTTAATATTTGTGAAATAAAAAAAATTATGAAAATTCCAAATTATTAAGTAGTAGTATAAAAATTCCAAATTATTAAGATATTGTCATTAAAATTGAGTTAAGTGAAAGATTTACTCGTGACACAGAGATACGATTAACATTATAACGTTGCATGCTTGAAAAAGGCTATTGTCACGTAACTGACATACCTGAGATTAACTTCGTTAACTATCCGAAAATTAATAATTTGTCTTACTTCAATGATGAAGGTACGACAGTTATTTCGAGTCTCACGAGAGATGTACATTTCGGTCACGAGCTTAATCAAACATGATAAATTAATTAAAGAGCTGAGAATGTTATGGAGTTAGTTCATCAACTTTTCAGCAAAATCAGAAGAAAGCTTTAAGAATTGAAGTTCAAATTTGCATATATTACCTTTAAATAAACTCTATAATAAAAAGTTTCAATATACATATACAATATACATACACTTCACACTGAAATTTACATTTACAAATTTTTTACGAGTAATAATCCTTTTTTATAAATATTCAAGACAAAAAGTTAAAATAAAATATTTCCAGAGAAATTCTTTTTCAGGATAAAGATAAACCCTTGCACATTTGCTTTTTGTACAGAAATTTTATACTGAATGTCTACTTATATAAAGCTCATTATAAAAAAATATAAGTAAAAAGTCTGTTTTTCTATATGTTTTTCTATGGCTTTGCACACCGTTGATTGCTTGCTTACTCGATATGCTTTTTCTTTTTCGCAAGTAAACACCATCACGTTCAGAAGAGATGGAGACAGAGAAAGAAAGAGAAAGCGAGGGAGAGAGAAAACATTCAACGAAATTACTTTTCCCACGAAGCAGGACCGAAGCAAACCGGGGTCTGTAGACCCCATTCGGCGCGATAAGAGGGCAATTGTGATCCACGTATTTCGCACGTGGAAAACTCTGCGCAACAATCGTGACGCTCGGCTAGATTGCGCGACGCAATATCCACCGTGATTATGTCGCCCGTCATATCTCGTGGACATAATTGAATTTGCAACGGTGAAGTCGCCCTGATTTTCCTTTTCGTCCGCCCACCGCACCACGGCCATACAAATACATTTTTCCATTCGTCCAAACACAAAAACTCGTTTATCTAATGCAAATCGCGATATCTCTAATAAATTTCAGATAAATTAAAATCACATAATTAATACGTTACAACTTTGTCGTCGATTACCATAATTTTGTGAGTCTCATCTTTTAAATATATAGTAGCAGTCGGGAAGATTTTTTTTTTCCATAATGCTTTGAAAGCTTTTTTAGATGTCCTAGCATTAGATACATTACAAGTCCTCGAAGACTCTTACAGATCCAATTTGGTCTTTGAAGCTTTAAAAGAAATTAGATTTCTCTCTGAATGTCGATAGGTTTTAGGAGAGATTTTTGCCTTCCTGCAGACTTGAATGGATTGTTTGTTTTCTGAAGTGCAAAACCAAAATCGATTAGCAAATTGTGATTAATATAAGTTTTCAGAGTATTTTATTCAAAATAATTAAATTTGCAATTCAATTTCCTCAGCATAAAAATTATTCGATTAATTAATGATAAATTAATCGTAAAGCTATCAGCGTGTAGTTCGGTAAGCATATTCAAAGCGTTTCCATTTCACAAATTTCATTCCAAATCGAAATTCCTATTCTCGTTTAAAGCACGTGGTAAATGTGCGGTTCGCGGTCATTCTTTAATATATTAATTATAAGAGCGAAAAAGAAGTTTGTCGGCTTAAAAACAGGAAATGCGTTTGATTAAAAGGAGTGGTAAAAGAAGGTCGGAAGGAAAAGCGACGTCAGTTCAATTTACGGTCGACAAAGCGCTCCCTCTTTCTTTCCTTCCTTCCTTCCTTCCTTCCGATGATTCCTCGTGTCGCCTCGTGCAGCACGAACTGTTTCAGAAAAGTCGCAAAGGCATTTTTATGATGCTACATCTCGCCGATATTTGTCAAACGTTTTCGACAATCTCTTTAATCTGCTGTTGCAATTTCACCTGACCATTTAGAAAGCGAGAGTAACTTATTGCTCCTATAAACCAGATATTGTAATAAAATTTGTAAATTGTATGTAAGATTAGATGAATGACTTTTATCTAAAAATTTATAAAGTTTTAATTATTTATTGAATTGAATAGGTTTAAAGAATCTTTGAAAATATGTTAACATTATTTATATGAAAAGAAACTACATGTGTTCTTATCATCAAAATCTTGTCATATTATTTTTTCATTATTGATAAAGAATATTTTGTTATTTAAATCACAAATATAATAAAATTAATGTTTTTAAAATAAAGTGCTAGTATTTAATCCAGCATGAGATCTGACAATATTTTCGGATTTGTTATTAAAAAAAAGAAAAAATAGTAAAGTACAGAATATTTTTGTCTTTTAATATTGTCACTCATTTATAATAAATTAAATTCTAAATATAATATCCTGTAAATGAGTTCTTTTATAACTAATAACTTCTTGCAGTCTTTTATACAAATTTTTAATACTCTATTCACAAAGTTTTAATTCTGATTTAATTCTTGAATTTGCTACCGTAACGAGATTAACTCAAGGAAAAGATGCTTAAAACCTCAAAATATTTTCAACTGAAAAATATAATATACAGCATAAAATTCAAGAAATTAAATTAAAATAAAAATTTACTAAATAAAGTAATAAAAAATATTGATGAAAGAAGTTATTCGAAGTAAAAGTGCTCAATTACAGAAAGTTTTCAGAGCTTAATTTATTATAAATAAATAGTAACATGAAAAAAGTTTATTCATGTATTTTATTTATTAGTTTAAGGCTTGTTATTCCTTTTTTGGGGTTATATATATATTATTATTTTTAATTAGAATTGTTTTTACAAAAACGATATTACAAAAAAGAAGGAAATTATGTATGTGGATATGAATCCCGCTCAGTGCGTGTGCGCTTGATAACAGAGCTTGGTACCATTCTGTATTAAAGCATTTCAAAATAGCAGAACGGCTGGAAAAGGCAGATAAGAAAGCATGTAAAGCAAATAGACAATTGTATGTAACAAAATCTTAAATCCTGCAAAGTACATAATACAGTTATATTGAATTCCATTTATTTGAATGGCTTTACTGCTTCTCATGTATCATTGCAAATGTTTAAATTCTTCACAATTTAATCAAAATAATTTTTTAATTTTTTGTCGTCCAATCTGGTTTAAATAATTTATATTAAGGAAACGAAAATACATTAAGAGATTAACAGTTACGCTTAAGAAATCCGCATTTAGAGAGTTAATACAGCAGAAACGGTATTTACTCTCGCAAAACCGTGTTTAAAGCCACCAAAGTGAATATATAATCTTTAAACAACATTTTGTAATTCTCAAAGGTACTTTAAAAAACGATAATACACGACGCGCTGACTTTTAAATGATATTTTTCTGTCGTGATATACTTCCATCTTCGCATCAGTTGTTTGCACATATAGGACAATGGGCTACGCTGTTTCCCTTTAATCCTTCCTTCCTTTGTCCCAACTACTTTTAAAAAGTTTTAGTGATTAGCATATTTACAAAAAAACGCCGTTCTGCATCCAGCCGCCTGCGAGAGCGGACTGTAACAAAGCGCGACTGAGATTAATTTTTGATGCATCTCTCTCTCGGCGTATGGAAATGTTTCCCATCGCCGGCTCTCTTACATTCAACGCGGAAGCTATAGGCTACTAGGGATAATTATTACGGAATTAAAATGCAAATGGTGCTCATAGAAAGGAAAGTTTGTATAGAGAGCCTCAACGGACATTGTTTACATTATGTTCAATCAAAGCGAATTGACGCAAGGTAGATTACGCCATAACTCATATGAATTTTAATTCATAAAGATTTAATAAGCATTAATGTCGGATGCATTCTAATTACTCAGCGGATTCTCCATTTGCGTCTCGTTATTAATTGGTCCATTAGCAATATTACATCTTCATATGCTTTTGAGCATAATGAAATGAAGCAAAAGGGAAGAACCGATTTATATCGGTTTGAGATGAAAAATTATTCTGTATCTCTTAAATCTTCATTGTATGTGTATTTACAGTAGTGTATAACTAATAATAAAACTAAACATAGGTAATTACATTATGATGCAAAGAAAGATATTCGATAAAAAAAATACAAATTTTACTTTATATTTAATTTAAGAAAAACAAAAATATTTAAACTTATATTAAATTATTTATAGGGTTGTTAAACTCACCCAGGTAGCAAGCTGACATTATTTATCGTCATTTTAACGTCAAAATGTTGTCAAAAAGGTTTTTTTAACGTCAGAATGACGATATAATATAAATAACGATATAATATAAATAAATTAGCTTGCTACCTGACGTAGCTACCCATCTTGTTCGGATCAGGCCCCCTCGGATTTTCTACTGTTCCCAAAGTTGAAAAACATTATGAAAGATAAATATTTTCAAGACGTCTCGAGGATATTCAGAACAATGTGACGAGTGATCTGAACAATATTTCAACTATGGACTTTAAAAAAAGTCAAAGATGCGTCAAGTGTATTGATACATGGGGGACTACTTTGAAAGGTAAAATATAACATTTTGTTGTTTAAGACAAGTGTCTTAAGTATGTCTGCATTTTTTTTATTGTTGCAGTCCGGTAACTTTATTATCAGACCTTGTATATGTAATGTATGTATCTACTTATTATCTTATATGTAATATTTTCTCTCAAATCTCTNCTCTTCAGAGTGAAATTTATGAACTCTCTCTCAAACGTCTTTGTCATAAACGAAAGAATGCACGACAGAAACTAGTCGAACTTGTCGGGAACTCGGACGACGCATATATTATCGCAATTGCCGCACCGTCGCGCCCAAAATACATCAATTCGCCTTAGCGTCTTCTCGGGATAGGAAACGTCTGCGTCTTGCTGCAAGAAACTCTCCTCGATGTAATTTCCATGTCATCTTGTTGCACGCAATTTATGCGCGTCCCACCGACCGCTTCCCGCGCAATTTAAATTGGATTGCTGGCGTGGCGTGAAGCGTGAACGCGAATTAATCTCGAGATTAATTAGCGAAAATACATTTAAACGGCCGCTATCCGTCCGCGAGAATGTCGGATGAGACGTGGCGTCGCCGGCTGCGCGTCACGTAGTCATGAATAATCCTCTTCAT
Source organism: Tetramorium alpestre (assembly GCA_021460005.1). Lineage (NCBI taxonomy): Eukaryota > Metazoa > Arthropoda > Insecta > Hymenoptera > Formicidae > Tetramorium > Tetramorium alpestre. Next base: position 1,265,485 of record JAJVSH010000036.1, on the reverse strand, counting down.
CCGTCTCCCTCCCCCCCCTCCTCGCATCGCAGAACGAGTGAAGCACCTGGAAGACGCCTGTGCATATCGGATATTCCGGACTTACCATCACAATCTAGCAACCGCAGATTTCATACGAAAATTGGAGTAACGTTTTCCTTAGCTGAAACGCCAGGTCTTCACTTATCACAAGTTTCCAGTTCGCAACAATAAACTCCTCCTAATCCTCTCGCATCTTTTAAGTCCTTTTTATATCATTTATATTCGCTTTTAAATTAATTTATAAGACATCACTTATTATTTGCTTTATATCTCCTTAGGGCTTTATTGCATCCATTCACTCTTTGAGAATATCGTAATAAAAAGTATGCGTAAAATGAAAGTCATATCCTATAATACAGGTACATTATATATGTGGTTGTATATTACATATGCAACGCGTTGGAGTAAACGGATAAACCGGAACTGTAATTATAACGACGTGAGAAGCTTCGTAAATTTCAGCCAATTATAATGAACCTTTGCGGTTGTAGCGAGACAAAGGTATTCATATGTCGAGTACGACGGATGTAATGCGGTTGCCAGACAGTTATGCATCTACGTTTTCGCATGCACGTGTGTTTTACACTCGGTTTGGAGTCAGCGTGAAATATGGAACGTTGCCTGTGGAGTTGAACAGAGCGTGAACATTGAACTCGGTTTTGTCAGTAATATATTTGAGTGTTGAGGTTCCTTAGAACTTTTTTCACAACGGTCGTAAATACGATTCAAAATTTTCGATGAATATGATAATGCGTATTAATGTCGAAATGCATAGGCAAAAATGAAACGTCCTGAAGTGTTGGGAGATTTCGAACTATAATTGCTATTGTTCATTTAAAATGCATATACTGCTTTGGAAATGATCACGTTCACGTAGATGGATTAAATTCCGTCTACAAAATACATAAAGCAGCTTTCAATGAAATGAGCTTTTGAGAAAATGGTGATGATATTTTAAAATAGATTGTAATTAATTTATAGTCACGTACATCTGTTACATTATGTAAAATTATTGGATAGGATCAATACATTATCAATATTAATAAATTAAAAATCACATATTTGTACAGCTTCTTGTTTTGAGATTAAATTTAAAATAAGAAATAATGATTTTAATTGCAGTAGATTTATAGTATAATAATTTAATTCTACAATTGAAATATCTTAAAGACAGAAAAGTAGAAAATTTTTGTTTTATTATAAAAATACACATTTTTAATTTAATATTTATGATGATACAAATATTTGCCCCATTAATATTTTTAATTATATATCATTTTGAAAAATTTTAATAATTGAAATTTTCATTGAAAATTTTTATAATTAAAATTATTTGTTTAATTTATCAACAATTATAATTATATTATACAGAATATTTAATACATATATTTTACTCATATATAAATTACTCATCTTGCTGTTATTCGAAGTCTTCTTGATTTTTTTCTTCTTAGTATTTATTGTGCTCATACTTATGTCACTCACGAAAATACGATTAATTACGATGGGCAAATTAACTGTCAGACTATTATGCTCATCATTTAGTATGATACTTCCTAAAAGTTCAAAATTAATTAAGCTCTAATATATCTCTCGCAAACGCTATTCTGTGAAGACGGATGCAATGTATTGAATGCTTTTACTACATTATATGGTCAGTTACTAGTTCGTGAAAGCAATTATAGGTAATTCTTTATATTTACATATAAATATATATATTATATTACAATAATTACAGTGTTAATATCAGTTCTATATCTTGCATCTAATTGCATCTTTTAAAAAGAAGTTTTAACACTTGAATATATTTCTTGCATTAAATCAATGATGCAAACAATATAGCTATCTCACTTTCGTTTTTATTTATTTTATTTGTATATAATAATAAAAATATAGAGCATATTTATATATAAAGTTCATTATCAATATATAGTTGAAATCAATTATACTACATATTTTCCACCTTCCGTGCTGTATTTGAGAAAACCGATCTAGACTCGTGTTCTAGATTGACTATCTACGAAATATTACTACTGTCTGACTACAAGCTGTTTGCACTACTTGTATTTGACTGTGCTGTTCTGTAATCCATTTAGTCCTATTATCAGATGCTTTATAATTCTACAATGGATTATAACTTTCAAAGAGCAAGTGCAGAATGATAATTGGATTTCATTCTCATGATTTATTAAAATTGTATAATATTATTTCTTTTGAAAAATTAAGAAAAAGAATTAATGTATCGTTAAAAGATATTACTTATTAAAGATTATTAATTCAAACTTCTATATGTAAAATAGTCTCATTTAAAAGTTTTCACTTTCTTTTATCACAGAAACTATGCGTCATTATATATCAATGCCTACGTACCGCACATTTATAAACTATTCACGATATTGCCAGAGAAGCGACAAACGGCGCAATTTCATATTCTACAGTAGCAAGCGATCGCAAGCGCGATATCAAAGTAGCGGAATGGTAATTGAACGATGCCAGATATACAATCTGATCTTGCTGGATCTCTTCTGTCATAACGCGGACCAACACATATACGAATCGGTCGCACGCGCGCTTTACGGCGCTCGATGTAAACGACGTCAGTCGTAATCCCAGATGGCCGCGCGAGTGTTCGGGATATTACCTGCGCCGCCCGTAACACCGTGTAATTGCATTACTGGAGTTTTCATTTCGTGTTGCATACACAGATATAATAGTTTCTTCTGTTCCAATCTCTCGCGCCCGGTTTGCGGTTATTAAAGCGAGAAACTTGGTTTACTATTACCCAAGAGATTTTAATTATTGTAAACCTTTAAGTGATAGTTTGCGTTGAAAAATTCTAAGGATATTAAATACAATGCTGTGAAACTGCATAACATAATTGAATTTCTGATTGAAACTGAATCTATAATTGAATTTTTTTTAATTTTAATTTTTATTTATACTTGATATTGTTATCTTGGAGATAAATGATTTAATATGTAAGTGCTATACATATACGTTAATAGAATGGCTGAATATAATTCTTGATTATAATAGAATCAAGAAATATGGTCAAATAAGAATATATTTTTATTATAAATTTGATAAATTTTTTAATCTGAATTAAATAAATTACTATTATTTTGAAAAATATTTAAGAAATATTAAGATATTATATTATCTAATATCTTTAGTGTTTTATACTCATAGTTTTTATCTTCAGTTTTCACCTTAGTTTTCATCTTGATACCTCTTGATAAAAATAGATCTAGAAAAAAATTTATTTAATAATTTTTATTACAATTATTTTTTCTTATCATTTAATTTTAAGATGGAAAATCGCAAATTTGTATAATTGTAAATAAATTTGTATAATAATATAAATAAATATTTAATATAACTATTTCTTATAGGGATTAATTTCTGTTATAATAATTTAAAAAGTGAATTGTCGATAATGGGGATTGAAAAAAATAAAGTTAAACCTAAAAATAATATTTTTATGACGCAAGCACGGACAAAAGATTTGGAAAAATCACAGTCAAATATTTCAAAGTCGACGATTATATCAAAATATTTAAAATTATATTGTCAATATTCCAGTTTAAATAGTTTGAAATACCTTGCCGATACTCAAAGACCTTGGTTTGAAAGGTAACATTAATCAGAATTATATTTATTTATTATAAATTATTTTATATTTACAGTACAATAAGTATATGTACAAATGGATGCAGGAATTTCTTGATATTTTATTTTACTTGTATGTGCGTTATGTCTTTATATATTTTCATTTTACTTCTTTCCAAACTTAGCTTTTCATTTAAAAGTATATTTATTAATTATTAACTTGTTATCTATTATATTTATATCTTCGAAACGCTCTGAATTATATGCAATTATAACATTAATGTTTTACGGTAAAATGTTACTTAACTAGGATTTATCAGAATATTACTTACTTGTTTTAATGTAATCTTGCGCTTAGAAGCCAGTCACATAATACGATTAGCGGGTCTTTATTAAAGCAATGATAAAAGCGTGCGTGCACGATTGCACATTTACAGATTCATACATTATATCAGCTTGCACATGAGCGGAATGTATGATTAAAGTTATACAGTTTAATGAGCGTATTCTAATTTTTCGCGAGATTAACGATGCCATGGTGAGATTCTTGGATTCATAGTGGACCGCATAAATCAAGTCATCCACAAATCACGAAACAAACGCGACGCGTTTTGAGAAAAGGAAGAAAAAGGAAAACGGAAAAAAAAGATGTAATTCCACAAAACCGCCGGAGTCGTGTCGCGATATGGCGTCGCCAGTTGATTTAATGTAACATTACGCGTAACGTTAATAACGCCGTGCAAATTCGGTAATGAACGCGTTATGGTACAAACAGGAACAAATTGTTGCTCGATGTTGTGTGACTTATACCTTATAAATTTGTTTCTTTTATATTTCGTTAGTTTATATCTCAAATACTGTTGCCTTCAAACTTTTGAAAATAAGTAAAACAAAGGAATAAATATGTTGCCACTTTTTAATCGTATCCAAATATCGTGCCTAAATAACGTAACATATTTTGCACTTGTTTATGTAATTAAATATATCTTTCAGAATTTTGTGGGTTATAATACATTTCGTAATTATAACTGTTCTGGTGTTTATGGTTTATTTCTCCTGTAAAGAATTTGTGACAACACCTTTAATTACTTCCGTGGAAACAGATAGTTACAAAACAACAATTTTAAATTTTCCAGGTATGATGATTAAGCTATTTCCTATGTATGCATGCAATATATTTATAAAGATTTATTTAGATTTTGATAGTAGTATAAAATAGTTTATGTATCTGTTTTGCAGTTAAATCTTTATCATCTATTTCTTTTTTACATTTTTAAACATCTCTTTCCAAAAATATGCTTTATTTTTTATTCTTCTATTCTGCTGTCATACATATATGCACTATGTATATAATATAAAAATTTCAAATACTACGTTAATATATTTTATTTAATAAATATAAGTATTTTGTACTTTAAAATAATTTCCTCTTTTCTAACTTTTTAATTTTATCGTATTGATCAAAAACGTACGCCTCGATAATTTTCAGCGATTGCCATCTGCTCGATTAACAGGATAAGTCGGCAATCCGCGATGGAACTGGCAGACAACATGTGAGCGAAATTTGTATTAAATAAACGCAAACTGCATTCACGTATATTAAACAAATGCATTCGCGTGTGCACGAACGATGGCGAGGTGCTGATGCGCACATGCGGGTCCACTTGAGCATTTTGAATGCGTGTGGACGTGATTTCGCCGTATCGCATCAAATTACCAATCGCACAATCGATCGAGATCGAAGTTGAGTTTCGCTGGTTGTTTAACGTGTATTATTCTGCGAATTTTCTCCGCGCGCGTTAAAACGGACACCACATTTGCCACCGCGAATCGCAAATATCTATCCACATAATATCCCGATCGCCAGGTTGATCGCACGATTTATCTCTAGATTATGCTGATATTAAAGCAGAAGTGCAAATATTTGATAATATCGACGAGACTAATATTATATTATGCCTCATCATTAATTTATCTAATTTCCAATATTTACTGGATTATTCAAATCTTCTCACGCAGCCTTTTCAAAAAATTACAATATTGTAACATTATGACATTAAAGATGTTTTAGAAACTTTTTTTCTTTTAAATTAGTTAAATGTTATAATCAATGACGAGTGTTATATTGTTTAAAAAATGGCTAACGTTGCAATAAAAAATAATTGATCAATCTATTCTAAACGAATATCGAGATCATAGATATAATAAATGATACCTATCTATTGTTGATAGATACGGAATTGTGATTGAGGACAGGGTAGTGTTCTCTATCACTAACCACAGTGGTATTCCTATTGACCAGAGAATACAGTTAACTCGCCACAATTGATACGATATATACGCGAAGTTTAATCGACCGTTCAACGCACTGGACCTACTTCTCTTTTTACGACGTCCCGAGTCACCTGGCACGCCGATTATCATTAATTCGGTATCGCGCATTTTCTTCGAACGCAACGAAAACGGACCGATGCATTGCGCAGAATCGGTGGTTACGGCTCATTTAATAGGGTGTTAATATCCTAAAATTCAACCGTTTCGCGCGATGCTACCTCGTGAACTTTCGGTCCCGCTAATGGAAGAGCCGGTCCCGGAATTGTTGATTCGGAACAGGAATCTTCAAAGTTTCATAGATAGTTCAATGCAAAAGTTTCTATTCCGCTTGCGCATCGATCAGTGCCGTTTTAATTTTTTAATGAACTCTAATATCGCGAGGAGATTACAAATTTCGATTAAACTAGATATATTATTAAAATAACTATTTTGACATTGTAAACCATTTCCAATATTATCTCCATAGTTTCACAGATAAATTTCTTATGTTATTTTAAATTGATCTAATTTCTTACTTCAAGTTGTTTACTTCTTATTTTAATGTTAAACAATTAAATGTGAAAAACTTAGGTAAAACATGAACTGATCCGTATTTAATAAGAATTTGAAAATTTTATTTTACCTATTTTCAAGATAGAGAATTGTCTTATAATAAAAGATGTGCATGGTAAAGTTATTATATAAAAATTATTATATAAAATTTTTTATCAACCAGATTATCACGTATGAATTGAAGATATTTTTGAGGCATATGAATATTGTAATACAAGAATATTGTATATAATACCTTTAATTGAAAAATTTATAAAATTTTTCTTAAAATCAGTTTTAATGCAAGTATCACGAACCATACGCTCGATGAAATTCGCGAGTTGCTGGCGCAGTTGGGCAGTCTCTACGCTTCCACTTTCGAAGTAGATATAAAACATGGTTTAGAATTACATCGTCTTTTAAAAACTTATTACAATGGGTCCGATGGGTACGATGTTACGAAAATAATGAGAGAGGTATGTATGCAAACTGAACTAACATTATTTTTTAAATATGATATACTAAAGTTTTATTCATAAAAACATTTTTCTTATATGTATATACAAAAATATATAAAATCTCATAATTATACATATAATTACCTAATTGACAGTATTGAAAACTGCTTGAATTTTATTGTTAAATAGTATAATAATGGGAATTTAAATCCAAGTTTAATTTAAAATGCAAATTTCTTGAAAAGCATGATCCCGTTATTACTACACGAATTTTTTGCGGGTATACTCCCTGCATAAATTTATCTCCAAAACTTTCTGGTTTTCTGGTGATTCTAACAAATAGAAATTATTTATGCGGGCAACCGCTTACTTTATTTTTTCATGATGTAGACGTATTAAACAAATAATCTTTTTTCTGAAGTACAATCATTATTCAAATATTATTTGCACGACATTTTACGTGTCAGTCGCCGTTGTTATTGTACAGAAAATTGTCAGTAATTTAATGACAACATGTGTCATGTATTTGCATTTTCCAGCTGACACCGTCATGTTCAGCGATGCTATTGAAATGTAAGTTGCATGGAACCTTTAGAAACTGCTCGAATCTTTTTGACTTTCGTAAAACGCAAGATGGATACTGTTGCACCTTCAATTACGCGCGTGAAAGCGACGACATTCCAGTGTGAGTATCCCGTACTTTCAGTCAAGGTATTTCCTTGCATACAACACGCAGTAGTTTAACCGCTTATTCGACTAGTTTATCCGTGTGCAGGCAGCGCAGTGGCATGCTTTAGTATGGTCAAATGAAGCATATATCCCCCAAGATTATGTACAATATAAAGTTGTATTATCGATTATTTTATATTATTATGTTATTATCATTGTTATTTAACCATAAAAAGTATAATAAATATATTATTATTCTTCTTTTAACTAATTAAATATGTGTAGTTTAAAATCATGAAAGAATTCACTTGAAAGAATTCAAATTGATAACAATTGATTCAAAACACAAGCTATATTGCTTCCAATAAATTGCCCATAATGTTTGTCGATTAAATCGCAGTTTATCAATTATATCGCAGAAAAATACTGCCATTTGCTTTAATTCTCTTTGTACACGCGACGCATTATAAAGATTAACTACTGCGACCTGGAAAAGTCATGTAGAATAATTCATGAGTATTCTTTTGATCATTAACATGTGAGTAAATTTTTATTATAACGGATATTTAATATACATTATTTTTTTATTTAAAAAAATTTATTTAAATCAATAAATTGCAAGTTCTATTTACTTTCTAATCTTAAAAGCAAATAATCTTTTTTTATGCAAATTATGCTTCAATTATGCTTCAAATGAATACTTAGAAAAATATATATTTGATAGTAAAACTTAGCTTTATTTTAATAAAAAATTAAGTAATTAGTATTAACATTACATAATTTGCATGGAAAAAATGTTTATGTATTTTAATTTTAAAATGATCAATAATAAACACTAAAAAATTCCGAATGTTAATCATCGTTTAAAACGTTATTAAAAAAGAATGTGGATTATGCAGTTTAGAAAATCTGTTATGATAATACATCCTGTTATAATGTTATATGACATATAACATTAAACGCATTTGTTTGAAAAATTAATAGCATTAATTATGTCTTGACAGAATGAATGAAACACTAGAAGAGATTTATATACACGATGTGATGGATCTCGGAATAGAACGCGGTCTAACGGTCGTAATGGATCCACATTTGGATGATTATTTCTACCCAATATTGCCCATGATGGGTTGGAAGGCAAGTAAAAATGATATTACGTTACTTTTTAATAAGTCGAGAAAGCAAAACAGTGATCTCTCTAATATCCCACATTCCCGAGAATAATTTCATTTCGGAGCCAAAATTAAATCTGCCATTAAGGAAAAGTTATTTATCGTTTATACAAAATTAAAATCTGGAAAATCCTTCTTTTTTTTTAATTAACCAAAAGACTGCTTTGTTTAACCTAGATTCTGAGAAACTTGATAATGCATAATTACATGGAGTGTTCCTAGAATGTTTCGCTTAACTTCGTCAGCGTGTCTTGCTTATCAAGGTAATGATAAAAGTTTGACTGAATGTAAAAAACTTTTGATATTTAAAATAGTTATAAAAAGGAAATTGCTCAATCAACAGAATTTTATGGAAATAATTAATAGCCTCAATTAAATTATTGGAATTTAATTTAATTCTTTGAAACCTTAGATATGTCAAGAGCACCTACGTAGAATAGATTTTTTCAGTTGTATCACCGTAAATATTTATAACAAAATAATCGATATATTGTACAAATTTTATTACTTTGTAAAGAAAGAATACGTCATGGTAAGAATTTTTCGCTCTCTGATACGTAAAATTCTAATCTAACATATAATTTAGAAAACGCCTTGCATGAGAATTGCTTGGAAATATCTTCGTTTCGCGAAAACGGGTCATATTCGACTCGTAACGAGTTGTTACCACGAGTGCTGAATATGAAAAGGGGCTAATCGAGCGAAATGAAGATTTATTCTCGCAATGCTTTATCATGCTAAAGTAGCGTTAACGTTCGATTCAATAGTGCGAAGTATCACGAAATATATATCTACCTTTTAAATGCATTTAGCATACAGATAATTAGGAAATTATATCTCATTGGTCATTATTGTTAGTGATGAATGTTCAATGATTAATTAGTTTCAAATACATCAACCACGATTATTAAATTTATTATAAAATAATGTATTATTACCATAGCCATAAATTTTCAAAAATGGAAACAAATAACAAAATTTTGTATTTTTTACTTATAATATTAAACAAATTGTATATAATAGAATATTAATTTGCCGATTTAAGTTATAAATTCAAAAAATAGTAAAAGTTAATAATAAAAATTACATAAGAAAAAAAAGACTTGAAATTAATTTTTCGGAAAAATTTACATAAAGAGTAATGATTTAAATGATTTTTTTATTAGGAAAGATTCACAGTGTTAGGAAAAATACAATATAACGAATAAAAAATCCAATCTCAAATATATTATTCATAATTAATAAATGTAAATCTTTCAATCTTATTTTTGATAAGCTCGTTTCATAATTATTTTGTAAGTATACAATGGAAACTCTAGTAATTACTTAATTTAATTAAAAATACAGTCTTATATAAAATACATTTTAACTATATCGTACATACATCGGATCTATTGCTGCGATAACGGTAATCGGTAGCTGCCTCATGCCGTGAACTTTTTCTATGCTTACCGTGCCATTACAGACCACCTGTGCTTCATTCGCGCATAGTGCATGGTGATAAAAAGCTCGTGAAAGTCATTAGTGGCGCGATATAATCGCGCGTTTCCTTCACTTCGCCATATTTGCAGTGTAGTGTGTACTTTAGGCTGTAGCAGCACTTATAGGGAACCCGCATTCGGGCAAAAACATGTTGGAAGATTCTATTCTTTTATCTCAAGATATTTTTGTTGTGTACTTTCAGATACAAAATGAACTACACTTTTTAAAGGAATGTTGTACAATAAGCGTAATTATTATAGAATATTTATATGGCTTTAAAAAGTTATAAAGAATTATTTATTAATTACTTATTTTAAACTAATATTAAATAGACAGTTATTATATAAAAAATTATGTTAAAGTTGTAAGTATATCTTTAATTTATTAAATAAATCATAATTATTAATAAATTAATTATTATTTAATTATTGTAATATACATAATTTAACAGCATTACTTTGTAAATACATACATCCATATATTTATGAGAAGGCTTTAATGTTTGATTAATATTTAGTTCTTTGTTTATTAATTTATTATTTCTTTCATTATTTTTGTAAAAAAAATATTAACTCCAAAATTTAGGGAAATCTTTATTTTCAAACATACATTTTGCTAAAATGTACGCTCTAAATATTTGTCGTAAACATTTTATACAACTTAAAGATGTCTGAAATCTCTTTACTTTAAAATAATAAGAAATAAGCTGTTCCATGTTCTTATGTTAAATTAATTAATTTCAAAATAAATTTCAAAATAACGTTTCAAAATAAATTTGTCGATAATATTCGATTTTATTTTTCTTCTTTAATAAAATTGGGATGTGCTTGGCTTATAAGAATATAACAGATATAACAATATACAATATACCTACATACAAAACATAGTTGCAATATGGTATTCCAGGTAAATGTCAGCTGCATCATAATTAACTTGTGGAAACAGACTAGCGCATTACACAAATTACGATGTCCCTTTTTGCAGTGTAGCGTAAAAAAAATATGTATTACATGTGACGCTACAAAAACCATCTCGAATGAACCCGAGTCAAGCAAAAAAATACATCGCATACGATGTTTACATCAACAGCGAATGTTTTATAAATTATATCCATATTGAACGTCAAATGCAATTTGACTAATCAAATTGAAATTGAATATCGAAATAAATATTAAGCGGAAAACAAATATTTGCAAACATATTGTTGAATATAAAAATAATTTATCACCGTCAATAATTATATTCCCCTTTTGTAATAAACTTCTTTAACTACTTATTTTATTAATTATACATTTTTTTATAAAACACAGTTTATTTGTAAAAAGAACGTTAATGTTGCCTTTTTGAAAATTGTATTTAGCATTAATTAATCAACGTGTAGAAACAATTTATTTAATTTCATTATTTTAGTTAAACTTAAAAAAATCTGAAAGAAAGAGAGAGAAAAATTCGATATAATAATATTCATTGGGTTTTTAGGTAATTCTATTCAACCCTACCGATTTTCCGGATATGACCAGCGGTGGTGTCACGGAGGTACTCGCAATGCCTCTCTCCGAGACATTCGTGGATGTAACCACAACTGCTTTCACCAGTACTCCTAACATCAAGAATTTCCCTATACAGAAACGTAACTGCATTTTCCCAGATGAAGAGAGCCCGATGTATAGCGATGCGATGTATACTTACAGTGATTGTATCGTCGATTGTAAGATTTATCACATACAAAGAGTCTGCGGATGCAGACCGTTCTTTTACCCACGTCGCGGCCCAATAGATTGTTAGTAAAAAATACATTACTAATTTTCTTAACTATTAATGCTAATTTTTCAAAAAATTCTTGGTTTTACTGTAAATATGCTTAAAATTTATTATTAATTAATGATAAATTTACACAGTATATTTTTTTAATCTTTTTATGTTTTGATATTTATTTGCAAAATCTTAAAACGTATTAATTTTAATTAAAAATTGCTTAATCGTATTAATTTATGGAATTAAATACAATGTTTAATATATAAATATTGCACCTATATATATCAACTTATATCTGTATATCATTTTATGTATATCATATCCAACTGTATATCACTTTATGATGAATAGTAGCACTTTTTCAATTAGATAGAATTAGAATTAGAAAAATTATTATTTAACGACTCTCCTTTAAAGATTACATCATGCAACAGAAATTCTTAACAAATACTTTAACACACAAATGAATACATTTCAACAATTAAAATTCTTTCTTGAAATGTATTCATTTGTGTGTTAAAGTATTTGTTAAGAATTTCTGTTGCATGATGTAATCTTTAAAGGAGAGTCGTTAAATAATAATTGCAGACGAGATATTAAATCTCAGCGGCTATGATTTTATAAAAAGATGTTTTTAATTTGTCAAGGTTCCAAATTACATTTCGTATCTTTGTGAAGGCTTTAACTGACTTATAATTCTGTCCACCTTTACAAATCAAAAATTTATCTGCGCATGTTTCCTTTTCTAAAGCTTAAATTATAATTTACAAATAAAGTTTGCGGTTTAAGATATACACATATATAAATATGATGTTCAAATAAAAGAGAAATATAATAAAAGTAACTTTTTTTTAATCATTAGAAGTTACAGGTTTTCTATAAAAAAATTTTTAAATGTAATTTGGGATATATTTGTTTAAATATTAAAGTAATATTTAAATATAAGATTTCTTGAACAAAAATTAAAAATTTAGAAATTTTTCTAATTCTAATTCTATCTAATTAAGCTTTAGATGCAAATGCATGATAATTCATCGAGATAAATGGACGAGTTTAAATTAAATTCAAAGCACTTCATTTATTTATTAGATTTCAGTGTCATTTATGTGTGACGGTTTAGAGGATCTATTAAACTCGCTTAATGACACTATTAAACGTGCACAAATATGGAAGAGATATAGACACTAAAGCCAATAAAGACTATAGTATCTCGTTCTAGAAACGAGCATATCGTTAAGTGGTAGGATATAATAATCGCCATAATAATCGCGAATAATACTTTATTTATCCATAGTCGGATCGTATCATATCTCGTTGAAAGTCCCGATAAAACTGATACTAACTTGATCGACAAATCGTACATCCGAGCAACGGACGAGTTTCGATGTTAATAGAACGAGCGGTAACATCGAACTCGTAAACCTTATACTCGTAAGAGCGCGAACTACTTTTATTGATGTTCCTTCACAGTGCATCACAGTCTAGCCGAGGCTTACGGTTCGGCAATATTGCTAGCAATCTTTGGAGCAAATAGTATTGCTTTCTTCCCTCTTTTGTTTCCTTTTCAAATTCTCCTTATCCAATTTAGCTCTTGTATCTTTTGCGATTTGATAGCAACTATTTACATATTTTATTTAGAAACTACGATAAAGGAAAGGAGAAGAATAACATTTGATATTATTTAATATATAATCTATGATATTAATATGTATTATATTTTAATAGAAATCGCTGATTAAATTAAATTAAATAATTTATGAAAAGTTATAAATTTTACAGAGTTTTTATATTAACATTATTTTTTTAATAGAAACAAATTTTATGTGTTATGCAAATTTAGAAGTAATAAGTGTTGAATTTTTTATTTACGTCTGTTTCGTAATAATATTATTATGTCATATTTTTAAGTCTTTTAAAATATGACAAATATGTGAAAATGCATAAATATAATACAAAAATTCGAGATATATAAAAAACTTCAGCAATAATGTAACTATTTCCGTTTTCATCAAAAAAGGGAAAAAATAGAAAATCGATAAAAGAAGAAAAATGAGAAATCAATCCTGAGTGAACAGTCAATATGATAACGTATTTTTCAAAACCAATAAGATTTCCGTCAATTTCTCACATCCTTCTTATATCTCTCGCTTCGATTTCTCTTTTTTGTTACGAAAATTGCGATAACACAAGAATCGGCACTAATATTAAATTAAAAAATATAAATAGCTTAAAAATATTAATATTAAAAATAACATTAGATCATGTAGATCTTGTTTTACTAATTTACAGATTAATTAAAATATAAGATGTAATTATTAATAATTTAAATTAAAAAATATAATTGAAGATTAAAGCTAAAAAGATATAGTCAAAAGTAATTATACATATAATAAGTAATGACACTAGTTTACAGCGTTTTTACTTATGACCAATCAAAGAGCAATATAATTATTGACCAGATATTCATAATGATATTCAGACTGATTATGATCGCCATAATTATAACAAACGTATAAACTGCGAGGGTGATTATTTGTACTGTTAAAAATATTTGAGATTACAAGTAGATTTAAGTGAACGATACGGTAAGAATCGTATCTTATTGGATAAATCGGATTTCCCAGACCTGTGCACCCTCTTACATCCCGGCGATTTCTTTCTTCTATCACGAAGTCGAGAGGCGTGTTGGCGGCAATCTGTAAAGGAACGTTGCACGGCGCATTGCGAGGCGTACGCGTTCGCGAGCTTTCTAACGAGGCTTTACCACGGGTGGCTTAAAGCATTAAAGCGGATCGCGTGAAGCATCGCTCTGTAGGATTAACTTACCGTGGCCGGGGTTCTAGCGAAGAAGAGGAACTCGCTGAAAGCGGCGCCGCGGCACATGCAACGCCAAGTACTCCTCTCTCTCCGTTCTTTCGTTTTAAAGCCACCCCGATTGCTCTTTTTCTCGCGCTCCATCGATAGCACAGGGCGTGCTTGGAGTCGTTTTTCTCGCGGCTGCCCTTTCCGTTCTCCATATTAATCAACAACACGTGCAACGACGGCAGCTCCTCTGCACGACAAATCCCCTATCCTTCCTTATACCGCTCAAAATATGAGCATTCTTCGAAAGTCTTAATCATTATATTTTTATTTAAATGCCGAAAAAGAATAAATTTTATAATAATGACGTAATTTTTATCTGGCGATTATGGTATCATCCAGTATGGAGTTTTTAGATTAGAAAAAAATAAGAGACGTCTTTGGCGATTTTCGATAACATAAACAATCGAATGTTTAATTTTATTTGAAGGTAATGACGCGCGCATAATCTTTTCGAAAAATGTAGATTAAAATTTAACTTTGTTTCATGTTTTTGTACGTTTTGTATTCCGGGAAGGAAATGTTGATATTTTAAAATGGTGCTAAAAGAAATCTTTTTATTCTGCATTTGTAGTCTGATATGCAAATATGGAATATATGTATATATTTCTTACATAAGTTTAAAAAATAACTTGATTTTTTAAAATTTGCTTTAGAAAAAAGAAACTTCAATTTTACTTAAACAAGTTTTGGTTCTCTCCTACAGATTAATTTTACAAATTTTCTTTTTTATGATAATTATATTTCATGTGTAACGTGTACTTTTTTATATATTTCAGATGAACATCGTGTTTGCAACAGCCGGGACTTACGTTGCTTATCTAACTATAAAAGTAAACATTGTTATAACATTGTTAATGTAGGCACAGTTATTTTTTTAATATTTTTTATAGCATTTTTTAAACCTTTTAATATTTATATATTTATATTATTTATAATTTATTATAAAAATTAATTAATTTTACATCAGTGATACTGCGATATTAATTTTCTATTTTTTTTTATGACACAGCTAAATGGTTGACGATTCTTCCTCATGAAGAAAAAGAAAATATTTTTCAATCAGAAAAAAATGCTTTGCATTGTGAAAATTGTTATCCTACCTGCGATGACATTAGTTACGATGTATTGAGTTGGAAAAGTTACATGACTGTCGGTGGATATAATACTAACTTATTGTAAGTATATAATATTTTTGTTAATAAGAATTTTGTTAAAGAATGAAATCTTTTAAATATCATTCCTAAAAAAGACGCCGAGATACTGTTGTTGCGTTATTTCAGATGGAATTACAATGTTACTGATGAAGGGATAATACATGTATATTTTTCGAAATACGGCACAATCAAATTGAAACAAGACGTGTCTTTTCACTGGTATGAACTTATGAGTAAGTACAGATGATTAAAAAGTTATACATAAATATAAACGAAGAGATTAAATTTAAATTTTACGAATTTATATTTTTATATATTTTTAGTAAATTAGAAATTTTTGAAAGGAAAAAACACAATCTGTTTTGAATTCAATTGTAAAAATATAAGATTTTTCTCTTTATTTATGCCTTCGTTTAATAGATCTCGCAATCATATATTCAATTATTTTGCTTAGTTTTATAAAGTGGTAAAATAAATTGTATAAAATTTTAACCAAATAAAAGTTTGATAAAAGTTATAAAAATAATTTTGCAAAATGAGTAAGACTGATGAATGTAAAAAAAAATGTAGATAGTTCTGTCAAAGTCTGTATTTAAAGTCTTGATGTATACATATTTAATATTTTTCATATCATTCTATATATCATACCTATTATTAGAAAAAAATTGAAAAAAATAACTCCGGTTTGCAACATCTTTATTATTTTTAATTACTTACATATTAAAAAGAAAACGAAATTATGAAAAACCACTTTTGCATTTGACATGAAAACTAACTTTTGGTATGATAAGCAAATCTTTTTCACTGTTGATACAAAACATAAAAAAATATCACATAAGCAAAGAGTAGTGTAAAAGAGAAATTTTCTGCCCGTTTCTTCTGCAGGATGCCCGAGGGTTCTCAAAAATGAAATTTTAATATCTGTCTGTGTATAATGTTTCTCCACTAGTTCTTGCGTGTGTAAAAGACATAATATTTTTCACATAGAACACAGTTTCTAGTTGCTAGCGATTACTTTACGAACAAATTGCTAAAACGAGAAATATATAATTCTGAGAAATATGAAAGTTTACTGGATATTTCTTCTATAATCTGAAAATTCAATTTTAAGAAAAGAATATACATTAAAAAATAAAGTTTTAAATTTGATTATAGACATTGAATGTGAATTTTATTTATATTTCTCATATTAATGAAATAATAAGACAAACATATTATCGAAAACTTTAACAATTTCAAACATTTTATTTACAAGGAAAGTTTGACAATCTGAAAATTTTTAGGTTGTCAAACTTTCCTTGTTAGGAAATTTTTTGTTCTGAAATTTAAACAGAGTTTTATATGTATATACTCTTCATTTTGATATAAATAAATATTTAGCAATTTATATAAATTACAAAAATCAGAAGAAATGGTGATGCTTCAGTGAGAGCGCGTTTTTTTTCAACATTAATTTTAATGCTGTCATAATTTCCTATCTAAATTTACCTCGAAAAGTCGTTAGAATTTTTTTCATGTTAACTACTAACGGAAAGTAATAATTCTACATTAACACAAAGTTGATGAAAGGACTATTAGATTTATATATATGTATGCGTATTTATGAACTAGGGGAAAAAGATAGCATCCAATCTATAAAGCACTGATTAAAGGGCAGCAAGCTTGTAAAGGAAAGAAAGAGGATGACGGTGATATTGCTGTCCGCTATCTCTTTTATAGTGTAAATGGCCACTTACGTGCACATAATGTTTTTTTAAAAGCCTACACTAAAAACACACGGCCGTTTCGCCAAATCATCTTATCTTCCCGTGCTATCAAGATGTCGTATCATAAAGATGGTCGTTTTGCAGGTGATATCGGCGGTATATGTGGTGTCTTCATCGGCTTCAGTTTCATCAGTGTAGTGGAGCTTCTGTACTTCCTCGCGATTGTTCTTCGCGATTTGCTCTGTAAAAAATCGTCCTTCCTGCAGGAAGATGACAATCACATAGACGAAAACCCATCAGCTCAAGCTCAAACCATACGTGCAATTTATTGGAAGGAATTGCAACCGCGATCTTGGCATTCGGCGAAATACGGCAAATTCTCTACCAACAGAGCTAGATATTGACTGACAAGTTATTATGAAACTATTGGGCTTGCCGATCGGAAAGATTTCATTTTTTTATCTGTTGTTTTATCATAAATATGCAGATAAGTAATATTCGAAATGATTGAAAAGTTTCTGATAACATGTTGCGAGCAAACGGGAAATTGATTCCAATCGGGACAAAGCCTTAGGCGAAAATGATTGAAGAAGAATTTCATTGTTTATTTTATTTTAATGATAAATTAATTTAAAAGAAAATTATTCAAAGACGAAAATGGAATCGTAGTGGAAAGTTTGTTAGCCGGATACTCATTTTTCCTCTCGGAAGATAGCTCTATAATAATTCCAATGCTAATTGATTTAACACGATTTTTGTAAAATTTTATTATTATGTTAATTGTGTAGATTAATGATAAGAAAAATTCTAGTATTTTGTTATTATAAAAGATTGTTACAAAAAGTAACAAACAATTTTTATATATTATATTATATTAACATAAATTAATGATAATTGATATTTTAAGAATTTTCGATGAAGATTAGTTTTATGTACTACATTATTATTCTAAAAAGTACCATGGTACAATTTAAAATTTTGATTGCACTTCTGCGTATTTGAAATACACGTAGAATTATCAAATATGAATTAAAAAGATCTTAAGTTTGATACAAAAATTTTATAGCAAAGTTTTATTAGAATGATGTTTTACTATACATATAGCACATTAAATTTTAATAACATCATTGCAAATATGAAATCAATTTTTAATTGAAAAAATTATGACAGATTATTATTTGTTACAACCATTTTACATGCAATTTTATAGTTTAAGCATTAAATCTAATACTTAGATTCTGCTATATAGAATTGTAGAAATAATTAATTACATAAATTAATGCAATCATTATACATACCTTGGGAAAAACATTCACCAGCTGCAGCTTCGAGTCGACGGTTATTGCATAAACACGATATTGCTGGATAATAAGACGTTATTAATGAGGAAAGTGCTAAATAATGAGGCGGCAGTTGTTTACGAGAGAGAGACGAAGCGGCTATAATACCCGCGCTGTAAGAGCATGAATGGAACGTGATAGAAACATGCGAAGCTGCATGGGGATTGTTATCTGCTTCGATGACACTCGCCGGAGACATGTAATTAATTTCTCAGTGTAATTATGGTTTTCAACAGATATTTACGTGCACTTATATCCAAATTAGAATTTCACGTAGTAGCGCCACGTTTATCGAATCAACTTTGACCTATTTATTAAAATGACTTTAATGAGATTTGATCGGGTTTTGATTGACTTTACGAAAATCTAACTAAACCTTGCAATCAATATTGACAATTTGATATTACGGTAAATAGATTCGACTGTTTGCAGATGTTGCTTGTCAGTACTAGTCGAACATGTAATTTCATAAGCATACATAAGATTTGTTTTATATATGTATATCTGAATATTTTGTCATTGCTCACAATTATACATATGTAACACTGGGATTTTAATATAAATAAGAAAAAAATTTTATTTAGAGGAAACATTCGAAATAATAATAATTCAAAATAATCAATAATAAACTTTATGACAAGATTCTTTGATTCTAAACTCTGATTTTGCTATTGCCGAAGATTGCAATGTTCATTTCATTTCATTAAATAATCTTCAGCAATAAATATTAAAAATTTTAATTTAAAATTATAAAATATAGTTTTCAGATTTAGATTTCTGTATCCAGTTAAATTTTTATTTATATGTACCTATATATAATTTAAAAAAATAAAAGAATATTGGAAAATGTAATATAAGGATTAAATTTTCTTAACGGAATAAAAACTTGATCAAAGAATCTTTATGTGACTTGTTAAATATCGATGTAAGTAATTCCGGATCAGCTTGTAGAAGCCACCCGAGCGGCCAGTTATGCGCCAGTTGTGCCACAAACTTTCGTAAGGCAGGTCAGGGTGGTCTCGAGGGAAGCACTGGGTTGGGGGAAGCAAATATTATTAACGGGACAGGTACTAAACGTTTTGCAGTACCCGATGTATCCGGGAAGAGCGCTGAATGACGATCAGAAGCGCGAGAGCAACGGAGGAAGAAAAATATGGCTATCATGGTTGCAGTACCATAATAATCTTCCGTCGTATCGCCGTCGACTATGTGTCCGACACAAACCGCGCAAGGAGTCAGATTTCACGTAGGGGAAGATTTATTAACGAAAGCTACACCGCGGAACGCTGATATATTATCAATAAAAAAAAGTGTGACATGCCTCGACTCCAATACCGTCCTGACAACCCTTTCATTCTTCTCTGGTCTGATCCTCCATTATATTATGGGTTCTCTATTTTAGAATGATATATGCGACTTGATGTGAAATATATTCGACCAATATCTTGACATAAAATATAATCAGTGTCATATTTTCATGTATTTTACAACATCATATATATATATATATATATATGAAATTAATATTCTTTATTAGCACAGGTAATTAAATTAATAATATTATTGAAAGTGCATTGTTATCTGCTTTATGTATCCACTCTATAATACTGAGATTACATAATACTGAGATTCATATTACAATAATAAAATCTTATGAAATTCTAGCTCCATGTCTCAAATAAATTTAGTAATAAAACTTTATCTACTTCAACAATTTTTGTTTTCTTAATCTTAAATAGATTAATTTTTATTAAGAAGCCTTTAAAAATAAAAAGTTAACAAATTATCAGGCATATAAAGCATTTTTCAGTATTGCATAGCATTGCCATGAATCATGTAACATGTGCATACATATAAAACAAAATGTATGGCATTTTGCGCACGAGAGTTAAAAGTTTGCGCGGTTTATACCTATAAAAAACTAGATTAAGAGCGGCATTTAAACATTTTCCCTTTGCAGAAAAATATTTAATAATAAAATAAATATATTTATTTTTAAAACAATAAGACAATTTTTACAAAATATTTGCTAAAGAAAAAGGAATAAAATAATAGAAAGATTTGCCACGTTTTTATATGAAACATTTATTTTGAAAAATCTTTATTAATTTTCTAAAATGCATGTAACTAAATGAGAAAATGCATAAAATATATTTCATGCAAAAACAGATTTTCTTTTTTAAAGAACATTGTGTTTAACATATAGATATTATATTATAACTACATAATCATTTTACATCTAAATATTTTCAATATTTAGAAATGTTTTATCCTCAAAATTAAACAAGAAAAATATCTTATTATCATATAAATATGTACTTGAAAATTTACTTGCAAATCATTAATTTAATTATCTTAACTATTATTTTAATTAGATGTTAAAATTTTATCAATAAAATCATTGTCAAATTAATTATATTATTCTTTGACTTATGCAAAGCTGACAAGCACGATTGTTTTCAACTACTGTATCTTACAATTAGTGTGTAGAAAATTTATTGTTTACTCCGGAAAATTTGTTCTTAACATTTGTAATCCAAAGAAATTTGTTTTGTACCTCATAGAAACAGTTATCATTGATAGCTTCAAGCTTGTTAACCCGATGGACGATTGCTCGCCTCTAGCTCTTGTATTTACACTGTTTGCTACTGGAACATCGTGAACCAGAGTCCCACGGTAGTCTTGACCGACGCAATTCGAACTTCCCCGCTTTGGACACGTCGAGCAAATATCCGTTCTGGCAAACAAAGCAGTGCACGTCGTGTACATAACTAGAGATAACGATCTTGCATAGATATTCAGATAGAACAGAAATGCTTAATGCGTTTCTCATCTCAGCGTGTCTCTTTCCGACGTGCGTTATTATTAAAGATGTCTATGTGATACGTAATCTGATTTCTAACAAGGAATTTCATCTTTTAATATTTTAACATTTCTCTCTTTTTGAAAAATATAAAGTACTTTAATTGTAAGTAAAAAAAAAGAAGATGCAGCTTTAATATATCATGTTAAATATTCATCATCATTAATAAATTATCATATTCATCGACATTAATAAATTCAATCGATTTTACATGATTACATCTCCAGTACGCATCCGTTTCTCGTTCCCGTTAATTTCGCGTCCGAGGATACGCGAGTATAATACGAATAGACTCCGTGCATCGTGCGGAGTATAGTCGGTGACCTGTGTCTGGCGGAAACCAAAGGGCCGTGAAATACGAGGGATGTGCGTGCGCGTTACTGCACCTGCGTATCGCACAAATTACTGCAACAGTATTGTCGTATGGCGATTAAACTTTAGAGCAAAGTGCCGATCGCCCGCACGGACTGTCCGCCAATTTTTGCAAGAAATGCTTCACGAAAGTTCATCGTTTTCTTTGTATCTTTTTTTTCTTCTAGAGAGTTCTCGTTTCAGCTGGATTAATATAAAAAATAATAGGTATAAATAGGTAAAACCATGTGTATTTCTAAAATATCTTTATTTATTAGATTTATAATAATATCATTTCATTTGATAGTTTTCCATTATATTTTAAACCTATTATATTCCATAAATATTGTAATATTCTGCAAATGAAAAAGTGAGGAAATAAACTAAACACTAATTCAGAACTAAAAATAAAGAGCCGAAGTTCGGCTTAGTCTGCTCATAATTATTATAACAAAATATGCATTAAATGCATAAATAATAATTTATTTAGAAAAATCTCACATTATAAATTTCGAAAGACTTACTATCTCTTCTTTCTATATAGCTTTAATGACTTTTGGAAAATTGTTAAATTGACCTATAAGTGGAGGAAAAAGACCATTTCGATATTCTCCCCGGTGATTTCATGAACTTCACAGTTTCTCGTTTCACAAACGCGGCAAAACGGACGCGTGTACGTGCCGTACCGGGAGGAATGGATAGCCAGTCCGGTCGTCGATATTGATGTCGACTGGCCGGAGGGCTGCGGTTCCTAGCCGTCAAAACAAAGTAATTTGTCTGCAGGTCCGACGTGCGGATCCGCCGTCTCACGTCGCGGTGTGCACATGGCCTGGCTTGTTACAAATCGCCGGGCAACCGTCAGTCAGGTTCGACGGTTCCACTTCGTGTCTCCGGATTCCCAGTGTGCCGCAGCTGTTCTCCGATCGCGGAAATTTCGTAGGATCGATCCCGTGCCCCGCCGCTCGGGGACGATGGTAAATAATTGCGTCTCTAACTTCGACAAGCCGCCGTGAAAGGAGCAGGTTCAGTAATCGGGCTAATTTCTTACTTTCTGTACATAATCGGCGAATCTTTCTTTTTATTTTCGTACGCTAAAGTCTCATCAAATGACTCGATACTTAGTGAAAATATACATTTATCGATTGTCAATGTTTGAATGTAACAATATTTTATATCGACATGTTTTTGAGATAAAACAGTGAAAGATATAGATTAGTACAATAATATACTTACTACAATTTATCTAATACTTTGAAATTCAAACGATACATCTTGCATTGATTAATATTAGCTCAAATCAATCTATAAATAACATAATAATATTATATATGTTTTTTAAACTTGGTTTTTTAAAGCTTGTTAAAGCTATATAAAATATATTGTAGATTTAAATACAAAAACTAATTCCATGTGAGAAAGATGTTAAAAAATTAATATTAATAATAAAGCATCTTATATGTATAAATACTTATTTTTAAAGAGTATATATTTAACGTTTTTTTTAAGTTAATTAGATCTTAAATTTATCTTCATTTTCTGTTTGCATAATTTTGTACTTATTGGAACAAGTAAATATCCCAAACGTACTCACACAACTAGAAAAGAAAATCTGCAATCAGAAAAAAAGAGATAAAAAAATCTAAGATTTAATTCAGTTGTAGTATTATTTCTGCGAAGCCCGAGAGATCATGATTCACTTAAACGCAATAATCGCCAAGCGATTATGAACGATTCTGTATCGTGGGTGTTTAATATTTCCCAAGATTTTAAGTGACCGATAATGGCTGTTCTCGTGTGGTGTATTCTCGAGCGGCGTTGAATTATCGAATTATATGAAACATATTCTTACTCTTAGTACGAGTCAGTACAAGTTTGAACTCTCGTCGTATGCTCCTACCAATCGAGCGCAAAATTCCAGAGATCAAAGCTCGCTGATTCGGATTCCGACGTCACTTCCCCGAAGTTCCAGTGTGTAAGGAGGAAATGAATAGACGAGACGGGCGGTGAATGAATAGGAAGGGATATCTGTCTCAACATTGTTTGCATGGCTTTGCCGCTGGCTTTAAAGGTTTCCTCGGCAGGAACGTCGCTATCGGGGCTAGCGACTAGAAGCGCAAAGACACGAACAAAATGTCACGAAGGGTCTTATGTACATAAATTTTATAGAGTTAATTTGTACACAGTTTGTCGAAAAAATCGATTTTTTAATTTAACGATATTCTTTGAAGAATTTAATGTTAATTTTTTTTTTATTAAAATGTTACAGACGTCTGAACTGTCGTTTATATTACAGCGTTTCGGAGATGTTTTCTTTCTTCCACCTGAAAATCGGTTACTCCGTAAATTGCAAAACCGTTAGTCTTCCCGCGTTCCTTTTCCGGATTTTCGATTCTTCGTCTTGTTCTTTCTTTCGCTTCATTTGGTATCCGTTTCATTCGGCTTCACTTTTCTCCTCCTTCTCCCCCTCTCTCACAAAGTCCTCACTCTCTACATACGGCTCCCTCTCATTTTGCAGCTGCGCTCTTCGTCTCGTAACACTTTACCGCTTCCAATCCTTTAGTTTCAAAATCGTGTGTGCTTCGTCTTCTCGTTGGGTTCTACGATGAGCGCTGGCTCGTATATTCCGATCACATCCTATCAGTTATCTTGAATTTTATGGTAGGAAGGAACAGTCCTGTATCTTGGCGCAAAAACGACGACGAAAAACGTTTCGATACGTAACTCCGAAAACTTTGCACAAATCGATCTTTGCGAGCATATAATAAAAATACTTTTAGGAGAAATTTTACAGCATACTTCTTTAGTTATAAATCTTTATGTATAAAGAAACTTTATTACAAAATTAATCAAAAGTGTCTTTATGCGACGCTTACGAAGATAATCCGGAAATTAAGGACAATAATGTAAATGTCACATTTCAAAATGTTCTGTTGGAATATTTTATTATAGACTTGTGCATGCATGAGTTAAATTTGTGAAGTCCAGAAATTAATACTAAAATGCAATATAAAATATTCATGTGACAGATTCATTTTGAAAAGACTATTTAAAAATTATAATGGCAGTGTACAATTTTTGTGTAAATTGAAAGATAGGTAAATAAATTAAGTAAAAACGATTTTATACTATAATTAATATGAATTTTTGAAAGAATTATAATATATCTACATAAAGAACGATAAAACATTATTAAAATGTAATTTACATGGTAAAATTTATTGTATTAAATAACAAAGAATAACATTAAATAACGGTCGGTAATTTTGTAATAATTGTAAGCGTAATAATCGTGCGATTATGTATAATAATCACAGAAGCCACGTATAATATAATGACAAAAGTAGCGACAAAAATTACAGTTCGCAAAATTCATCGAAGTTAAATTGCCAGTATACATACACGTGCATTTCGCAAAATCGCTGGTTATAATTTATTACTGTTGCACGTATAACTCTGCATATTTGCTTGAGTAAATCAGAATGCAATCTCGCTCTACGTGCTTTAAAGAATTATGAACCAGTGTCGCCCACCACAGTCGGTATGATATATAAAATTACATTTACGCAGCAAATATGGAGAAATTACTGTTGTATGATGGCACCTTTTGTTTCGGCAACCGGAATTAGCTTCGCCCATGGCGAAATGATAGGCGACCGTATCCGGACGGATTCTGAAATCTCATTCCGAGAGTACCAGGCGGAAGCATTTAAATTTTATTTCTCCCGTGATACGAACTGGACAATGGTCATTCGGATATGAAAATCTTGTGAGGGATATGACAAGCGGTCTCTTCGGTTACGTGTCTCGCTGCGTCCACGGTATTATGACATTTCCAAAACGGATATAATCTATTCGTTTCGTTTTCCCTACCGTGGAGACATTTTCATATATTCGGACCGCGTTGTTACATATGCAGTTAAAATATGCAATTCTTAACAAACTCAATTCTTTGCACGACAATTAGATTTTTATGTAGAAATCTAGCAGTTTTCAATTGAAATATATCTACCTAGTTGTCATTTAATTACATAGCAGTTATTTCAATCTTACAGTTATTTCAATTAAAATATATCTAGTTGTCATTTAATTACATAGCTAAAACTAAACTAATTTATTTTAAATTAAGGTTCTGAGAATTTGAAAAATATCTCTTATCTTAAAAAAAATTGTAATTATATTTACGTACTTTTTCGGTTAGCTGTACCGATTGTTTATGTAATATGCATATAGTATTAAACTATAATACTGTGATTTTTATGAAACAATATTGGCAGCGATATCGTAAGAATTATATATTTTTCTTTTAACAGTTATCAAATTTACATCGTTTTCTCTTAGAAAAATAATTTTTTAGCCTACGAAAAAAACCATGCATAATATCGCATAAAAATTTTCGAACACAACACGCTCAACTTTGAAAAACGAAAATACACAGTGAGCTCTCTACAAGAAAGATTATAAGTTTATAAGGGCTCGTTAAACAGGCAAGGACATTTCTAAGTGCAAGAAAAATACAGTCTCTATTATACAACGTTTGGATAAGAGATCATTTTATAAAATCAACCATTATTTTTATTTCTCAATTATAAAGAAAGATTTTCCATTAATTGCCACTATATAAATTTAGATATTTATTATTAAATATCAAATTTGTCCTATAATATCGAAATCAAATATTCTAACAAATAAAACATTTTTCGATATGACGTTACAAGAAATCACGCAAATAGTGTAGCAAGTAAAAAAAAAAGGATTGAATACAGATAACCCGCGATCGATTTAACGCGAATTAACGCTTCTATGATCCACATTTTGCCCGTTTTGCTTTTCCACGGATCGTTCAACTATTTTCACAGCTCTTTTCACACTGCCATCGCGAAATTACGTTGTCATTCGATAGCGTTTCGCTTTCCCGTTTGGACATCACACATGATATTTTAGTCGATCGAGAAGCTCGTTTCGGAAAAGAGATGCGGCGAAACGCATTGAGCGAGAAAGAATAAGGACGCTTTCCTCGATTCGCGACGAGGCGCGGCGTGGAGGCGAAAGAGGAAATTGTCCCTGCATGAATGGAACATGGCTTTTCGATCGTTTCCATCGTTTCCCCCTCCCCTCTATCTGTCGCGAGCCGAAATTACGTCTACCGCTGATCTCGTTTCACTCCTCTTCCCCGGATTTACAATTCCCCGTTTCTAAATTCGAGACACGCTCACTCTAATTCAACGACGATAAGTCGTCGTGCGCAATCATGTTCCCTCAAGCATCGACAAGATTCGCATTGGATGACAACGTAGAGACCCGGATTGGATTAGATGTGCTGATTAGATAGGGATAGAACAAGGTGATGGTAGTACGCAATTCTGGATAAGAAAGCCAGGGTGGGAAGGCAAGAGCTATACGACATAAATGCTCTCTGAACATGTCAACGCCCTTATGAGCGAACCGTATTAATTTTGCAGGATTTGCTCCTCATCGGAAATTTCGCTTCCTCGATTCAGCCGCGAAATAGCTTTACACGTCTTATCTTTCGATTCCAGACACGTTTTCTAATCTGATAGCGGCAATTCGGCGGCGATCCACGGACGAACATATGTTCGCTACGCAAGAGTAAGTATGCGGTAGAAACAGTGGGAACAAAAGATAAATGCAAATGTAAATTCAATGCGATTTCGTACCACTTCAAAATATGATATCTGAATATCAAATCGAAGAAGATAAAGTTTTATAATTATGCGGCGTGCTTTTATAAATTCTACAAAGCGCTTCATATTATCTTTCCTTTTTAATTATATAAAATTTTTCATCAATCCAAATTAATCGAATTTTTTTTGGTAAAAATTTGGTAAAAATTATGCGAGCTTCTGCTCATTTTTAATAACTTTATTTAAAATATTTTATTAAAAAGCAAAAAATAAGTATTTAACGAATAATGAGAAGAACTATATTATATAAAGAATATTAAAGAGATATTTTTTTAAATATTTCTAATACGTAAGTATTGTAAAAATAGATTGCTAGCAAAGTCCTCGAATAAAATGACAAGCCGGCACTTATAAACGGAATATATTAATTCTGTGCTAGGGCACGGAATGTCCGCGTATGCCACGAATAAATTTTGAAAATTGCCTCCCCGGAGAACTTCGGCACGCATAACCGAGTTGAAGTTTCGAGCCTGTGCTGCGCTTTTTCCCTTTACGAGTTTAACTCATCGCCAACTATTTTCAGACAGCTCGCTCGCACACTCCGCGTGTATTCGCCCCGATCGAAATCGATTTCCGAAATCGAGCCGTCAAAGGTTTCCCCTCGGAACTCAGTTTGGGGTGAAAAAGAGAACGGCAGCGCTTGAAAAATTGTAAGTTGAAAAAGTTACAAAGGTGAAAGCATTGCGAGCGAACTACTTAGAAATAATGGCCGGGGAATTCTCCGAGAGTGCTTGAACATAGAATATAGAAACTCCAACGTTTTCTCCGCCTTGAAATAAAGGCTCCGAATATGTATAGCGCAAATAAAATAATCGATCGCTAATAAAAGTATCGCGCCGTATAGCTCAGTATTCTAGAATTATTTAATTTATTATACAAACGTTATGGCAGAGCATTTATGTTTCCATCATGTTGCAGAGAACATTTTATAATCTTATAAGAAAAGCAATTACTGCATACATCATTCGGCAAGAGAGTGCTTATGTAACAGCATAGAGATATAATAATGCTACGTTATTTTTACTGAAGGTATCTGCTTGTTCCTGAAATGCAAACAGCGAAACTTTTTACGGTCTCCAACGATCTCGCAGAATTTACAAATTATGCACGATCTATCAGTTCCATCTTTTTCTACGCCGGCTGGTAATGTCATCCTTCGCAAATGCGCTTGAAAAATTTTTATATTATACCGTGAGTCCGTTAACTTCTTTGTCCGGGAGCCCCCGCGAGATGTTGCGATTTCCCGATCGGATTGCATGCATCGCGAATACCAAAATGCATCCACGAGTAGCATGACATATTCATGCACGGTCGAATCACGTCGAGCAATTTAATGTCGTTTCAATTTTTCGAAATGCCGTTTTGAAACATCCATCATTAATCCTCTTCTCCTCCTCCTGATTCTTTGATCGTAATATTAAATGTGTCGCACACGCGTCTAAATCATTCGCAGAACAAGCAGGTTTTTTTAAAGAGAAAGTAACGATTAATCATCCGATTATATCCGTGGTCGTATTTTTTAGCGGCTTGGTAATTACTTACCGCATCTGTACTTCAGCAGCTATTAGGAAACTTGGGTGCTCGGAACTTCACGAAGTTTCCAGGCCAATCTTCTGATGTTGCTTGTAGTATAATTGTTATCTACAGACTAAACTTGCTCTTCATTACTTAGAATTACTTGATATATTATTTGAAAAATTTCGCAGCTATAGATAATATAATTTATAAAACTCATCAGTTATCCTTTTAGTTTGTTGTTGTTATTACTTTCTCTCTCATTTACATACAAAAGTTTATATACTTATTTATATTCTTTACTAAATATAACATTAATATCACAGGATATGTGATGGTAATGTCATTCGAAATAAATTGGAATGATTGTGATGTTTGATTTTCGGTTTCGTCCGTTGTCGAGAAACAAATCCGGACCTTCATTATACAATATTATGCCATATTCCGAAAAAGGAGAAAGAAAATGAACGCGATCTCGCAGTTCCCTATACCCACGCTATGTTTCATCGCAGACCCAGATCCTGTTCTCTTTCATAGCGGTGACGCAATATGATGTACGAGCGTTTCATGCTCGCCAGGGAAAAGAATACAGAGTGATCGATGGTATAATTAATTCAGCTGCGACGGAATCGCACGATGTACGATCGACAGGTATCGATTGCAAGTTGACAAATCTCTTTCTCGCGCGACATCAGAGTGTTAAGTATTAGCATCGTTCGTTATCTGACCGGGCAACTATACTTTGAAACCGATCATAAACCACAATTGAGCAACAACGACAAAGCTTTATAATGTAGCCATTAAAACGGTATATTTTGTATAAATTAACTTGGACAGATAGAATATTTGGTAGAATTATATAGACATACGTCGCATGTAAACTTTATTAATACACCGAACTAATTATATAAATGTAAATATTATTGTTAAGTAAATATTTAAAATGTAATTGTTAATGTACGTCACTAAATAAATAAAAATGTTATATGACGCATATAATACTGCTATATTATTATGTAAAATAAATAGTTGTAAATATCTAATGCATACATATATTATATATCTAAAATATAAAGATGCTTTTAAAATTTTAAATAAATTTAATGTTGTTTTCATAAAATGTATTAATTGTGCTATTATTAATTATATCATTCGTAAAACAAATTTTTATTAACTCTAATATTTCTATTTCTATTATTTCTATTTGTTTTTCATTAAATAAATATAAAAAATCAAAGAATTCTCTGGTAAATGAACAAAATATATATCTACATTGTATTTTAGTACATAGGAGCTAGGGATATTTTAGCTCTTAACCAAGTTTCGAAGTTTTGTGGAGATTTCCGACAGACACCTTTCATGCAGATGTTACTGTATTAATGAAGTCATCAACTGTCGCACTAGCATTCTGTCGACCAAGACACTTTCGTCGCTCGTCCGCAATGCAATGAGCTCTCTAACAAGGTAAAGAGGTATGTGCGTGTACCGAGAGATATAATAGTGAAAATTATGCGAGAATATAATATTAAAATGTATGAGATAGCTAACTAGCAATTCGCTTTTTTAGAAATAATATATATTCTAATATCACACGACATCAAATTTTTAATTATAGATAATTTTAATTAATACTACGAAAAACTGACGCAATAAGAATATCTCTCCTTCATTTTCTTCTTCGGTCACACAAGAAACAAACATCAAAAATTAACAATTTAAAATCGGATAAGTTGGAGAAATCCCTTTTCTCCCACGAGAATCAGAATAACTAAACAGCGATTCTACGAAATTGTTTATTCGAACGCAAATTGTTGGAAAAGATAAATAAAAGCAAAAGTTCTTTGGTGAGGTAATATGATAAATGCATAACATATTTGCACATACATCGATTCATTTTGCATGATAAAAATGCGCTTTCGCAAATGATTGCACAAAAACGAAAATAAAGAACGATATTTTTGTGCATCTTCTCACTTTCATGGCAAAGATGCTGAATATATATTTCCATATTGTATATCCCATTGAATTTCATAGCGGATTCTGCTGCGACGACTCGAATCTGCACGGTATACATTTTGTTTCTACGTCTTTATAAATTTTCATGTGTCAGATAATAATTAAAGCAACAGTAATAATAACATTTTAATTTCAAATTCAAATTCAAGTATATTACTCTACGTACATACACATATTAACTCGTATATCAATACACATCACATACATTTATTGCAAATAAAAGAAAAAAATTTATCGAATACAAATTTGATAAACTGCTTAAAGTTCTTCTTAAGTATTAAATTTTTTTTCGGTATTAAGTAATCTTTGTATCTAAACTTTCCATTAAATTTTCATTAAATTCTTCACCGCTTCAATAAAGTATCCAGTACGTCCACTACGACGTGAAATCGCGGAGGATTATTTTATAATTAAAGCGTCTAACGAGAGCTGACGACCTATGTTAATAATTAATTTTTCTCTCGAGAATTTTATCTTTTGCGGAAATCCAGTTACGTTTAGCGATTTTTATCATAATATGCAATAATTAGAGGTTTATTTTGTACCACGGAAATTCTGTTTTTGTCTTCGTGAATGAAAATGGAACAATGACGCACAGAGTAATGGCGAGGATTCGATCTTAAATACTCCGATTAGAAGTTTTCTACGAAGGTGTCGATTTTATGGATGCTTCGCCAACGTAAATCCTTCTACGACCAGGACATATCGACCGGTACTTTATCTTGCACGGAAACGACTTCAAATCACGGTGCGAAGGATCGCGAGACTCGCTCGTGATTCCGTTTCGTTTTCACATAAAGTTTTCACACCCTCGTTGAAGTCGATTCCTCGATTTGACGTTAACATCGCTGGTATGGCTCGCACGTTTTAACGATGCGTGTTAAAATAGACATACGTCATTTTCTTGGATACCATCATACGACTTCGCTCGAGATTTGTGTGCTATAAGAAACAAATCTGTAGAAAAATAACAGCAGAGAGTTATCTTTTATGAACAATATTCAACTGCATAATTTAAATCAAATTTGCGAAGGTAAACATTTGAAAAAGATTTACGTAAAGGACAAATTTTCATAAAGATATTTTAAATTTGATGAAATTACAAAAATAATAGAAATATAATAAAAAATAAAATATTAATACAATAAAAGTCGTTATTAACTCAAAAGAATACATATTTTAACTTCCAAAAAATTAAAAATTGTAATAACGCAAATAAAAATTTGTCTCCTTTTCTTAGCAAGATTTTATAGTTGATTAAAAAAATTGCAGGCTCTTGCGGGTCAAAGTGTGCGCGGTAAACGTTAGAATGAGGACCATGAGTGAATATATGGCGGCAGAGAGGTTTGCTTTTATTTCGCTCTTTCGTGGCCGCCATAAATCCGCCACTCTCATCTATGAGGGGTGAAGGATCGAAAGAATGAGATAGAAGAGAGAGGGGAGAGGAAGAGTAGCTCGACGGGGGCGGAATTGCGGAATAATACAGCGGAGATGCCGGCAACGTGGTGCATCGAACGCGTCAAATTTAATTTCGGTTTTTTTTTTATATTCAACGTGACGCACACACCCGGAATTCAAATGAACTCGATATAATGCCGTTACGCGATCCCACGGCCCGCAACCGTTGCTCTTTATTTTTCGTCTAAAATGCAGTCGAGATTCTTCTGCATTCAACTGCTGCGCGCGTTCTGCTACCGCTGCGCCTTTTCTTGCGTGTTATGATACTTTACGTTTTGACTTTTGAATGCATAAATTTTTATGTTACCACTATAAAATTGATACATTGCCAATGGTTAACTTGGTATCTCGCTTATAAACAACAGAAATACATTCCTTTTCGCGAATTGAGTTTTGCAGAGAAATTAACAAGAAGAGAAAGGCAATAAAATTTTATTCTTTATTTTTTTTTCTTTCTCTTAACTTTTTAAGCAAATTTTATTTTAACAGAATTTAAATAAATGGATAATTAATTAAGCCTCTCGATATTAAAATTAACAAGTATCAAGAAAAAGTGAGAGTTAAACAAAGAATTTTAATTGAAAGCTTAATTATAAAATTGAATATTAAGAAAAACTGAAGAATCTGTAAAAAAGAACTTTTAAAGTTGAGACGCAAGTTTCAGAATAAATTCGAGATTCGTTTAACGCAAGCTACTACATAGCAGTACATAGTAAATAAAACACGCGATTTACAAGCGTATAAAGTGATATGTTTGCATATGTAATTAAATTCGAATCAATAACGTGCGATTACCATAAACGACTAGCGGCCAAAGCCACATTTTCAATCCGTTGCAAACATCTGTATACAGAACAATCCAGAATCACTACCAGTCTTTTTATTTGTAAATTATTTGAATTTTCACAAATAATTTGTAATAAATTTTTATCTTCTTTTAAATAACAGTTTTGCACATTATATTGTCACAATTTTCAATATTAACATAAAAATAAACTTAAAAAGTTGTTAAGAGATCAAATATGCTGTACTAAATAAATTAATGTTTGTTCCTAATTTTATCATAAAATATATAAATGTTAAATTTATTCTAAAAAATATAAAATTAAAAATATAAAAAATCAAATATACATACATATATTTCTTTTTTCCATCAGATGTAAATTTAAAATATGAATATAAAGTATAAAAAGAAGTAATATTATAAGAAAATGTATTACAAGATAACTGATTTTTGTAACCTTTTTCTTTGAATGTAATTGTATGCAGTTACGTAAGTATGCAGTAAGCACGAAAGCCGATAAAACATAAAATTTTTAATCTGAAATATATCCAAATGATTAGTGCAAGTTACGTTATTAATTTTGCTAACTCTATATATGAAACACAAATTATATATTACGTATGAATTCAATTTTCTCTAATTGTATTCATGAATTGAATGTTTTATCTTTTAATGCCACCGAATTTCATTAATCGTAATGCATTTGACAATATCGAATTATTATTATTATTATTATTATATATACATAAATTTCATTGATTAAATCAGCCAATTATATTATAACACAATTTTATTTCAAATTTCATAATATTTGCAAATATGTTCTCAACAATGTCGATGGAAAAATTTTTATGCATACGTATTCTTACGCAACGCTTTGCTTTTAACATTATAAATTGTTAGAAAAATGAAAATTGATAGCAAAGCATGTTCAAAGAACTAAATATCTTTGTTCAATAAGTTGATGCAGAAAAGATGAAGATTTAATATCATATTACTATAACATCGTCGTCTTTAAAGATGCTTTGTATCTCGATCGAAAGTTTAATATTTGAATTTAAAAGCCGTTTTACTTTCAGTATACACGGCTTGCAAATAGCTGCACCACTCCGCTAAGCATAAACTCCAACGAAACTCTGAAGAAACTAGCATTTGTTGGCATGAGAGAGAAATCTCTTTGCGCAATTTACGATGGCTTACTAAATATTTTATGGACCAACATTTGTCTGCCGATCGTATGTCTAGTGACCCCGCATTTGCATGTTTCGAAGTTTCGTACAAAAAGTACAACAATGCACTGCGTAAATGCACTTTTCCTAAACTACATTCGTCTGAAATGAGAATTTACCGCAGAAATTTATTTCGAGTAAAATATTACATATTTATGTGCATTTTTCTGCATTTGGTTAAGTAAAACGCTTAGTTATGAATACTTATTTGCTCACGAAACGTAACTGAAAAGTTTGTCAAAATTGAAATTAGAATTTATTATTTCACTGTTTAATGCTATTTAAATTATTTTGCTACTTAACAATATTATTATTACAATTAGCAAATAAAAAGTTTATTAAAATTTTTAAAATGCAAAAACGCGAAGTTTCAGAATACAATTATAAAAACGGTCCGCGCTCGTAAATAGAAATATTTGATTTGTAGTAAATTACAGTGTATAAGAGACCTCTGAGTTTCGATTTTGGTCGTGCATTTTTATGAAACGAGTCCCTACCGTGACGCGAGCAATTAGAGAAGCGAGACAATTGCGGCAGCCGTGCGTCAAAGCGACGATGGGCGTGTCTGCATTCTTCTGCGTTTGATTAATCGACAAGTATTTAACCGGTGAATATTTATCATCTCTCATCCTCTCCCGTCAACGGTTTGCATTGTCCTCCGAGTGCACTCGACGTCATCGGGCGATGTGCTTTCGTGCGTAATCCACTGCCGGCTGTATTAAACAGCCTGTATTAAATAGCATCATCCTTAAACGTACGAACTTTATGTGTGTATTTTGCAAAACTAAAATATGTTACATCGAGAAGATATTCTCGATATGTGAAATAGTTAGAGCGTTTTGATAGAAGTATTTTAGAAATTTGATAGAAACACGCGTTTTAGAAAATACTTTCATTAGCATTACTAATTACAAAACACTTAATTCACATTCCAACATGATTTGCATTCTTATTTCTTCCATATCCATATATTGTAATAATGTTACACAAATAATATTTTATTTTAATTCTTTTTTTAATTATGTCATAAAATAAAGTAAATGTATAATAACATAATTGCGAAATCCATGAAATATGTGCAAATTTTTTTACCTTTACAAGTTGATGTAGAAATACATATAACAAAGTTCCAAAACAACTTTGTCGTAAAACGCGCGAATTTGAAAGGACGCGAGAAAAAAAGATTAAATGTATGTACTTACTCTAGTTATGCCACAATGAAATATGCATCCTCTTCAAAAACTGGAATGCATTTATGTAATCGTAGATATTTCATGCATACGTTCTTTCAAGCGTATTGAATTTTGCGCAGATTTTCATATTGTGCCGTGCATCTAAATTTTGTTTCATGTGCACATCAATCCTGAAAGCACGTAACAATAGCAAACATATTTAACGTAAAACATAATAATGTTTTCTTCAAAGAAACTTAATAATTATTTTATTCGCCACAATTATTTCTAATCTATAATTTCTGAACTATTTTCTATTAATTTAAAATATAAAACATTTTGTTATATGTTTCTATTTATAAACATGCATTTATGTATTATATTTAATTTAGACGAGATTTATGGAAAAATAATTAAATAATTCTATATCAATATAACAAAAATTAGCTTTGGAATTTTCTCAAAAAAGGAATCATGTACAATAATATTTTATATAATTATTGAGGCAATCGTAAACTTTAATCCAACGCATTACTATTCTATTACTATAATTTATTTAATTAAATTTAACATCTTGTCATCTCTATATATTTGGTATTGGGATTGAGTATTCCTTAAGCGCGCTTGCTTGTGCTTTCAAACTGTTTATTTAATAACTCAGAATTGCTTTACATATACAGCTTTGACGTGAGGACGCCTCATTTGGGCGCGATTAATTCTTGATTCATAATTTACAGCAGTGATGTAAGTGCGAGGGGATCTTATCATATTAATCAAGTCTTAACCATTATCGAAGTATGGCTTTATATATAAACAGCTATACAACTTACAGCTAGTTAATATCATCTTTACACGACTGGCTCGAGCAACATGTAAGGACTGTATCGCTTCATCCATGTGCGATGCATGTTATTTACATATCTGAACACGATCAAAAATAAATTAATCACAAATTATTTTTATCGTACACAATATTTCATATACCCGATTATAATGCTGGTTCAGTGTGTAAACATTTGTCTATGCCGAAGTTAAATATAATATAATTTATAATTTCAATATATTGATATAATTAATAATTTCTCTTCAATTCCAACACAAATAAATCCATACAATAACAGTTTGGTTAATAACAAGTGATAAAATATTATTTACATAAATGATGGAACAATAATATTCAAAATACCACTTCTTATTATTTAGTTCTAAAAAGTATAACAAACACTTTCCGTTTCTTCAAATTTAAATAATGATAATTTTGTTAAATTTTAATGGATACAATTTATAACATTCACAGTACTTTCTGCGTTTTAATATTTTTAAAACAATTTCACAAATAAAAGATGAAAATATTTACACGAATAATGAAATATTATTTCTACATCGTTTTTACATACTCTTAAAATTTCCGTTTAAAAAGATAATCATTCTCAAGTTTGTACCTGCGATTTGATGATACCTAACATTATCTCCGCATACTAAAATATTGAAATTAGTCTTTGAAACGCGATTCACTGAGTTAGATTTATGTCCCACAATTCGAATTAGTAACGAGTTTTAGAGCGTTTATCAGAATGATGGTATTGTAAAGACGTGAAGATGTGCGTCGTAGAAGATACGAGAGACACGGATCTCGCGGATTCGACGGCGAGTCTTCATCGCGACCTGTTTTAATTCTGTCGTAAAGTTTCCGAGACGCGAACGTAGTCTCCATTATTACACGGGACATCCTGTTTATGAAGCGCGCACGCTTCGGGCGTAGTACAACTTCCGTTGATGCGCCCAACATATCCGTTCGCAATAGCTGGCCCATATGACGCTCGTACGTACGAAAACTTGGCCAACGACGACTTCTGCGCCAACATAATTGAAGACTTAAACTTTTAGTGCTGTCGCGTGACAAACGAGAATCAGACTGAACTAAAATGTATTTAGATAATTTTACTCGTATCCGGTCCGTCAAAATTGTTCGTTTGTCGATACTTTTTTTATTTTAAGATTGAATAAGCTACGAGACTTCAAGAATGACCTGCCCGCATGATTTTAAATAATAGAAAGTTATAATTACATTCTTTTGAATATTATTATTTTGAGAATTAGAATATCAAAGATTGTATTGCGAGAAGAATAGTAATATAATTAAAGCTGATACTAACATTTTTACTAATACAAATCGATATACTTTTCATTCGATTTTAATATTAGTTAACTTAATAATTTTAATAATTCTACTTTTAACGTTTTACTTATTAGCTCATTAAAATTTTTAATATCTTTCGAGATTTGATCATTATAAAATTTATATCTAATCTTAATAAACGGCTTTGAAAATCTTAATTTGTTTGAATTTTTCTTTATTCTTTTAAAAAGTTAGAGACTATATTTTTGGCACCACTTTTGTTTGCCTCCTGGAGCCTTTTATATGGGTAAGTTAATAAAAATGTGATACGTTTCAATCCGTTGTTCAATTTAGCGCTTTCGAATCCGCACTGACTGAAAACTTGATTCTACAACTAAAATTTGCCACACGAGAGATATTTGAGAAATGCGACTGGCGCGGGTTGGGTTACGAAGCTACGGGAAGAATGTGCAATTGCAATTGGTCAAAAAGTGACCCGAATCGGCCAGTCCAATGCATTGGCGCAAGCTTGACGATCGTCGGACTGCGCCGTCCAAACTTCGTCAGCCGGTCGGATTTTTTTACACGCTACAGAAGTAGAGCATGCGAGATAAAAACCGGGCATGTTCCGCCACCGGAACTGCAGGATTTATCACGAATGCGACTGCGCGCACACGCACAGCTCGTCCTCGAGAGCCGTGTAAACTCAGAATTTTTCGCGATTGAGCTGTCTGCATAGCTTTGAAAGTTTTCTACAGCAATTTCTATAAAGGTCTTTTATACTATCCACTATATTTTTCTTCTTTTTCTTTATAATGACTTTTGCGAATTGAATAGCTGACATATATATCTATGTTGCAGTCAACAGCTGTTTGAAATTCTCAGATAGAGCATTTTGTAGAGTATTTTCCATCATTATTAAATATTAAACAGTGCAAAACAAAATATATTGCGAAATTCGAGAGCATGACATTTTTTTCAAATAAAAAATCAGAACTTAATTTTAATGCACATAAAAATACATTTCCTTTATCTTCCATATATTAATGTAATGTAAATTATCATCATTATCATATTTTAGAGATAATAGCTTCGGCAATTTGTCATTTTGATAATTATTTCATTAATTAATTATCCAATCATTTCCAACTGCCCGTCAAAAGGCAAATCAATTTTCATAATCACTTGTGAATAATTAAATGACAACTTACAGTAAAATTACTTCAGTTATATTATTTAAATTTAATCACATTGATAACAAACACAAAATAATCAAAGTAATAAATCTTTGAGATCAATTTTGACATAATTTCATCAATAGAAAGTGCATATTTTTATCCAGATTTCAAAAATCGTTCGAATTTTCGAAATGTGTGCTAATATTGTTTAAACTTCGTACACTTAGTCTGATGAACTTTTTTCATTGTAATTTGCGCAGAGAAATGAACAGACCGAAAGAACATAAAAGAGAAAAACGAAGAGATTGGCCATTGATCACGAAATTCGTTTTACTGTAAACCGACGAACTGCGAAATAGCTGAAATTTCCTTGATCCAAATTGGCTCTGCCTCTTTTTTTTATTCTTAGCCATTTTTCTTTCATCTTTAGAGTTATATGTTAAGCGGATATTGCAGTATGATGTGTGATCGATTTAAGTACAAAGCAAACTCATCGTCGTGGTACTGTAAACGTGAATAAAATCCCCCAATCTCAAACTTTTTCAATTAAAGCATTCCTTACTGACGACAGGAATATTTAATCTGACTTTCTGATGAGAAATAACCTGTAGAGTTTTTTAAGTTTTAAATTAAACTCTTTCGACAAATAGTTCAAATTTTTGTTAAAGCTGTTACAATTAATTCCAGAATGTTCAAATAATACTATGTATCAAAATAGGTACATTGGATGTAATCAAAGTTACAATCTATGTGTTGTATGCGTTGCATTAAATATTGAGATATGAAACGTTGCAATGTCTTTAGCTTAATTTAACGGACGTTTAGTCTTCACTATCCATTATTAAATACTTTAATTTTCTAACGATAATCTGT
This sequence comes from Tetramorium alpestre, assembly GCA_021460005.1. Classification (NCBI taxonomy): domain Eukaryota; kingdom Metazoa; phylum Arthropoda; class Insecta; order Hymenoptera; family Formicidae; genus Tetramorium; species Tetramorium alpestre. The sequence continues at coordinate 1,225,129 of JAJVSH010000036.1, read as the reverse complement.
TTTAACCGTCTGCAATTATCTTTGCCCGACAGATATTTCCTTTCGTAAGATATTAAATATTTCTCAGTCAATTAATATTCTATGAAATGGCAGCAGCAAGAATCAAGAACAATTTTGGTATATTTTTATTTATCGTAGAATGTGATCCTCTCGGAGATATTCGTATTAAAATATCCTTTCTGACATATAAGACTTCTCAGACAAGCTTCTCTCATTCTTGATTTTTCCGTCTTTTGTAGTGTAGATAGATCGCATATGTAAAATTCATTTTATATGCATTATACAAACGGCTATCATATGACAGTATTAGGTACGATTGGTATGTTCGGCTGATATCATGGCAGTGTGTAAAACGATGGCTGATAAGGATGATATAGGGCTCAGAGCGTTACCAGTGATAAGAGAGGATCGGCTGCGACTCGTATCAGGATTCCTCGTCATGAAACGATTAATCCTTACAACGATGCCCTATAAAGTAATCCTATCGAGTAATTAGATCTTAGAAAATCTGACAAGATCGGCATTATATCCAGTTAGCTGCTTGCCTACGATTAATAAAGTTATTTACATAGTACATTCGTTCAAATGTTTTTGAGTCACAATACAGGCCGCAATAAAAACAAAACTTTAAATAATATTATTCGAGAAAGTCAAAGAATCTGACAATATCAGCTTTATTTAAATTATTCTCGGAAAAAATTATGTATTGAGAATTTAACATGTTTATTATAAACCTTGTAAATTTCGCACATGTTTTAAAATGTTATAAAATATGATATTTTCATAATATTTTGCGATATAAAGCTACTTTAAAATTATTGAATTTTAAGCTATCATTTTTATTTATTAAAATAACATATTTCCAAACGATATAATATTCTCTTTTAAAATATAATACGAGCAATTGAAAATTTATATTTCTCTTCTGATTTTACAAGTTTATAGCCAATAATTTTAATATCTTTAGCCCTTTTTCACATTTTGGATAAATTGCGCTTCAAAAATTTCGGTAAAATCTGATTTACATAATAAAACTTAATGTAATAATAACGGGATTTTAGCTACAATTTAATTCATGATGTAAGATCTTAACATTCTGTCGAAATGCGATATTATCTAATGGCAGTAGTAAGTTCGACAACTTCTCTTCGTATAGTATCTTAGAATTGGTGAAAAGTTATATCTGACACGTCGTTATATTTCAATATTGATTTTTGGTAGACAAGTCTAATAAATCTATTGCCCAATAAGCTCTGAAGTTAACGGATGAGAGGAAGTACCGATCGTGCCTAATAATATTAGCATTATACATCTGTATTGAGGATCTCTGTTCCTTACACGTTGCTCGTAACCTTATCTCAGAAAAGATTTACGAATTTTAGCGAATTTCAAAATGGCTATACTTTCGCCACTTCGTAAATCTTCGATCGATCTCATTAGTGTCTCCACTGCCTCGGCAAAATATTTAATAAGATAACAAGAAGGAACGCCATATTTACATATAAAAATATATCTTATCGTGATTGATCAATGGATCTATGTATAATATACATGTACATATTATATCAATATAGATAAAACTTCTCTTAACGCCGCGATTCGTTTGATACGTTTCCACACATCACAATTTTTCTTAGTAATCCGATGTAATTACGGTAAGTAATGTATGTAATGCCACAGAAGTGGAATGGTCCAATTTGGAGAACGTCCAATATTATTTCTTTATTTTCTTATATGTATAATTTTTGAACCGCAGTCTTTTTATTAATAAACCATAGCATTCATGATATCATTTTTGTCAAAAAATTTAAAAGCAAACTATAAATATCCAATTTCTGTGCAGTATGAAATTATAGAAAATTTTTTATAAAAAAAAAAAATAAAAACACTTTTAATATTTACAAAATAAAATGTAAAATATTATGTAACTATTTAATCGATTAAAATAATTAGTTTTGTTTATACAATTGCTGTTAATAAAAAGATTCTAGAGTTGCACAAAAGTTTTAAAATGTTTTTAAAGCTCAATTAATTCAAGATTTAATTAATCCAATATTTCCATTGACTCTCTTTGTTAAGATTAAAGAACTTAAAATCATAAATCGTACTCTATTTAAATTGTAATTTTGATAACAATTTGCAGAAATAATTATTACAAATTAATTTGCATCGTCTGGCAATGTTATCGTTATATAAAATGAGTCGATTATTTACTTACATCTCCATCATCTTCGGATACGCTGCCGTTCTTATTAAACGCGCTTTACAGGAAAGAACGGATCCTGAATGCAATTAAATATTCCGCGAATAGACAAGAGGCTACACGCCGATCTATTTGTGCGGAAAATTGCATGACTTTCCGTTAACTAGGTCGAGCATTCGGTTGCTCTTAGCAAACAAGCAGCGAATCCTTGTTGGCACTTACGTCAATACGTACCGCGAATATTGGATAGTCTGCTTTGAATAGTAGAGAAATACGCCATTGCCATACCAAGGTAACTAACAGTAAGAAAAGAAAAGAGGACTTTCTCGGTATATACTTCCTCGACAAGAAGAAGCATCTTCCTCAGCTATGTCCAAATTGGACCCATCCTCTTCCATATTCCGTACATGGTGTCCTGAACGCGCTGCATGCGAAAATACTTTTCTTTTCAGAATGCTACAAGTACTATACGAATATGTACTTGTTACGCGATATATGCACGCGTGCAGAAGACTAGCAAAATATTTGTTTCTCTGTTTATATCTTATTTTTGTTTCTTAAAGAGTTGTGTTACTTATTACAATTTAATTGTCAACAAATTTCAGGATAGAAATTTGAGACCTTGGATTAAGTTGTTGAGAAAGGAAAGCAAAAAGAATTTGATACTTTTTTTTCACAACCAAATTCTCCTTCTTTCAAAACCAATTTCTCATTAAAAAAAATTTAGATTTAGGTTTAAGAATTAAAAACAAAGACTATATTTGTATCTTTTAATTTGTTATGAATAGTGCAATTGCACTTTTTTAATTTAACGTATTACATCATGTAATTCCATCAACAAAGACTAATCAACGCATAATAAAAAGATTATGTGATTATCACATGTATCAAATTAATAAATGAATAAATAAATGAATCGATTCATAATGAAACATAATAACAACTATATCGTAATAAAGTAACGTAATAAAACAACTATATATTGTTAATATATTACAAATATAATTAGTCGTTTTTTCGAACGTGTTTAAAACAGCAAAGTTAATATAATTATCTGATAATGTCTCAGTACTAAATCAAATATGTTGAAAACTAACACTTTCAGTCGATCAAATGATTTATGTTTTTATTATAATTTTTATAGATCACCCCGCCTACCTCAATTGTGGAGATTGAATCTGTGTACCTTCAGGACACCTTGTACAATTGTATCAGTCCAAATATCTCTTCGGGGTCGTTCTTCGGATTCCACTTATTACCTGAAAGTTATAACAAGGTTGTTCTACTAAGTTTATTCGGTCGGGTCATATATATGCAGACTGTTCGTTAGTTTCGCTTGCGTTTCTTCGCATGTAACTCGTTCGGCTCCTGTTTCACTGCTTTTTTCCACCCTCTTTCGCTTCACTCTGGTGCGATGTGGTGTGGCGAATGGCTCACAAATAATTCACAGTGGTATTTTGAGTATAAAAGCACTTCTGAGCCGGCAGTTTCGCAAAATGAAATTGCAAGATGGAATAACAGAGAGGGAGAGAAAGAGATGGGAGGGGAGGGGAGAGAAGAGAAAAGAAAGACCAAAAAAGAATGGCATAGAGAAATATCTTTCGTTACCTTGCATCCTCGGACGCATTGCAACCTCAATTATTGATTGACGTATGATAACTAAATCTACATAAATCGATAATCTTGTCTGTATCTGCTTCCGATATTTGAATCGCAAAAGAATTTTTTATTTCTCGAGAAGCAATCACGCGAGTCATATTGGTAAAAAAATAAGAAGAATATTAGTTAATTAGATAATTAACCCTCTTATGTAACTTTTTCAGAGAGAAAACATATTTTATTTTAATTTAAAGTTTAAAAAATAATAATAAATTAGAGAACGTTTTTTATTGATATAAAAAAAGTGAATGTAGGAAATTTATCTTCAAAAATATAAAAATATTTGCATACTTTTTCCACTCTTTTAAAATTTTTATATTCTATTAAAACAAGAATATAAATTTTTAACTTTTTATAATAAAAATTGAAAAACATTTCGATTAAATTTATTTAACATATCTCAAAATTTCTTGAGATTCACATATATAATTTTAATATATGTATTGTTTAAAAATGATTGTTTCATTATAACTCATAAAAATATTATAATTAAAATTAGAAAAATATATTCTAATCTTGTACGAAATTGTATGAACACATAATATGTAAGTAACAGATTGAATATAAAAATTTCAATATTTCCTCTTTTTACATTTTGTATAAATTTTCATGTTCGTTAGAACACGTTTGAATTTTTTTAGCTTGATTCTCGAAAATTAAAAAGCAAAGCACGTGATATGATCGCTTAAAGTGAAGTAGATAATTTAATCAATGGAAAATGATGCTTTATTGTTTGCCGTTAATTATCTTCTATGTCATATTTTACTGTAAAGTTCTTTCTACTATAGAGTCTCTTTTTCTGCAAAGGTAAAATGTGCCGAGTTTTCTGTCGCGACATTTGCTGATACTCAGCACTGTCCTATTTGCCGAGCCTTTTCTTTTCTGAAATAACGCTTATAGTAAAAAGTAGTGTAATGTATCTAGTGGAAACTTCTGGCGAATGTTTTCTTGAAAGAGAAAAATATTTTACAATCTGTACTAAATATATAAAATACTTCGAATAAATTATGTTATTTCAAGTTTACAAATTAAAAAGCATAATAAATTTTGATATACTGAATACATAATATATATTGCACAGTGAAAATATTTAAAAAATTCATATTATTTAAAGAGAAGTTTATATACCACTTATAATTTGTTAAAAACAATTCAACATTGTACTTTGCAATAATCTAATTTGCAATAAAACATAAATTATTACATTGTTCTAAATGAGTAGCTGTATTCGCGATGCGCTTAGAATATCGTAAAAAAATTCACCTCACCGATATGACGTCACAGCTTTGGCGGAAATAAAAATTTGCTTCGAAAGAAGAGCATTTTCTTCTCATAGATAAAGTTCCAGAGGAGCGTATATCGTGCAAGCTGCCATTGGCTTCACCATCACAGCACCCGTCTTGTCTTATCGACACGCGGATATTCCTCACTATCAGACAGCGATGAGCAAAGGACGTTGAAGTGTTCGCGAAAAGTTTTTCTCGACTTATCTCAACGAAAGTAAATTAATAATCTGTACACTAGTGGCCCACTTTAGTAAATTTTTGTCTCGATGAAGAATCTTCTGTCCGCCATATCTTCTCGAGTTCCTTGAGAATGCCTGTCTTAATTTTCATCCTGCAGTTTCAACTCACGTCGGAATCACGTTAAGTCACTACAAATTTTCAAATTTCAAGCTCCTCAAATTACGTACTCGCACGGAAACATGTATCTTGCGCCACTAACATTGCAACGCGAAAAATCATATTACTGTGTTCGATATTATCGAAACAAGTTCGAATGCACGCGATGCATTTTTACGTGCACCGACTCGCCATCGATTGATGTGATGATGCGTAAACGTGGCGATGAATATACGATCATTGCACCGAACTGCATCGTTGCACCCTAGCCCCATCGCGACCTCTCATGCTCTGCAAATGCATCAGGATTGTGAATTCAGACGTTATTGAAGTAATCTGTAACAAAAGAGTAGATTTGTGCGTTCTTTATCATTAATTGATTAATATGCCAGAAATAGCAGAATTAAAGAAATCAACAAATGATGTGAATATAATTTATATTGTTTAATCAATTGATTATTGTCTAGTAATTGCATATTTAATTTTAATAAATACATATTATTCTTTCCGATAACTCAAACAAATAAAAATATTTTAATAATAAAATTTAATTATGCTACTCACAATCAAATTAACGTAATTATTATAATATAATCAATTATACATATATGCATGTATAATACGCGTCCATATTTTCTTTTAAGTAGATCTCTGACCAATTTAAAGCTAATAACGTTACAACATCTAAACTAAATATGCAAAAGCACGCCATTTTCATTAGTTTCATGACGAATTTTTTAATAATAATAAGTTACATCAGTTTTATCTTAGCAAGATTTAACACACTTTTCAGCTTCCTTAATTTTTGACACCATTTTAATAAATGAGGTTTAAATTAAAATTCCTATTATAACGCGATGTGAAAATAACATCATAAGAAAATTTTATTATCGATTTATACTGCCGAAACTTAATTTTCGCAAAGTCAATTTCAATAATTTACGAGAACCGTTAATACCGTGACATTTTTGTGACAAAAAAATTAAGTTCAAAGTTTGATAGGGAATCTATGCATAAAAACAGATATGGTAATACTTAAATGAGTTGCATGGTGTAGCTTTTAGAAGAAACACGATCTTACACAGTGTATCGCTTACTCCATCTTCGCCTATCTCGCGGCGCAATCATTTGCTTCCCACCAGGTAAAAATCGTATACTCCGAGCGAACGCTTCGCGAAGGGAAAAAAAAACCTCGTATTACCATAGTCTGGCTCGGCACATTTGACTCACAGAAAAGGTTATTTCCCTTATCCGTTCCCTTTGCCGGAGATTCGGTCGCGAAAACTGCTGTTTACACGATCGATGGTAATGCCGATGCGGGGATGTATGTATATATTCGCTCACACGGTGGATGCGAATTACGTATTAGGACGGCGAGAGGGTGGCGGCAGATGAGTGGCGCTGTATAGTTTAAGTACGTTTCATTTGAATATATTAATTATTCATTTTACATGCCGCGCGGAAGCCGCGTATCGCGTTAATCCTCGTGCGATTACCGAGTATGTCGAGCACGATTTTGCGCCGATCACGATTCATCGCTTGCATTTATGTGTGATGAAATAATTTGCACAGTGTCGATGGTAAACTGGTGTTACAATTAATGACTTTGATTAATCCTTATGATAACAATCATTTCTTTTTGAAGACAAGTCTAATGGACGCATTGGTTTCGAAAACAATCGAAATAAGTGAGAAGTTGAAATGTAAGACAAATATGTATAAGTTGGTGGACAATACACATTTTTACGAAATATTTTATATGTTATGTTTTAAAGATTATTGTCGAAATAAATTTCAATATTCCGAAAAGTTGTCTTTCGATAGTATAAATAACAAATAAATCTTAAAATATTGTTTTTCATAAACTATTATATCTTATGTCTTAAATAAAAATAATATAACATGTCTCTCGATCATCCTTTAGTCGGCAGTATTAATTAATTATTTATTGTTCTTCATCTATTAATCAGAGAAATTGTCGCTTTATTTCATAATTTAATACTAAAATTAATTTATTTATTATATCTCTATAAATTTTAAAATAAATCTAGATTTCAAATTCCGATTAAGTTACGAAAGATCTTATATTGTTCCAGATCTTAACATATTAATCATACGAGCTCAATAATATTTATATCGAAAATTGAGTTTATTAATAAAAATTTGTTATAAAATTAAACTATACATAAATTATTGTTAATAAATTATTAAACGTTTTGTATTAAATATCATATTAAGTATTATTGTATCATGGTGTAGCAATAAGTATTGATCGTATATTGCACGACATCAATATGAATAAGTTACAAGATTTGAAGAGATAGATGAGACATATAGCTTTCGAATAAAATTATGTTCACGTTATTAATACTTCACGCACAATATGCATGTATACATAATATCGGTCAATATTATTATCATTTGTGATTTATGACATAACAATCTATCACAGTCATTGTATATTAATTTCAATTGATAGTTAATAAATGCACATCGAGAGATACATGCAGAGATAGTCTCCACTATTCTATATTGTAATTATCCGATAATTATGTTTGTAGCGTACTGCTATAACAAACAAATAGGTCATCAATATCAGTATGTCATCGCAAGCCAGTTCTAGATCATTTTAAGGCGATGTATGACAATATCAATGAATTTAGTGAAATTCATGTATAGTTTTATTTATATAATATAATATAATTATATACATATAATATAATTTCTTTAATCAATTTGTATTAATAGGTTTTCCATACTATTTCTCGCAGTAAAGAATATATAATATGTACATAATGATTGATACGTAAATTACGTAAATTTCAATATAAAAGCAAAATACATTTGTATAAAACTAATTATTCAATTTATAAGAAATACAATAATGTAATTTTATTTCGATAAATAACGTGTTCTTTTATTGATTATTTATTACAATTTTCCAATTCATGCAAATGCCAAATAATTTTAAATGCTTGCCAGAATGGAGAGACACACCGATTTATATAAATTTATTTTTCAGTTTAAATTTCATAATTTTAATTTCAATTAATATTTACCTTTATTTGAATATTATTAAATGCGACATTATTATATTACGATGAAAAATGAAAAAAATTAATTTTTTTAACACGAGAGATAATTCGAGATAGAAAAGGTTAATAAGGTCTACAACCAATTTCAGCGTTCCAGTCTTTGCGGTTCATCGATACGTCACTCCGGTTATTCCACATCGTCGAAGATAGCTCGCAAAATAAGTTGCTCATATATCCGCAATATCCGCGCAAGCGGAAACCATTTTTTTGCACGCCGCACCGCACTACGCTGGTGAAAATAATAATATTTCCGCAAACAAACACACACATCACTTTTCCGTGTCGGAGAAAATAATACTGATGGGACAAAAATAAATTTCGATTAGCCGTGCGGCTGGGAACAGGAGGGAAAAAGGTGGCGGTTCCACGCGGAAATGCCGATCGCTACGACAGATAGGGCGAACAGCTCGCGGTCCGCAGTGTATAATAGATATTTAAATCCTGCGGTTCGCGAAAGCCGATGCGTTGTGGCTCGCAGTGCTGTTGAATATCGATATTATTTCGTTTTGCGACAGCGTGAGCGTGAACGGAAATAGGAATGAGATTATCGGTGACAATGTTATACAGACAGCGCCCTACATGCAATAATATATCTTTGAATAACTTGTTTTTTGTTTAACAAATTGTTATATATAAATGTGATAACAAATTATATAACGTTACAAATAATGACGTTAAGTTGAATTATATTAGATGACGTTTTTGAAAAGTTATGCTTCGAAAACACATCGATAATAGATTTTTTTTTTCAATTAATTTCTTATGGATTGTACTCTGATACGTAACTATAAGCATAGTGATTAAGGCAAAAAAAATTTATCAATAAACAAGAAATAGAGTTAAATTATTTCATCAGATTTCTACGATATAAAAATTAGATTTAAAATTCATTATGTGTGGCTAGAAGGATTTTGAGAAATCTGGAATTCTATTTGTACGCAAAAAATATATACATGTACTACATGCACATCATATATGTATATAGAAATATGCACCAGACACGTTACACATTCCACATCTGCAAAAATTGCAGGGTTAAACGAGACGATAAACAAATATACAAAGTGGTTGCAGATGGTTACATCGCGAAATGTGTTGAGTGATACGTTGAGCATTTTATTAATATCATTTAAAAAAGAGAATATATATGTACGCGAATATGTATGATGAAAACAAACTAGTTGTGAGATTTTAGAGAATATTATTTTTTCGGAGTGTAAGAAAAATTTCATAATATTACTTCCATAATTGTAAGTAATAATAATTTTAACGTTTTAATAATTATATGTAAATATTTCACAAACATAGTTTTTGTATAATATTTCACAAATATAGTTTTTGTATATTGTAACATCACATTTTGCCATTTTTTTGAAAAAATTACAATTGCCATTCCACAATCTATTAATAGTTTTAATAGAATATAAAACAGAGTTATGATTTTCCTAACTTTTTAAAAGTGCGAAAAAGAAGGAGTGCGCAATAAAAAATTCCGAATGTAACTACAATAATTCAATATGAGTGTTACATGTATGTACATATTATATTAATTACAATGCATATTGAAAATTATTAATAATTCCACAATTAATTTTTTTAATTTTAATAGCATTATGAAGCATTATTTATGCAATTAATAAATAAGTAGTTAAAACCCGAAATGAGCGGTCGTCAGAATGTCATACAGTTTTTCTGTGAATGATAGGATACAGTTATCTAACAACATGAATAACATACATGAATAACGTACATGTATGCATACATACATGCATAAGAATTGAGTTTTTTGCTTTTTAAGCGGGTATGCATTTACGAAAGGCTCGACATTTTTTATCTTACTTCCGATTGACAGATCGTTCAAACGAATGTCGCAAAGGATTTGTCAGCGCGAGCACGATAAGCGTATCCAATATCTGTGCATTTTTTTTCCTCCTTTGAATCCTTTTCGAGTTTCAGATTTTTCTTTCCATCAAGCGAAACAATAGAACGATATGTCAACGAACTTTCGTCAAATATAACTGACAATTTTACGTTTCAATTATTTTTTCTCAATTTTTAAAGAAAAATATTTGTAAAGGTATTAATACTATTAATACTATTGGCTCACACATTCAATTGCAAAATATTAAAACGCTTTTCTATACAATACCCAATTGAGAATATCTAGTGAGAATATCGCAATATTGTTTCCAAATATTTACATATTTGTATAGTAATGCAAATAGTTTCATATAATTGAAAACAGTTTCTCTTTGTTTTTGAGAGTAATCATATCAGATTAGAAATCACATGATAATGAAAATAATGCATTCTTCTTATTTAATTTCACTGTTAATTAATTGAAAAATAATTCAATTATTTGCAACTTGTTCTTACATTTCGCTCATTACGAGATGCGATAAAAATAAATGAAAACCTAATTTTATCTTTTTTTTCGCCCCGTAATTGCTCTATCCATTCCTAATTCCCATTACATTTTTATCACATGAAATACTTCTTTTTCATATTTTTTTTCCCAAATCATGCTCTCCTTCATGTGTACGCACGCTCTTAATGAATCCAATGAACACTTTATAGTTTTATTGATTCTCCGCTTGCGGTGCTTGGGCTATTTGGATTGCGGCCAAGCGTGACAAAAGAATTTGCGCGTTTGAATGTACACGGAAAGCCGACGTGTTTGTTCGTTAAACGGATGAATTCGTTTATCCACGAGCGCCGGTTAATTTGGAGCTGGAAACCTCCTGACAAATAACCTCCTAGCCGCTCTTTCTCTCGTCCCTCGCGCCAGTAAAATCGGTTAATCGTTCCGATAATCGATGAGCCGTAGCCAACAATTAGACAATTATTATTGACAAACGATGTGCCGGGAGATAAATAGTAGTCTTTACAAATTCAAGAGGCGTGAATGCCGATGAAAGGACGCGATTTGGGACGATAAATCGACTGAAAATTACAAGCCGACCAGTAGCTATTTGCTATATTATGGAATCATCATGGAATTCAAGCGTGGAAAATATATCATGCGATAATGATATAGCCGCACGACGTACGAGTGTAAATCTTGTCGCGCAGAACATAATATGCCGTATTGGCGATCGTGGGGATTTAATNAATTAATAATTTGCATTATCTCAATCCTTTAATATTAGATTTTAATGTAAAAATTTAATACTGTGTCATGGCCATTTGTATTCAAAATACTTGAATACTATTTAGGAATGCAATAAGTCTGGAGTATGCGGTAAAAGACGAGTGTGCAGAGAGAATTTCCATTTAGTTGATCGAATAAATACTTGAACCGTTTAGGTCAACAGACGCATCAAAGGTAGTTGATTAACACCGAACTCTAACTCACGTTATAAATTACATCAACAGGGTGGAAATACGAAGTAGCAAGCTCAATAATTCGCTTGTTGATGTATAAGCATGCCAAGCGAAACGTAATTTGAGTAAAATTTACCACATTAAAGTGCCGTTTTATTGATAATTCGTAGCACGGTAAATTAATCGCATAAATCGACACTAAAGAATAGGAAATAATACTTCAATCAAATGTAAATTAATTTACATGTTATCTGCATTAAAGTCTTCTTTCCAGTAGTTAGAAAAATTTCGGCGCTGAATTGGATCAGTATATAAAAGAAGGTAGTTTATTGCATAAAGTAGAAAATGTCTATTTAATTATTAAACACAGCAGCATCAACTGACTTTTTAACTTAATATGTTTCTAAAAAAGCATTAATATTCGTTTAACAAGTTTGCCCATTTGATAACCAATTTAGTAACTTTTTTATTTGTGCTTTTATATAATTTTTAAATAATTATAAATTTATATTCTACGTTATAATTACTTACATAAACATGTAAATGCAAATAAATTATTAAATTCGTTGCAAATTCTTCTAAATAAATTTTCTGTATGGGATGTATGTCCTCCAATTATCCTTCCATCTCATACAAATTTTTATAGCTATTTATTCATTTCACAGTGAATGTAGTACAATAAGTTTTTAATTGGAGATTTTCATCCTAAAAGCGTTGTTTAACAAAGGGATAAAATTACGTCGCCACTAATTGTACAATTTTGGCAGGAATTAACCCCTAAACTTTTTTCCCCGTAAATCACGACATGTATTTGATGCGGACGTTTTAACCGAGAAAGTTATCCAGCTGATAGCTTAAGCATAAGTCAAAATAGACACGTCGAAGGATTTAATGCTAAATCCGCTTTGTGCAGTTTGGCACAGGTAATTGGCACTTGTTTCGTGCTAATTGACAGTTTTGTACCGCGCTTTTATCGCAAAAATATAAAAAACAAACTCTAACGATATAAACAACGTTTTTCTTTTATGAACTCTTTTGTTTTTAAAACGCACTTTTTAAAAAGTTACTTAATATTGGGCTATCGAGCTTCTCATAACTTTCTAAAAACTAAAGCAAAAAACTTATTTTTAAAAGCAAAAAATTAACAAATCATTTTCATATCTTATTCGTTATGTTGTGATAATTTGGCTCAGATAGCTTAATATACAAGTAGGGATATTTCTTCAATTAAATCTTCTTAATCATAAAAAATAAGAAATTCTAAATTTTCTCTTATATATTGCATTGAACTAACTGATAAGACATACCATAAATCTCTTAATTTTTTGAAAGATAGCCCGCGAGATTCGGTGAAGATAGATGATTAATAATTTATGAAATTTTAAAGCTTGAGAATCAGCCTGCGTCTCTCAAGATAAAGCAAGATTATGTAATTGGATTAAACCGATGAATCACAGTTCTTAAGCTGTTTACATTCGAGCTCTCGCCTTTTTTGAATATTGTTCTTGCCATAGCACCGCGGTAACGATGAAAATCTTGTGCGTCAGTCAGATATAAGATATACGGAATAAAGTCAACTTAAAACACGTTTTGTCATAACATTTTAATTTAAAGTTGAACGAATTTGGGATAAGAAGATCTATATACAAATTTCTCGAATATCTCATAAAAATGCAATATTCCATAATAAAATATTCAAATAAAAAATTATTAAGCAGAAATAATTTTATTATTTTCAAATTACTCGATTGTTGTATAAAATAATAAAATCCACAAATGCATTTATTGAATTTCAAATGGCTTCATAATATCTTAATTAGCGGTGTGAAATTTCCTAATAATGCAACATTTTTTGTAATAAAAAGAGAAGAATGTCCGATAAAATTCCACACAGGAAATGATAAGCACGGGCCAATAAAGAATCGCGTAAATAAATACCAATTTTCCGGTTGCAGGGAAAGCTGGAATGCAGATATATCTGAAAAATGAGACTGCCAATGTATCACGCTCGCTCGACGAAAATATTCAATGCGTATATTTTTTTAATTAAATAGAAGTGAGGCCACATGTATGTTTATGTTACGTGTGTGCAATGTGCATGACATACTCAACGAACGGCGTGACGTAACGTCATTTTCAAATGCGGAATGTCATGCACAGATCCCGTGTCATCGGATAATAGCGGACACCTGCCTTGCGATTTTATGCCTCGATTCGTTGTGCTCGGATGATGATATTTCACATCGAATAATAAGGTAACTTCCGATTTAAAATATGCCTAAACGATTTTTAATACATGTAATAAAAGATCATCTAATAGTATACATATATACATATGTATGTACATCGGCAAAACAATTATTATCTGATTAATAATTCATTAAAATGATTTCGTTAGAGTCCAAAATTCTTCAGTTTTAATATTATCTATTTTGAGCTACATTGCTATGACATTTGAGGGAGTATATGTTCCTATTTTATTATAAAAAAAAATAAAGAATAATTACTCCATAATTTTTTTTTCATTTTTGCAGACACAAATCGCATAATAATATTAGCTGCCTGCTTTACGGCTGATTGTTTTCAGGAAAAACTGGTTAACTGACTGAAATAAAATTGTATCAAACATGTCGCGCAATAGCGATAACATTGAATGAAATCGTAGAAATCGTTTATGATATCGCCTCCAGAAAAATTTCCCCTATCCGCGTCGAATTTCATTCGCGATGTTCCACGGAGGAGAATATGGAGAACGTGCATACGTGACAACAATTCCACGACGACTCCATCTCGACGTTGGCATTAACCCCCGGGTTTGCAGATCGCGTGCGTAACGCGGCGCGACGGCAAAGCCACGCGCGGCATCACGTCCCTCGTCATATGCACACACGGTGAATTACACACGACGTCAGACACACTTCGTGATAGTGAAGGATGTCACCGGATTTAATTCGGCGGTTTGTCGGTGCTCGAGCGATCGAAACCGTACCGAGAATGACAGAGACAAGGGCGCATCGTGGGTTAGCGGTCGGAACCCGCGACGAGGGGGGGATGAGGGGGTAGCTGCGAGCGGGGGTGGAGGCCGAAAGGGACGGAGGGATACTCTCGTTGTGTGTGTTGTTGCCCCGGGTACAACAACGGGTGTTTTGCGATGAGGGATGGACGGATGTGACGTCACGGGGAGCTCACGCCGTGATCTATGGCGGCTGATAATGAAAGCGCAGAGGTGAGATACCGCGGTGGAAACTATACGGTGTAAGCTATAGTTTCCGCGGGAGCCGTCACACGGCAATGCCGCAGCATTCAGCCGACCCTCGTCCCCCGTTCCCCTTTCGCAGTGTCCCCCCTCCCCCCCCGCGCCACTTCGCCGCCGTTTCCTCCCGCAGCTCATCGCGAAATTATATCTTCACAATGGGGGATTCGACGCGGTGGCGATAAAAGCTTGAATTATGAATATCGGTTAATTCACGTTACGCATTCGGGAACCGCGATATGGATGATCTGGCGCCAGCGTTACTTTATGACGCGGTCGCACGATCCCGCCGCTTCCCGATGGCGGGCGCGTGAAAACTTGCAATTATCGCGGGGCGCAATGCCGCGAACCTCCATTCGTCCCGCGATAACGGAGCTGGAGATCCGATTGTGCGCGCGGTGTGTCGATGTCACGTGTAATACGAGCGATAATAAGTTCATAGCGAATAGTTTTGCAAAGTCCTGCAGCGCGACATATTTTTGCAGTAAAGAGAGTTGTAACCGCAGAAACCTCTGAAACAATCGATTGTTGCAAAAACAAATCCTATTTTAATTCATAATGTTAATATTAGAATAGATTATATTAGAATTAGTAATTAACATTAGAATTGATACGTTTGATTTCTTAACACAATAAATTTAATAAATAATTTCTTAGTTCTTTATATAATTGAAATGCAGGCGTGAATAATTGCGAGACAGATAATATGACGAGTGGACACTTTAGTCTGGAATTTAATTTGGAAACTGTTTGACACGGAGGTAAAATTGTCAATAATAAATGTCAATTTAAATTATAAATTTTCCTATTAATACAATCCAGAGTTCTTATACGTGATAAACAGATGGAAAATTAGAATTACTCATCAAAATGTAAATTTTCACGCGTGCAAATTTCATTCAAGTGGGTCATTATATCTGACCTGCTTATTTTAACATCTTGGTTAAAATCTGCTTTTAAAGCATTTCACAACGACGAGAAATACAAATTAATGTCGTATTTCAAAACAACTTTTCTAATCGGACTTATATAACTTTTGAAATAAACAGCTTACATGTTTCCAGCTGTTGGAATTATATGAAGCAGAACTTACTTTTTTTTTAGATGGGATTTTGCAAAACTGTTTACTTGGGAATTAATCGAAAGTTAGAACGCGATTATTTAAGTTAGATAGAATGCTACAATTGCCGTTCTCTCTCCTTAACGATACTTTCCAAGAACATTATCATCATTATTTTGATATACTCTGCTAGTTATCTGCTTTTTAATTAGCTAGCATCTCATATTACTAGATATACGCAATGAAGGAAATGAAAAAAATTAATGAAACATTCGATTACGTGACTCTAATTTCCAATAATTTCCAATCCCATTTCATTAATGTACTGGTCGAACATATCCGTGTTTCAAAGTAAACTTGGTATAAGAACTTACAGTTATTAATATATCATTAATTTTTAATTTAGAAGACTTTATAATCCATCAAAAAACTTTTGAATTGAAGAAGTAATTAAAATAAAAATCAAAATACAATTATATTAAAACGTACAACTAGAGATAATTATAATATTTAATTTTCTTTTATTAATCTTTTTTATTTAATTTTATTTTATATAAAAACTAAATATGTGATATAATTAGGAAAATGTTATTTTAAATCTACCATGTTAGATCTACCTCATACAAAGATTTATATATCGTTTATAATGCATCATTGTGTTATATAATTTCTTTGTAGAAAAGTATGATCAGAACGAAACGTGTAAGTTTTATATAAAAACATAAAAATCAATAAATTTAATATAAAATAATATCCATATATTTGATTTTTTATATAAACTTAAAAAATTTCAAAATATGGAATTATCTTATTCATCATTCAACTAAATCTTTTTGAAATGAAATAGAATCTGGTTTTCAAGTTATTCAAAATAACGTTCGGTTCGCTATTGCATAAGAGGTTCGATATCGCTTTGGAAGCTACGATGATCCTTCTGTTCTTCTTTTCTTCTTGCGAAAGGATGTATATTTCGCGTTAACCCAGAAACTCGCTTGATACGAGCTTCTTATAAGTCGATGAGCTTCCTGAAAACTCATCTGAAACTCGGATTAGGCGGTTACACGAAAAAAAAACGCTCCCAGGTGTGTGAGGATGAGGAAAAATAAAGCAGCTTGCATCGTGAGGCAAAAAATACGTCCAGCATGCAAAAGAAGTAGCCACAAGACAAGGGGAGCGATAAACTCAAATACATCAAAAGAAGCTGTAACCGACTAACGAGAATTTTCAGGGAAGGCGTTATTATCGACAATTGCCTAAAGCGTTTTATAATATTAAAGCGTTAATAATTACGAAAACTATTCAACTTGCCAAGAAACTTCACGATAACCGCAGCATAGTAATTTTATAGCGAGAGCTTATCACGGCGATTTTCAATACACCGCTATGTCCACCGCGCTGTACCTTCAAACGAATTTCGATGCTAATCTGGCTGCGCCGGATTATCGAGAGTCATTATTTAACAATCTGTGGAGTCATTTTTAGCATTAAAAGCTTGCGGGATCGGTCACACACTCATATGCTGCATTCGATAATTTTAGATAAAAAAGTTAAAACTTTTCGCATTTTCTCTTTTAGTGATACTTTGAACTTTTTCCCGCGGTTAATATTTTGGCATAAGAAAAAAAAAATAAAACTTAATTTTTTCTCGAATAATTTATCAATTTTTAAAAAATATGTCAGATGTTTACATTAAAAAGTAAATCATAAATCTATTATTGACAAATTTATTAAACTAACATAAGCTAAATGTTATGCGCACACGTTGCATCAGCTTGTAACCGCATCTTGTATGTAACTTTAATGTACTTTGAAATTTGAATTTTACTAAAGTCAAAGTAAATCATTTTCTTTAAAGTGGTCAAAGAACCTGTTAAGCTCAAAGATTTTGACACTCGTTGTACGTAATAAACCGTAAATTGCTTCTTGGTATTTGATATCAAATAAGTAAAGAGCTGAGCTTTGAAAATACAACATAGTACGTCAGTTAATATTATAACGAACTTTAATTATTATAATGAGTCATGATCGTCTTTTCCGTCCGTTGAATACATCATTGACACTCAAATGTATAATAACTACCTCTGCTTATAAATTATATTACTTTTTGATGTTTTTTACCATTGCTTTATTCTCTAAGCTGACTGGGTGAATAATTTCACTTCTTTTATTCAAGTTCTAACTGTCACTTCTTTTAATTATATTACAAACTATGACCATTGATCAAATTTACTTGGATTTTCTCACGAAAAATTACTTTTAAATAATTTTTAGACCATATCTTATTGATCGCTGGAGAATATGAGATTATTTTAATTTAATTGTTATTGTATCACCAATGATGGCTCAGAGCAGAATCGAAATGTCTAATTTATAATTATGTACTTTATTGACAATTAAAAATTATTACAATATTAACTCACGCACTGTTAACTGCGTTATACTCTCACCTCTTATTTTACTTATTAATTTATTTAGAGAGTGTCATTATCTAGAGAGTATCTTTAGTTATTTAATATTATATATTTTATATTATATGTATAAAACTATAACTTGTCCAGTAATATAATATACAGATTATTATTTTTTTCACAAAGAAAGGTGAAAATTTGATAGTTTCTATATTTTATCATAATGCTTACCTTAATACTGTCATCTGGTGAAGACATAGCTCATCGTCAAGTGAACCAGCCAAAGATTAAGGAACGCTCTCGAAACTCCGTTCCCGTCGTGTACAGCGGCTGGCAGTTCACCTGAAATTACATCGGGGTTATTACATCCTTCACCTTATTGTTCAATTTATCAAACGAGGCTAAACGAAGAAGTAATCCGCAGCGACAGACACAATAATTGAAAAGTCAAGAAGGGAAACCAATTAAGTTTAAACTTCCGTAATTTTTGATTATTCTAACAATAAATTAGGCATTGTGTGTATGTAAAGAAATTGATACTTTCGACATAATTAAAAAATCTCGAATACACCTTTAAATAAATTTATAAAAATTACATTTATAAAAATGTAATAAAATAATTTTTTATAAACTGGATAGTAAAATTTCAGTATTGTAGATTAAAAAACTTTCGTATTTATAATACTTATGAACTTTCGAATTAAAGCGATCTTAATTTTAAAGAATAAAAAGCGTTTTTCTTCTGAGAAATTTGTGCTTCCAAGTTTAATTAGTTTTCTTTTTTAGTTCTTTAGTGACTAATTGTCATGTTGGCGCCACAATAAGAACATTTGCCGTGGTAAAGTCATTGAAAGCTTCTCGGATCGAGTTAAATGGCTCGAAAATCGTGGTATTAAATATTCGATTTCCGCAGAAAGCCCGTGCGACGGGCGTGCGCACGCGTTTCTCGTCGACAAGAACACATTTGTCATTTCATTAATGGTTGTGTTCCGTCTATAGGTTTTCCGTCAGATGCAAGCCGCTGCGGGTTGACGTATTTTCGTGGCCTCCGTTTAATCGCTCTTCGACCGAGTTACGTTTCCCAGATAATGGTTGAGGCCTCCGGGCTTTCGAGAAATTAGGCGGCTCTTATTAATGGCTCTTACAACACTCTGCGCTTCGATACCTTGCGTTCATGCATTTACATACGCGAATACATAGATATCTGTGATCAAGATGAAATTAAAATGTCTCTACGTTCAATAAAATATTCATATTCATATTCTTCTTATCCTACATTGACTGTAATTTTCTAAAAAATTGGCAACTTAATCTAATAATATAATTATATGTTTAATTAAATAATAAATAATTTATTTAATATCTTCATGATTTTAATTTCAATTAATTAAGAAAGAATATACATAAGCTAATAATATAATAATATCGATAAGCGCAGATATCCATGCAATATATGTATATATTTGAAATATATTATTTGTGCATACACATATCATAAAATATTGGCAGCGTTTGTCTTAAAAA
Organism: Tetramorium alpestre; assembly: GCA_021460005.1. Classification (NCBI taxonomy): domain Eukaryota; kingdom Metazoa; phylum Arthropoda; class Insecta; order Hymenoptera; family Formicidae; genus Tetramorium; species Tetramorium alpestre. The sequence continues at coordinate 1,204,981 of JAJVSH010000036.1, read as the reverse complement.
ATGAAATTAATTTTAATTCTTATTCAAGGCTTCTACAATTAAATGCTACGGATAATTAATGATAAATTGTAAATACTTAATTGAAAAAAATTTGTATAAAGATCAAAATTAATTCTGCTCTTTAAGACAAATATGGATACTATAAAATGTATTGCAAGTAATATATTTCTAATATCATTATATTGTATGGAAATTTCTGTATGCCAATTCATGATTTATATACCATCTCCCTTGTGCCAATACTACGAATGTGCGAGTCAATAAATTTTGCCGTCGTTTTTGACATACACTTAAAAACAAAAAAAAATATTACCTCATCCATATACCTCACTTCTTTACTAAAAAAAAAAAAAAATGAAAATTTGCACATTCATGGTTTTGGCATAAAAGGGGTGACATCTTTTCTTCGATTTTTTTAAAACCAAACCAATTATTATTATATTATATCATTTTTGTAATCAATAAATGAAATAGTTAAAATCTCGATAATTTGAAATTAAATATTTATATAATTTATAAATGTAGTTTAAAAGTATATACTATATAAGTATGTAAGTATATAAGTGAATATATAAGTATATATGATCATTTTTATATTTTGTCATAAACACTTATTAAGTTTCCATCTATATAGATAATAAATATAGATAATATAGATAATACAGATAATAAATAACAGACTTAATTGGAGCGATAAAAATTTGATCGATTTAATTAAATTCATATATTTAATTGGTCGCATTCTTAATTATATTCCTTCTTTCGCGATAATATGTCTCAGTCTGACACATTCCCGAAATTAAAAATAAATACATTGTTAAGATTCCTTTCCATTTGCTTAATGCGTTTACTTAATGACGAAACCTAATTCAATGATACCGCCGGTAAATTGCTTCTTTGTTTTGACAGTAATGTTTCGAGAACTTGATTCGCTACTATTTCTTCTCTATCATGTCGGTGTTATTCTGACGCTCTACTGCGCTTCACTTTCCAATTAAAAAAGTTTCTTGCTTTAATCGGGTAAAATATTTTTACGAGCTTTCAGTCTTTTCGCAAAATAAAAATACTTGATTTTTCTTCAATTCCATAATATATCCATATTTTCCCATTATTCACCTCACAATTGTTTTCTATAAAAATGGAATGTGATGTTATTGATTAATAACTCATTAAAAGAGATAAGATTATTTATAAATAATGTGTTTATAAATGTATGTACGAATTTATTTAATCTAAATAGTATTGTACATAAATCGAGCAAATATAAGTTGACGTAAATTAACCGAATATAATTAATCTGTTCTGATAACATTTTCAAATTGTAGAAATCAAATTTACTTAGTATTTTATTTTCAAATTGTTTCTTTTTAATCAAAAATTCTTAAAATCTTTAATTTTTTATTTTATTAAAAAAAATAATATTTGTTAATTTATAATTGCAATCTATCCGTTTATCTATTAATCTGCATGTTTTGACAAAATTGATATTTACAATTAACAATATATACAAATTAAACTTGAGTTAATTCACTGGTCTAGAATTAGATTTAAATTGTTTATTTCGCCTAATAAGATCTAATCGTGAGAAAATCATCTGGTTGTGTTTTAATCACCAAAGCTGCGTAAAAAATATCGCAGAAATAATACCGATGAATATATCCCGCTGTCAAGTTTCCCCGAGCATTATTCGCGGCTATCGATCATACGAATCGCTCCGAGCATCGGCGTAACGTCCTTCCGGTCCGCGTCCTTCCTTTTCTACTTGTCGTCGGGCTGCCCATCGATAGAAATCGCGCTCCTGGCCGTGTTCCAGGATCGCCGTGGAATTTGTCAATTCGTCCCACTCGATCACCGCCCCCCGCCTACCGACTTACAGCTTCTTCACTTCCCTCCGCCCTTCCTTTTCGCTGTCTCGAGTACCACTGTCCCTTCGCCTACCCACTTGCTTCCTCGATTCTTTACCGAGTTTCAAGTCCTTCTCTCCCTCCTCTCCACAAATATCTCTTCAACTTCTTCACCATTTCTCCTTTTTCATCTTTTTTCGGTTCTCTTTTTTTTTCTTTTACGTTTCAGTTTCTCTGTTTTCACCCTCTTTTTTCGCATCGATCTACCGATCTCATTTCGCACATTTTCCAAGGATTTTTTTTCTTTACACGCCGCAGATCTTTCTTCCGGTTAGTTCACAAAAAATCACGGCCAACCTAAGATCTCCTTTATCTGTCTTAATCCGGGCATTCGTTCCAGCAGCCACTCCGAGAAAGAGAGCCTAGCATTTTTCAATGAAATACCACGGGTACATCGATGAAACGTCTGTGTCGATGGCAGACGTCAGTCTTGTTAAGAACGTCCTTCGGACGGTTTAATGATTACCGAGAAGCTTCTTGATCAGGCGAGAGCCTCTCCTTTTCTTCCTACCTTCTTTCATCGACGATTTTTTAATCTTTGCGTGGAAAAAGAGCTTCGGCGAACTGCCGGCTAGCTTTTAGCAAGAATCACCATAACTTGGTTTCATTTTTTGAAAGTAATATCGAAATAACGTGCTTGAAAAGAAGTCTTTTAGCTGTTCAATATTTCAATATTTCTGCGGTTAAGTATAAAGAACTAAAAAGTAAGTGGGTAGATATTCGATGGATTATCGAATTCGATTTTCGATATCGTGAAAAGCGTAGAACTGCTTTAAAGTATTTAAAGTAAAGCAGAAAAGATAAAATATGGATTTCTTAAATAAAAGAAACGTGTCTCTTATCGATTTAAATTGACAGAGATAAATATTTTTTAGCGATTTATCATCAATATAAAAAATCTCGGAGACATCTCGGAGATAAAAATATAAAAGAAAATAATTCACTAATTTACTCAATAATAATTTTTTTCCAAATTATTTCGTTATATTAGTCGATGAAATAACATTTCCATTATAAGAGCGAAGTAGCTCCATGTCATCATAGCTCAAAATATATGTAGACATGTTATAACAATCTGTGACAAAAGGCCACAATCGCCGGTCTGTTCACCGTTGTTCGGCTCCGTTCCTCATTGCTACTTCGATTCATGCCCGTTGGATACATTTCCTGTATGCGGCAGGGTGTCCGCCAACCTCCGGCGGCGAAGAGGCAGAACTTCCTATTGGCCACTTCCTATCCCGCTAGTTCAGCGTTAGGAATTCCAATTCCCGGTGCTTGTCCCTCGGCTGACCACAAGCCAGGACCTTAAATTTAATCTTTCGATTTGAAATTGAAAGGCCTGGATGTGAGAACTAAGCACTTTGTCTAATAGAGTAGCTAAAAAATATTCGAAATGTTATGTGCTTTATATTGTATGTTTTTTAATTAAGAATAACAGTGTCGAAATATATATTATAACTAAAATTCTCAATAACACATATCTGCTTCATACCTATTGCATAAAATTGTATTTTATACAACAGATGATATCATATTATCTTATACTATATATAATAAAAGATGTTATAATACTATTATAATAAAAAATTCTTGATAAATTATATTCTATAATCAATTAGTTTAAAAAAATCAAACTTTTTAATAACTACTTTATTCTCTTATCTTGATCCGCATTTATGGTAGATCATTAAGTTTTCTGCCTTTAATTAATATAATATTCTTACAATCAATAAAAAAAATGCGGCTAATGTATTTTTTTTAAATAGAATCTTAAGCATCTTGTTTTGGCATACATGAAAAATTTCTTTTAATGCATAATTTACGAAATAATACACTATGTCATCGCGATGACACAGTGTGCTTACTGCCGACTTCTAGTCATATACTTGGTAAAGATAACAGAAAGAAATTGATGATGAGGTCATAGAAAAGGTCCGAGATCAGTAGGGGAAACTCTACGATTTATGCTTCGATATATATCCCACAGCTGTGTTCTTCGCAGCGCGCTATTATTGTAAATCTGGAAATATCCAACAACGATTTATTGCCCACTATTCATTCTTTTCATTATTTACCGTTGCTAAATCAATTTTCAGGAGCAACATATTAAAGACATATATAACAGTTGTTCATGATCATTTTTAAGACATTTAACATATTTTTTACTTTTATTCACTTCCTAGTGAGAAATGGTAGTTGAATAGATATTGATTGACATGAATCAACCAATCATCTCTTATTAATTGTGAATTGTGTCTCTTGAGAAAAAGAGAGAGANAGAATTTATGTCTAAATATATATTTATACTATTTATTATATAAAAAGTTATTAAGATTTATAAATGTTTATTAAATAAAATAAATGACTGCATATTTGTTAAAGATTTAGCAAGTGACGCATAAGTGTGTAAGTTTTGAAATATCCTATATATAAAACTAATAAAATTTAAAAAACGATGAACGTTGGGTTCAAATCGAAGATCATAAATTGAAGCGGCCTTTCAATGTTATATTTTTCTAATATATCGGACTGACCGCACGGCACCACGATCACGTACTAGAATTTAGTATCGTTTGCTTCCTACGACTCTGTGGTAGAAATCTGAAGTCGCCGACAGAAGGACGAAATTGCCACGAGAGCCACGTACTGGAAAGGACCTTCGTCTCTATTACTTTACCCTCCTACAAGCTTGGGTTATTTTTAGCCTTTAGCGACTTTGCGGGCTCGCTTTTTTGATAGCAAAGAAATATATCAATTCTTAAATATCTTTCACAATCATTTGACTAATTCAAGATAAAAAATCGGAGCTTTGCATTCAGATCTTCTTTATTCTGTTTTTTTCAACAACTTAAAATTACTTTCTTTAACATATGTAACAAAATAAGTATAGCGCAACAATTTATATTATATTTACACGTTAATTCTTAAAATTTATATTATATTTACATTAATTTTCCATCAACTGGAAATAGGGAAGCGCAACAATTTATATTATATTTACACGTTAATTCTTAAAATTTATATTATATTTACATTAATTTTCCATCAACTGGAAATAGGGAAGACTTTTATGATACCTGATTATTAGTAGTAATAATGCGTTAATAAAAGTTAAAACATTGATAGTGATGTATAATTAATTACATTATTTCCAGAAATCAATCTACATGTATTAATAAATCATTGATATGCTTTATGCACTTCCAGAATATCCAAAAATAACAATTTCTAATTTGAGATGTCATGTAATTCGCATATCTGTCAAATAAACTTCCAAAATTTTTATATAGAAAAATTTTCTCTTAAAGAGGAGAAGAAAATAATAAAAATCTCAAATTAGAGGTTATTATTTCTGTGTATATATGACAGCAAAATTAATTATTTCAATTAATTTTGAAAAAATCTCAATTAATTATGTACTGATTACATCTTAAACCTTTATTGTCCGTTATTATTATCCCATGATCAAATATCAAAAAATTTTAACACTTCCAATACAAATTGAGAATTAATGCAAACTTTTAATTTTAATCAGTGACTGTATTTTACTTCATATCAATAACATTTTTAATCATATATTAATATTATGTGTCCATATTACTGACTTTTTATATTAATCCATTGCAAAAAATGTGCAATAAAAAGATAATAGTTAATGCAATTCGTATCTTTCCCAAAATTAGATCAGAATCAATTAATCAGGGTGGCGTTTTAGCGTGGCCGCGAAATTAAAGTCGCGGTAGACGCCAGAATGGAATGGAGGCTCCATGTAATTGGCTTAAGGACATTCGGCTTGGAAATTCAGGCCCCGAGAGCGTACCTTAATGACCCAAACATTGCGCGGTTCTGAGTTGATTAGCGGCGGAGGCATTCGGGGCCGGGTGGCATTTTAATTGGTCCCGCCTAACCTTCGCCCTCGTACCCATCTCGAGCTCACTACCCCAAGCCAGACACGAAAGAGAAATTACCGGATTACGTCACTGAGCCGCAGGGCACGGCTGTATCTTACCACGAAACGGTTTCTCATGTGAAGCTACGTCTCTGGATATGTTCGAAGGAATGTCGTATAGCCCTTAACAGTTCGTAAAATAAGAAATGTTAAAAATGTTTTTCAAAGAATATGTTGAAATCAGAAATTTGTGCCAAAGAGGAAAGAGGAAATATGATGTTTTAAAAAATAAAAATTTTTTAACCCACAGAGATAATAAAAGTTATTTAAATGCCGTTGAAAAATAAATAAAAAGATATGGAACATGATTATGAAAACAAACTATTTAAATCTTCAAATTCTATTTTCTCATTCTATAATATTTTAACAAATTTAATTAAATAATAAATTCTAATTATAATATATGTACAAAAAAAATATATTTCAATGGAATAAAAGATTTAATCAAGAAAAATGAAAGAAGTAATATACAAAATTGAATTGAAATAAAAATATTTAATATACATCCATGTATATATCCTTGCGTATAGCAATATATTTTTTAATTAATAATATTCTTTAATTTTTTACAGCAAAATCCTGGTAGAGAGAAAGCCACGAATATGACCACAAAGGCGAACGTGACCACAGAGGCGGATACAGTTAGAGCACAAAACCAATTATTAATTTTTATATGCTTTTAACAACTTGTAAAATAAGATTCCTTCAAGCATAGATTTTCTCAAAGACTCACAATCAGATTTTATCGGTATTTGTGTATTTAAATAAGAATCTCTTCCACTGATTGAGATAAAATTTATATATATGATGTAATGGCTATCAAATTATAAAACTGTTTCAGATTAAAATAAAAATAATATAAAAAGTCGATTATTTAATTAGGTTGATTATTATTTAATTTTTGAATATATAATATCTAAATGCCCCGTAATTTTGGAGCACATCGTGGAATGTGCGATATAATTTTCATTCAAAATTTATAAACTTTATAGTTACTTTGATAATTAATAAATATACAGTTCATTTCATCTTTTGTTCCTTCAAAGAGAACACAGCGAAATTTATTAAAAGCAAAATTTCAATATAAACACATACCGAATATTGAATATCAAAATTTGTGGATTACAAGTAAATTTTCATTATCCTTCAAATCAGTTTCTGTACATATGTACCAAATAGATGAAATTAGTGAAAACTAATTTTATTTATCTCTACCTATTGGTTCTAGTTAGTGAAATATTTACAGACACGCACACGTATATACATAATTTATTCGGTTCGTTGTACAGATTGCTTAATTCCTGATTCACTAAACTGAATTACGCTTTGACAATCGACTAAAGGTAAAATCATTAAAACATGGTTTAGTTAAAATCAAGCTTTAACAAGAAGACTATATTTCAGTTAATTAGGCAACAATATTAAAATAATTTATAAAGTAAAATTAAGTTTTTACAAGTGTATTATTTACGAAATAGTCTAATTATAGTTTCTAGATTATGTATTGTGTAATTTGTACTTTATTCGATTTTATGATTGCATTATTCATATTATATGAAACATTGTAGAAAGCATCTTTTTCATCAAATATTTAAAGTAATCGAGTTAAAAATTCTAACATTGTATGAAAAGATAATTTCATATTCATACTTGATACTCTTATTAAAAAATAATCTTGTTATTTAGCTTATTATATTATTAATATTTAATTAATATTAATAAAAAATAAAATCGAAAAACATTAAATTTATTCTTAAATGTATAAAAAAAGCAAATTTGCACAAAAACTTGCAAATATTTAGTTTAATATAATTAAACTGTTTAGTTCAATTAATACTATGTTTAGTTTTCAGTTATTCAATATTATATGCTTCTTAATTTTAAATGCATACAATATGCATACATATAATTAGAAAATATACAATCAAAATATATACAAAATATCTAATAAGTTGGTAAGGATTTCTCTCTCATAATTCATTTTGTAACTTATTAAATATTTGAAGCAACTGGTATTTACTCTTTTTACACCCTTATTTTTCTGGCGCGGAATACATTGGAGAGTTTAATTTGCTGATAATCTTAGTCACGCGCCAAATCGCTCGAATACATTAATGACGTGAACTGGCAGACTCAATTCGATCAATACCAGAGCATGGAATCCCTGCGGCTGACATTGTTCCTAATGCGTCAGAATACCGTTTATCTCGTACTTTGGTCAATGTATGAATCGTCTATACGAATGCCCCAAGCGAGATGACCGCTTTAGAGCTTCATTTTCACGAAATACGTCATGATAAATATTAGCTTGTGCATTAATAAGCTAATTTCGTATACAAGGAGCCTTCTACAGAGAAGTATTGATGTGTAAAATCTGATAATTACTTTATTCTGAAATTTACAATCGCTTTTCATAATTCAAAAGATATGAAAAATAAAACAAATAGAAGCATATCCTTGAATCAATCATTGTATTAACAAGGAGTAATGTAATAATATTATTCGCTTTATATTTAATTCTTTGATCAAATTAAATAACTATTAATAGATAGTAAAATTTCATAATCTAAATGAAGTAACAAATTAAATTAAATCTTGGCTAGAAGAAGACAACGTATGAAACTTTCTTCCGAAAAAATATATTTGATACAATATATTTTCTATAATAACAAAATCATAATTTTACATTTAGATATATGTATACATATTGAAATTTCCAATTTCATAAACTTTCTTTCAGTCAGGATTAATTTCCATTCAAACATCCCAGAATTCTTTTAAACCTTGATAACGCTGATAACAGGAAAAAAACTTATGAAAAATTCAAATTTCTCTCTGAATGCGTACAGTCGCGGTATTGAAAGGGCTAAAATCTAGTCGCGCGAGAAGCTCATGGTAAAAGCCCAACGTCACAGGGGCGAAATCGCATCGCGACGCTATCGTGGCTACCCTCCGTGCTGAAAAGTCGTCCATCTTGCGCGAGTGCCTTATTATGCTCGTCCGAGGTTAACGCTGTTCTTATCCGCGCACGTGAGCCTCGGGTCAGGAAGCATTAGACGCGCTTTAACAGACGTGAGCCCGTCGGAATAAAGCTTGCAAATGGACGAAAAAAGTGGTCGCGCGATAACGCGCGCTCCTTTCCCGTCTAGGTGTATTCACTGCCCCCTCCGGTGCAATCCCCGCCGGTCACCCCGCCGTCAACCTCTCGGTCCCCACGACTCACCCCATTTCCATGTCACCGTCACATTAGGCTGCTGGCATTTCTATTTCCATGAAACGTTGCATCCCTATCGTCGTCGTCGTCGTCGTCGTCGTTGTCGTCGTCTACATGAGATTGCTAACAGCGACGTTGAATAAAGATTGCGCCTATACGCGGTAAACGACGTTGTTTAATCTTACGCTATTGTGCTTCCGTTATTCACGCGCCGGCTCTGTTGGACCATCGGTGAAAAAAATCTACGCGGCTGGTAGTGACGCCGAAATATATACGTTCATATCTTTTGTGATCCACTCGGTGTGTTGGTGGAAAACGAAACATAAATTCGATGTTCCATGAGACGCGAGAATTTTTCGCTGAATTTATAGGTAACGTGAATCAAAATCGGAAAACTGAGTACCTGTACGTTTCCCGTGCTACACAAAGTTTTCTAAATTTACTCAAAGTTTGCATTTCGCTCATGGTATCGCTCATGGTAGCGCAGCTTGATATCTTTATTTTGGATATTACTAAAAAATACTAAAGAATAGAGTACTAAAGAAACGCGAATTTTGCATACAAACCTGAAATGATCAAGAGATTCTTATAAAAAGAAAAGATTCTTCTTTCAACTTTCTTCATCTAGTGTCACTGATTAAAACCATTTAATCTCAACGAAACGTAATTCGCGAAATTGAAGCGATACTATTGCGACAGCAATGAGTGCACTTGCGAGGAATGAAGCGATGACACGGCATGGGGTAAGATCAAAGGCATTTTCAAGATTATGACAGAAAAGCACGAAAGATTAAGATTTTCTTGTGCCGAGTTTACTTTTGAAAAGAAGTGGCTTCCAAATGGAGCCGTGCCGGCTTGAAAGCAGCACGTATTATGTTCGCAAGAAGGCGGAGACAGACGCTGCGCTTTCGTATCTCTTTTTATCTCTCATTCTCTTATCGGCGTTTGTACCTTTCGAGAATACAGATATCCCGGCGAGAAAACATCACCCCTTCCTCGCGAGGCAGACCGTTCTTTTTTCCTCGCCATCTTGGCAAACGCGCGAGTTTCGTTATGGATCATCGAGAAAGGAGCACAATGCGCATTGTGCATTGTCGAAGTATCAAAAGATTTGTGCCACCGTCAGCTACATCAAAACGGACGTAGAGTCTTTCCAGCTCCGACTGTCCTCGCTTAACGTTTCTTAAAGTGCATTGATCCTGTCAACAAAATGCGAAACCGTTTCCCTGTTTCTTACAGAAAGATACGTGATCTGATTCTTCACAACAAATTTAATATTGCATCGAGCTTTCAGCAAGACATAAGTATTACTAAAAACTCAAAAATGAATATACTTTCGATGTAATTTCTCGTATTCTTCATTTTTATTTTATTTCACATCCATTTTTGTTTTTTAATATATTTTTTTGTTACAGAAGCAATTGCTTGTTTTCTTTTGTTTTAATAAAATAGAATTTTATTGCAAATTTATTTGTTTTATCGTATGCTCCAATTTTTGGCAATATTAATTGGATATACATATATATATTAAGAACTATAGATATTTAAAGAGTCTACTTTCAACAAAATGTATCATAAAAATCAAGTTATAATTTTTAAATTAAAATTTTTAATAAATATTCTTTTATCGTAAACATATTGTGTATTGTGGTTGAAAGCATAAGTTTCATAAGTTGTTTATTCTTCTCCGATTCTTCTTGGTGCTTTTCTCGATGGGATTTTCTTGTATCACGCGCATGAAAACACATTTCAAAAATAATATTTCTAAGTTTCATTTCAATTAAAAGCATTATTCTTTGTCCGAAATGCCGCAAAAATTACATTATTTTTTTCACAGAATAATGTTTTAATTGTAAATATTATTATTGTAAACATTTACCGTATATTACGTTTAATCAATACTATAAGATACGCTGTTTGTTTCCTTGACTCCTGTTTTTCTTGGCGATCACGACTAAAAGCTTTAGGGATCAACGCCCTTCTATCTTTTACCGTAGATCAAGCTGTAAAAAGATGTTTCTTCTTTTGTATGATGAGATAAGATATATTTCCGAAGTGCTATTACTGGATTTTGTCTCTACTGAAAGCTTCAGAAGATTATCACTCTTCTCTATCGAAACTCTATCGAAAACTGACGAGAATTCAATTATGTGTATTTATTCTATGAAATAATATTTCATATGTCACAGAGTCTTTTTTTATAATTAAAATTTTAGTTAAATAAAACTCAAATAGGAAAGACAATAAAATATATCTCCTTTATATACCATCGCGAAGAAGTAGAATCCTTCGAGCAACAATACGTTTTGCAAAAATTTAAAAATTTAATATAGTTTAATGTCAGAAATAAACTAGAAATACAATATATTTTTTATCTTTTCTATACAAAGTCTGACAACAAAATTCTCAGACTGCAATAATAAAAAAACACAGACAAAATGTTATATTTTATCTTTCAAAGTAGTCAATACACTTGACACATCTTTGATACAAGCCTCAAAACTTTTTAAAGTCTATAGTTGAAATATTGTTCAGAGTCACCTTCTTCTGAATACTCTCGACGTCTTGAAAATGTTTACCGTTCATGATGTTTTTCAGCTTCGGAAACAGCACGAAATCCGAAGGGACCAGATCCGGCGAGTAAGGTGGGTGGTTAATCTCAACAATCCCTTTCTCGACTAAAACCTACTTCACGATGATTCGAAGAATGTGCTCTGAATAATATTTCAATAACGGACTAACGGAATAACTTTAAAACAATTTCAAGTATTAACGATATGTCAAGTATATTGATGGGGGATTACTTTTTGAATAAAACGTAATATGTATTTTATTATTTGAGATGTCTATGTTTTTTATTGTTACAGTCCGAGAATTTTATTTTGTCAACCACTGCACATCTCGGTATTAGACATTCTGAAATTGATGCAATCGAGCGCGATCCGAACGTCGCGTGAGAGTATTTGAATGGATAATGTTGCGAAGGAACATCCTCCTGTCGCCAAGTTTTCGGTACATCTGCTAAGCGTATTATGGGATAAAGAGGAGTTTCCCATCTTACTGATGTTCGCCTCGCAAAAGGCGTACGTTTTATAAGGGATTTCTTCATCGTCCTTACGCCTCAGTCGTATTACATTATTGCAAACTCCTTCCGGATTTATAATTAATAGCTCATGACATATCGACATAGATCCGCGCGAGTGGTTTTTCTTGTCCTTTGAAATTTTTATCGGGCTTTCAAAGGAGTAAGAACGTCCTTTTTCGTCATTAGTATCCACTTTTCTCTAAGGAATATTTCATTTCCGATAGTCCTCGCGACAATAGAGCTGATGAATTAAAAAGCTCGAAAATATATATTATATATTACTTATGAAGTAATGGATAGAAATCTTTTTCTATCAATTAGCACGTAGTTCTCTTATTTCAGACTTGAGCGCGTTCATTATTCAGATCGCGAAGTCTGAGGAAAGCTTTTCGTGAAATATCCGCTGATAAATCAGACACTTTCCCAAAAGCGCAAAGTACTCGGGACACCCATTTCGTCGAATTCGCTGCCGGATGGTATAGAGCTGTGGAAAAGCTGTTTTCTGGTGGCGCAGCCCCGAGCGCGCGCCGCGTGATAAAACGTACAATATTTCCCTATCACGCAAATGCGGTCAACTGGAATAAATTAAGCGTCCTCGCAAATTTTCGGAAATACCGGCGGAGGGTCGTGCGATATAATGAAGAGCTACAGCGACATTAACATTCTATATTGCCAGAAAGAGAAAGGTGACCGTCGTAACCGCGTTGCGCGCGGTTAGCGCGTGCTGTATCCGGAAATAGCAGCGAGCGAAAAACGTGCCCGCGGGGCTCAACCGTGAGTAATCACCGCGCAAATCCCCTACGATTTATACCTTGTTTCGTATTCTCGCCGTCCTTTGCGCGACGAGCAGGTCTATTCAAGTTTGATAAGTAACTACTAGATTCGTCGCGGAAACTTGCTCTACCTTCAGTGGAACGACGCGAAAAGCACGGAGCAACGAAGATATATATATATATGTAAAAAGTTTATGTGGAAACCTAATAAGAAAAAGTACTAACAAGCACTTAAAAAAAAATTATCCACGTCGTCTGTTGAAGCTTCAGGGAATTGTGAGTAAAAGGATAAGCCTGGGAAACAATAAACTATCTTTATCTGAAAAGAATTTCATTATTGAAGATAATTTCTCAATCTTAAAATACAGATGGAAATAGATGTAATTTTTATAAATATACATTTTAATATTGTAAATAAATAAAAATAATCCTTTAAAGTTTGGTCTTTAAGGAGCATTTTTTAAATATAGTTTCATTTTAATAAAAAAATCTGGTTTTTAAAAGGTTAAATGATCTTAATTATTATAGTAAACATTAATGTTTACTATAATAATTTATAGCAGTGGAATTTTAACGTTTTACATTTTGATTATGCTAAAAGTTCTGTCAATAAATAAAGATTTTATGAATTTTAATAACAAGGAACATTCTTTTGAGTATAGAACTGTAAAATTTTCAAACAAATTCCAAATACATGTCTAGAATTTATATAAATATATATATCTCTCCTTTTCGTGCAGTTAAAGTTACCTTTAAAAGTCAATTTCGAGTAGAGTAACTCTGATTTTTTGAACTTTGAGATTTTCGGTGAAATGACATACTTTCACGCAACAGTTCGTTTGAGCTTAGAAATACAGCTTTGTACGTAAAAGGTTCAAAGCTTCTGTTGTGGAGCGGTAGCCACTAAACGAAAAATTCACAAAAATGGACTGAAGAAAGAGAATCGTCATTCGGTCACGACAATCCAAGTTTCAAAATTGTTAATCCATAGTGCGCATTCTGATCCGAAGTCTCCCGGCTACGAGGGAACTTCGTCTTGCTTTGATAAGTAACGATCGACGTGCCAGCGGAATCGTCCCCTTCCTTTTCGGGAAGGAGTAGGGAAGGTTGGAACGATAGCACACGTGTGCACGTAAAGGACGTACTCACCATTAAGAACGTGGACCGCGACGGTGGTCTTGGCTTTGCCGGGCACCATACAGCTGTAGTTCCCTGCATGCCTGGGGCTGGCTCTCTCTACGATGAGAGTACTGACGATCACAAGGACCTCCTTTCCCGCCGAGATCTCTGTCGTTCTGTTCTCGCTGGAAACGAAATCGAGTCGTAAGTTCCTATCCACGTTTCTCTTTTCTATCCAGTTCACGTTGATATACGAACGGAATATGCGGATATACAGGATATCCTGTGTCCTTTTGATTACGAATTCTTTCCAAACCAATTTTCAAACTAAAACATAATATGGCTTGACTTGACAACCAAGTTAAAGCATTATTATTTATATATATGATAAAAAAGAAATTTATATTATATATTTATATTTAAATTAAAAGTTTACATTCAAATTAACTGATTCAAATTAACATTTCAAATTAACTGACAAGAAAAAGAGAAGATTTTGATATCTATTTGATATCTATTTGCGTTTCTAAAGATTAATTTTTTATAATTCGTAGATTCTTAATCGCTGTCATTTCTAAATTATTATCTTGACATATCTGTTAAAAAAATGTCTATATAAATTTACAAAAATAGAAAGCTACAAGGAACTCAGAACACCCTGTATATTTACGATAATTAGATGAAGAAGAGAAACGGAAATGATTTCGTCGAGTGAACATAAAATCCTGTTGGAGAAATTCTGCTGCATGTCCATTTCGACCAGACGTTACCAGCTGATTTAATTAAGAAACTCGTTTCAGAATTAAGCAATGAATTTATTGTGAGAACATATTATTTGAATTTCGTATACTTTACAGATAGATAGAGCCAATAGAGAGCGAAACTAAACTTCATTTTCCAATATCATGTCAAAATGAAAAATATTTGCAAAGCTGTATATTTCTTCATCCATAAAAAATTTCTAAAATTAAGAGTTGTATTTATATCAATCACACTTGATTACAGGAAAAAATTGTCCCTTGTAATTTTATAATCTAAACTTTATCATATCAAGTTCATAAACGTGATACTTAAAAATTTATATATGTTTATATATTTTAGAAATAAAAATAAATAAGAGTCCTTAAAATTTCGTTTGAAAATTGAAAAAAATATCATGCAAAGAAGAACTTATTGTTAGAATTACAATAGAAAACCTTTTTCAAGGCTGATATCATTATTACAACAACGTTGTATCACGTTCAAAATATATGTCTCATACTTTTCTTTATAAATTTGATATCAGAGAGCTATCGATATGAAGTGTTTATAGAGTACACAAAGATGTTCGCTCCTCTACATGGGGGAGAAATTGTAGAACTGTAAAGTGGGGTACGATCGTGTTTGCGCCGAGCGTGAATATTCGCCTATATTCCAAGCGTGCATTTTAACGCCTTATTGCTCCGCGTTTCTAACAGAAAATCTATGAAGATTATTATTTTTAGTATACGAATAAAAATATTTCATTATTTTATTTTTACAAAATTGTACTAATAAAGAATTTATATCCACATTTGTATAGTCTGTAAGAATGTAGATATTTTGGAAAGTTCTTGTAATAACTACGCATTTTAAAATCTATACATATATCAAATATGAATATGACATAATTTTTTATTTCAACTTATATATAGGAGAATAATGCAGAAATTTTAGATCCCAATTGTCGTTCAGACGTAGCAAAACGCAAAATGTGGAAGATCGAGGAAATGGTGGAATGAGGAATCTTCGCCCCTTTTGAGAATGTAGATCTCGAGAATGTAAATCTCGGGACACTTATCTATTCCAGCTTTGTCACGATTCAATAATTTAATTAAAAGCCTGCTTTATGTCAAAACAATAAAATCGTTCGAGGAAAGTTACGAGACTTATCGTGTCTTTCTTTCTTCGTAAGAATGTACAAGTTTTATGTCACCTAAAATCGGTTACGACAAAGAAATTCGCGAAGATATTGACCATTTTTATTTTTTGTCAATAATATATTTTGTATTAAATCGAATAGATCTAAATTTAAAAGTAACAATGTAGAAAATACTGAACTCTTTCGAGATTTCTAATACAAAGATTTTTATAGGTTTTTAATTGATTATGATAAAAAAAAATCACGTTTGTCTTCACATAATCCTCTTAAATTTATTAGCTAAATATGAAATATATAATGCTATTCATAAAATAATGTTATTTATATAAATAATAAAAAAGATGAACGCGCGATGGGGAGTAGAACAGATAAATTTTTAAACAGACGCAATAGTAAATGCAATTATTGGGTAGTCTAGGGAAAACTTCTATTTTCTGAAATAATACGATCTACAAGAAAAAGCAAGCGCAACTTGCTACCAAATCGGAAACAAACGGTTACAATACGCAGCGATGGTTTGTTCCAAGCACTTACCTAATGTCCTCTGTAAGTGTCTCGTCTCCTCGAGTCCAAACGACGGACTCGTTGAACGACTCGAGCACGTCCCTCGCCTCACACCTGAGCCTGAGGACACTGCCTGCCTTCAGATGCCTTTCCTTGGAAACTATGCGTCCAGAATCGTCGCTGATCGTCAGAGTTGGCGCTGTGACACAGTTCAAGACATGATCAATCAGTATTGATCGCCTCAGACTTCTTTCAAATTTGCATAAGCAATAATTCGAATAAATTTTAACATCACTTTTAATAAAATATTCATGTAATCAATGCAATTGCTTTTTAACGAGTAATCTTTACATGTAGATAATAAATATGTATGCATTTTTTTAGTTACTATTTTACATAATTTGGATTAATAAATAAATGGAATTGAAAAGAAAAAGCACGCACACACATACATAAAATTTTTATATGTATAATGCTTAAATGATATAAATTTATATTACATTGATATCAATAGTTTTTATTAAAATATTGTTGCTTTCCTCAACAACATAAAAATAACTTAAACGCAAAATTTAAATGTATTTTTCAAATAATAACACAAATGCAAGATACAACCCAAAAATGTTGGACGAAATTATAACAAGAACATAATGCATATATCAATATGTCCAAAAGGACGAATGCGAAAATGCACAAAAGAAATATTCACGCTCACCATGCTTCTCGCCCGGAAATTCTTTAAAGAAGGATATGTTATATGCCGAGCTATGTGCATATAACATCTACTTCCGCTTCAGTTAGGCGAACGCGAAAGCAAAACGCATCGACCTGCGGTTACATCATCCATATCGATAAAAGCTGTCGGCAAAAAGCTTTCTTCCCAGTGCACCGGACGTCCGCCTGCGGGAGTTTTCGTGCGAGGAAATTGGGTACGGATTGTTCGTGACCAGATGCGTAAACGCGTCTCGGAAACGTGCGCCGATCCGACTTTTCTCTCGGTTTGCGTAAAATCGGCACGTTTGCGAAAATAGAGTCTCACAAACGGAAGAATCGCAAGCGAGTCCGTTGTTGAAATTCAGTACAACCGTCCAACAACGATTCTCAAGTCGGCTGCTATGCAAATTTAATGATATCAACTCACTCGATACATCTCTCTCGTTCCTTTTCCCGATCGTTTTTGTTCTGCCTACATGTTATCAGCGTTTTGTAAATTGCATGTTGTAAGCAGCCGTTGATAACATTATATAACACCAGAACCGTAATTTTACGTTTCATGAAAATTTTTAAGAAACTAATAATCTAATGATGTTGGATTTTAATGTTTCAACAATATAAAGATTAAATAATTTATAATGTATTAAAATTCAGAGATCTCAGAAATGGAAAAAATTTTCAAATTCATATAACTTCATAATTTATAATATCATTTTAACCCGTTTTGATCGTTATATCAATAATATATATTTTCTCATTTTTAAAGGATGATTTTTATATATAATACATATCCACATATAATAATGCAAAATCTACACAGATCATTTCTTTTAGAAATCAAACAACAACAAACGAAATTTACCATTTATATGCCCAATCTTTATCATAGCACAAATAAATATCAAATCTACATAAATAACGGATTATTAGCATATTATATGTGTTTATTTGTTAATATCCATCTTTTTTAACAAAATATAATTTTTTCTAATTAATTAACAACATTTTGGTATTAATATTAATACAAAATAGATTTTTATATTGTCATATAATATTATATTAAACGTTGGAAAACTAAACATAAACTAATTATTTTACAATATAAATTACTCGTCGAATTCTTATTTGCGTATAAATTTAAGTTTAAAATTGATTATTTAATATTTGTCGGAGATAGTCAGGCTAAGAATTAGAGTGAATATTAAAAGAAAATTTTTCAACCATTCTTTATAATTTTAATAACCTTACAATAAAAAATAACAAGGATATTCTATTGAGCTTTTTCTTCTTCATTTAAATAAACGAGATCGCTTTGAGTATATAATACAAAGATACTTTTATTAAGGATGAATATCTTCCTTTAATTAATTCAAGGAATCTCTAATCTTACATACTTTCAATATTAATATATTATATTATCAATTAAATCAACAAAGAAAACAAAACAAGACAAATGTGAATCAATGGTGCAAATAATTTATCCAACAATCCAAAATGTTAAATGAATGAATGGTTTATCAGATAAAGGTAACTTAATGCAATTAGTTACATAAGTACGAGTTACAGTAGGATGCTTTCAACGCACTTGCTGAAACACCCGGGCAATCCCTTGATTAATGTCCACGATACTAGGGATGCGACACGGCGAAACCACTTAGGGTGAAATGAAGCCGTCAAGCAGGGGGCCCAGCTCAATACGTGAGTGCCTTTGTGCCGGTAAAAGCGAGAATTCGAAAGTTAAAGGGACTTGGTGGAATGTGCTTTAACTACCTGATGCACTTTAGGGGTCAGATGGACCTTAATGTTGAACATGATACTGTCATATTAAATTTTGTCATTTTAAATTTTCTTAAGCATATAATTTCACAAGTATTCATATTACAGATATTTATAAATTGGATATTTAATATATAATATAATCATTTTCTGATATAATCTTTTTTCTTGTAGAATATCTGAAATTAAAATTCATTGTATTTACATAAAATTTCAGAATTTCTAAATTTTTAGATTTAAGAATAATCAAATATGAAAAAGATCATTGTAAAATATAAAAAAGGTCATAGTTTAAAAATTTCATAATTTCATACAAATCCAAAAATTTTACAAGTAGTTTCAACGATTGAATGCACTAAAAGTATACGAACTGAATATATAGGGAAAAAATTGACATGTAATTATAATTATAAATTTAAATCTACAAAAAATTTTTAAATAATAAATACAATTTTATATAAACATCAAAATAACAAACTTTGATATTAAAACGTACTATTACCTTGGGAAATTATATCATCATAAAACGTATGACAGGCACACTCGATGCTATAATAATGTCGTTAGAAGACATGATAAATGTTTTCATATAATATTATAAGATATAAACTACTTAAATAGACGAGACAGATAATTCATTATGCCATCAAATAAACTTCACATTTAATTGATCACAATATATTGCGGATAAACAAGTATTATAAATACCATTATTGAGGACTTATTGATAGTTTAATCGCATTCCTTCTCACAGAAAGAATAGAATTCAAATAAGAAAACAAAATATTTATTGACAATTCTATAATTATTTCATGACTACTACAAATATTTTTAGTGATTCATAGTAGATGTTACTCATTAATTAATTGTCAACATAATAATCTTTTAATAAATATTGTAATTAAGAAAATAAATAAATTATTACTTTAAAAAGTATAATTGATGATTTAAATTTAACTGTTTCGTGTATTACATATATTAATACTTTGTCTTATAATAAATTATTTTTTGATATTTTTCAAAATCTGTTTCTTGAGAAAAATAAAATTAACAAAGCGAATTTCTGAGTCTCTTATTATAAATTTGACGGATCTAAATTAAGGATAGATTTCACGAAGAATTCTTCTTCTCTACTTTGCAAACGTAAGACTTATGGTCTATTCAGCGTTCTTTTTACGATGATATCTGTAATGACCAAGTAATCGCATCTTGATCGTGCACCTAATGCTCGGATTCAATTTTCGAGTTGTCAATTAACGTTCACATACCGTGCTCCGGATTCAGTCTAGCAAATAATCTCCGTGCGAACGATGGCTGTCATTCTCACTCACCGTTGGAAATTACCGTTCGCGGTCAGCAGCGGCTTCTTTTTTAAGCTTAAATAATTACGTAATATTTGTCTGAGATCGTTGACATTTTCTAACTTGCTCGTTATTAAAAGCTTTGCGGGATATAGACAGCTCTCGATTCGCGCGCGAACGTTTTCGGGCGAATCTTCTTTCCCGATGAGAACAGACGCTGCGGAATTCGATGGAGAATTTAATCCAGTCCCAAACGGAATTGAGGGAGAAAAAGATTGAGAGAGGAAGAGAGGAGGGCGGGAAAGAAGGAGGAGGAGAGAGAGGTGAAAGGAGGAAAAGAGACGTCGATGGAAGAACTGCGCGCGCGTCTGTAATTTCTTTTGGCGGATCATTTTTTAAGCTCCTTTGGGACGAATAGTTAGAGAGGGAAAGGGCGACGAACGCGGAGGTGGGCAATCGGTCGCTTGCTCTCCCTGGAGAAAACGCCGAAGTCGAAGTTGCCGGAAGGATAGTATTATTTAAATTGGATTCCGCGATTCCGCACGACTTCGATCTACTGTCCGCACTCGAACTTCGTCACTTTTTCGTTCCCACGAGTTTACGCGCCGCTTATTAAAATCCCTCATGGCTGGGATGGAGCCGACTTCAGAGAGACATTTGGGGTGATGCAGCCGCCAGTACCCTTAAAAGTTTGCTCTTTATCTGAAACTTTGTGTCGCGAGAAGTCTAAAAGATGTCAAAAAGACGTCATAATCTTTTATCAGTCTTTAAATTGTCTTTTGCATATTTTTGTGTTCATTTAAATTAGACAAAAGCGTTTGTCTCTTTTAGTTCCCGGTGTTTTATTACAAAACTTACTTTGCGAATTGATTCGATAACAAAACTATCCATTGATAATTTTTAATAAAAACTTAATGCCCATTACGAAATTGAAAAATGGCTTCAAAGAGTTTGTGGAGCCTTCATCAATCTGATTGTATGTATTGAAATGCAAGAGCTGCAAAAATGTTTACTACATTGGAATGTCGTCTATTTCAATCAAATAAAATCGAGATTTTTATTTTTTCAGATGCAACTACGGTATGTTGAAAAAATATGAATGGCACTATTGAAACATCGGGATATAAAAGCATTGCGGATTTTACGTTAAACCATCCAATAAATACTATGCGACATTAATAATCAACCTTCATCTTTGCCTTCAGCGAAATTAAATCCAAGCTAATTCATGAAATAGAATGAATTTTGCTGAATTGATCGTGCACCTCACATAAATACTAGTACAATTCCTCTTCCATGCTTGTTACGTTTGTAAGTTTTATAAAGTGGAAATTATGAAATACCCCACGTCGTTCAATATCTTCATTATTTCACGTCACGTTATTTCACGTAAAATTTCATTATTTATTTTTCAGTACTTTTGTTTCAATAATTTTCATACAATTGGTTACGTTCCTCGAGAAAAATGCATTTTTAAATATTTTCAATTAGTAATTTGTAAATAGTAATTGAATTAAATTTATAAAGATTATGTGACGTGTATTACACAGAATTTTAAATAATTATTTTTATTTTCTTTTTCCTATGTAGCGCAAAATATTTCTAATTGTCAATAATAGATCAAATAATAATCAACAAGAGCATAATCTATTGTCTCTCTTCTAATTTCTTTTACATAAATTTTATATTAAACAATTGATAAAACTCAAATAATATTTTTTATATAAAATTTAATAATATTTTTATATAAAAAGATAACTCGTAAAAATATTTTTAATAAATTAAAAAGTAAAAATTTGATGTATATATAACACAGGATAAGTATCAAGCTAAATGTAAATTAAGTAAAATTTCTAAAAACTAAAAAAATTCATAAATATTTCTCAAATTAAATTAAATTAAAATCACTAGTTATAAAAAATGAATATTCATAAAATTATTGATGCAGCATGCATTCACTTTGTACTTTGTATTTTAAATTTGTAACAGATGTACTATACTATATAGATTAACTTCACAATAAATAAGTGAATTCTATGACGCACCATTAACAAAATTGTTTACATTGTTTCATCTCAGATATTGCAACTTTTAATTACATTGACACTATATTTAATTAAAATAAATCAGTAATATAGAAAATATTGTAAAAATAAATTTACAATAGAAAGAAGTAAAATAAAAATTTCAAAGGTTTTTAAATAAATGTAACCTATTTTAAACGAGTTAAGCAGTATTTACTGCACATATCGTATAATTTATGAAATATTGGATAATTCTAGAAGAGGAATAGTCTCTTATAAAAGATTATCTTGCAAAAACAAATCATTTTCAACAAACGATTTAATAAATCACTTGATACGAAGACATGTGTCATAAATATTATCGTGTTTTCATGATATAACAAATGTCAGATGAATACTGGTTCAATTTTAATATTAATCATATCGATGATCGATGGATATCGCACATGATGTATCTAGCTTTTTAGGATTGATCGTTCATTTTAGAAATGTTCCGACTATGTCAACTATGTTTCATAAAGTACAAGATTTGACAGACACGTATATTTTGATTATTTTACTTATGAATTACATCAAAAGCCTCCATCGATATAAAATACTTCATCAATCTTAAATATATCCTCTAATGAAAAAAGAATTCTTATTCACAAAATTTGCAAGTATTTCAGTCAAATAAGTCTATTTAAACAAAAATGACTTTAAATTATCCAAAGAATAAATGTCATTACTTATTTATAATATCCCCATTTAATCTAACAAAATTGTTATTTTCAATAATAATAAATTCTATTGAAAGATATCCATTTAAATGTTTGGATTGTAATCCAAACATTTAAATGGATGTCTTTCAAAAGTATTCAAACAAATATTATAAATATAATAAAATTAATATAAATAGAATATCATTTTTCTATATATAAAACTATTTAAAAAGGTATTCGAAATAAAAAATGTAAACTTGTATATCAAAGTTAGCCAAATTCTATTTGCATTATTGTACATACTATCCGATACTGTTCGTGCTATGTGTAAAGAATGAAAAATATTCCTATCGTTAAAACCAATGGCGGGCAACGAGGGGAAAGGCGTCATTTTTATATCACAGTACGATGATTGCTTTTTGCGTGTGATCGCGTTCCACGTTCGCAATATCTTCGTTCTCTTTGAAATTAAGCGTTCAAATAAAATATACACGTTTCGTATTAAAACGTAGCATAGCACAATTATTTCGTGAATACTTTGACCGTATTCGCCATGTATGTATATGTACATCTTGATTAAATTTTATTTCTGCTCAACAATTGCAAAGAGGAATTCTTTTTCTCGCTATACTTTTCTTACAATATCAATAACAGATTAAAAAAATTTCAAAGTTAATAAATTTAAAACTAATAAAAGTAAAAAATCAAATCAATATTTTGCTAAAAATTATATTTTTATAAAACATACTATACACTCTATGTTTTTATAAACATAGCTGTTTTTGTAAATATAAAAATACATCTTCCTATTTGTTACAAAATTCACAAATAACTCATAAAACAACTAAAGATTGAATATGTTCTTAAATTCAAGTGACAATGATGTTGTCACACGGAATTTAATTAAGAAATTAATGTAATATTCTTATTAATATTTCCACGTTATTTATGGTAACTTCCATTTGTTGATTTTTCAACCCCTAAATTTCTTTGCCTGCGCGATAAATAAATAAATAAATAAGCTCAGGAGAAATATGTTTGCTCTCTTTGTTCACCCTTGTTTGCGTGCTCCTTAATAAAAGCCATTTTGCGCGTCGCAGGACTTCGTGCTCGCAGTCGTAGCTTATTTAGCCAGCTGTAAAAACAGATCACATTTCCGCGCTAAAACTAACTTGCGTGAAAGCTGATTCACGTTGCACAAAGTAACTGTATCACTAGATTTGTCTTTTAATTCCACTTTTCGAGTCAACAACGAGAAACAAATCCTATTTTTGTTATCATCTTGAACAAACAAGATATTTATACATACATGTATACAAATTATAGAGCAAATAATAATTAATTGATTTATCATTTACAGGGTCTCCCATTTACAGGGTCTCCCATTTACAGGGAAGTTGTTGAAACTAATCAGCTGTCGTTGGCAAATATATTCAGTTGTTAAAAAAAAAAAAAAAAAAAANAAAAGTTGCATTGAGAAGAGGAAAATTTGCAGTCTTTAATGGGTTGAGTAAAATTTAACAATATGTTTGTATATTAGTTTATTTTATTGATGAAGAATATTTAATAATCAAGTAAGCTAATGATAAATATTTTCTAAATGTCAAATTTAATAGTAGCTATTAAAAAGGTCGTCACCAACATTACAGATAACATGTTAAAGTTTTCATGTTTTCGTAAAAGAATTGAGTTTTATACAAATTTTCAAATGGCGCGTACTTCGAAAATATTTATCATTAGATCACTTGATTATTAGTATATTTTTCATCAATAAAATAAACTAATATACAAACATTTTGTTAAGTTTTATTTACACCTATCAAAAACTGTAGACTTTCCTCTTTTCAATGTAATTTTTGTTTTTTCAATAACTGCATACATTTAAAAATGACAGAGACTGAGCTATTTAATTTCAGCAACTTCCCATGAGACACCCTGTATGATACAAATAAAATAAGTGAAGGAAGATATATTTTTTATGCTAGTTAGAGCGACTCTGTAATAATACGTTAAGTTTTTTGTAAATGGTTTTTGAATTCACTTACAAGTATTAAATTAACAACGTAATTCTCCCTTTTAATCCGTGATATTCACAATACGCACGAATATTTTGTTCTCATGAAATACTTCGACTATTCTCTGTTGGCAGTCTTTTGTTTAATTTTGGGATATGGATTAAAACTCCGTTCATCGTGGTGAAACACGTATTTCTCGTTCATCCTTGGACATTCAATTTGTATGGGGCGCTAACGAGAGTATCAAGAGCTCAGAAGTGTTAATATTTTCCTAAGACATTATTCAAATTGTGGATAAAAGTTTAATATTACGGATAAATGTCTTGGAAATCTCGCACGATTCACTGCGCGCTCATTGAAAATACCATGCTCTTTCAAGAAATCCTTCAACAATTGACTCTCTCTCTCTCGCCTGGTAGTTCCATGCTTAATCTTGAGATATAATGGATTAAAACTCTGTGTCTGCTGCGTCGCAGTATTTTGCAAAATGTCGAGCTCGTTATGCAAGGTGATAGGCGCGAGGGAGAGGATCGAAGGAAGGGAACGAACGGTGGGTCGACTAGTTTCGGTGTATTTTAGCAAAAGGGCGGAGAGGGTCGTGTGAGGAGAGTCACACGGGAAAGTAATTTCATCACATACGAAGAGCGGATACGCACGGGCTGGAACCGCGCTGCGGCACATAATGAAACGGCACTGCACAGTGCACTCGAATTTCCGAAAGTTTATTCCGCTCGTTGCTCTACCTACTCATTGCAGTTGCAACGAGACCAGATTGCGTGATACGCGAGTCTTGCGCGCGCGTCTTTTTCTCTTCCCTTTAATCTATTTTATTAGCTTTCTGTTTTACGTCGTCGGCAATGCTATGGTGTCCGATTTATGCGTCTTCTACGGTAAAAAGAAAAAAAAGTATATCCACATATATGTTTAAATAACACACAAACTTCGCAGAAATCCCTTTTAAATAGATAAATAATCGCCATACGCATTCACGTCGAGTAATATATGAGAGAGTTCGCGAAAATATTTTATGAAACAAAATAAGAGAGTAAAAAAGTGACTTGAATCTGCTGCTATATTTCTTTCGGATATTTCGATTACGGATATTGCAATTTAGATTAGCAAAAGATTACTAATTTAGTTAAATATTAAAGCGTTGATGGCATTTAAGTTTTAAGTAATTAAAAATCCAAAAATTTATTTCTAATATTTTAACAAATTAATATCTAAAAGTCACATGCAAAGCTTATCATAAGAAGCAGGACAATAAAAAGTCTATAATAGTAGCTGTAAAAAATAATTTTAAATAAAAATATTAAGAATCTATATTATGTCTAATAATATCATTTCACACTTATACGTGTTATTTCTGAAATAAGTTCCAAATCACATTTTTCTGGTCTATATTCGAGAATCGCGTATTATTCTTTTATCGATTTGACCGCAAATCGACATAAAAATGAAGATTCATCGTAAAACGATGAAATGCGGATGATTCCCTATCGAACTAAACACAATTGATGCGCGCGATTGACCTTAAACCACGGAAGCAATATTTTTTCATTAAGGCTTTCACGACCTTTTCCCTCTGTCATTTCGGAAAAATATTTCGTTGCAGCCGATATCCTGATCCTGATAACTTCGCCACAAAACGGCGTATTGTAAGTCATATATAGATACAGAATCGTTCATTAACGAAAAGAGCAAGCTCGACTGACGAAGAAATACCGTCACCACGGGATCGCAAACGACGATCGCGATGATAAGTGATAAGAAGGAGGATTTTGATTTGAGTAGCGAAGAGATGTGTAACGACGTCGCTCTATCCGGGTTTGTTCTGTCCTACTTCGTTTCTAGGAGGGGGCGGCTTTTGTCCTGCTTGCCGATCCTCCCCCGGATCGGATCAGATTACTAGCAACGCTGAGGCGCTTTATCCCGAGAAATGCGGGTTTCCATTGCACCGAATCGGCGACGTAACGGGATTGGGGGTAACGACGAGCGATGCAATACTTCGTATACTCTCACGTTTTGTCCGCCATCCTTCCCCTATCTGCGCGTTCACCCTATCTATCCTTTTCTTGATTTAACATACGATCCGGCCAGCCTCTTTCGTCTCTCTTTGGCGCAGAACAATTTCATGCCCGAATAGGATTCTCTTGCGGCAGGGGGTCGGGAAAAGGGACGCAAGCAAACGATCCTTCAATTTATCCTCTTTTCGGGTCAAGACTTTTTAGTTCACACGCGCGAACTGCTTTACACGTGCCCGACCTGAGTGCGAATTCTGTTCGGATTAATTAAGCTTGCACGAGGTTGAGCATACTGTGCCGTAAATGAAGCGATGAATATTTCAAATTGATATTCCAACAGGTAGCGGCTAATGATGAAGAAAGTTTCATGTGTATCATTCGTCTCTTTTACGACGATTAAGTCGTTATTAAAGTTTCTAAATTTATTAAGCTTGCTTAAATATATATTATCGCATAAATTTATATAAAATAATAAATGGAATTATTCATTTTTAAAATTCTTTAAAATATTTTAATCATTCATATTAGAAGTTTATAAATTATAAATTGCTACTTCCCTTTCGTCGAAATTAAAGAATTTCAATATAATTATCAAAATTTAATACTTCGGATATTTATAAATTTAATTGGTTGGAAAAATCAAACTTCTAATCGAAACATTAAATATAATCTAATTGGTTGTTTTATTAAAAAGTAATATAAAGAATAAAAAATATCTTGTTACGCGTATTTATAGTTCATCTATTTTGCTTTATCTATTACAATATAATGATTTTATATCATAAAACTTCAAAAAGTTTGCTTTAAATTCATAAATACATATTAAATTAGATTAGAATTATTTAAATACATTTCTTGCTGAAAATTACAATTGTTAAAGCGTTATTATTATAAAAATAAAATTTTAACTGTAAATTGATTCAAACTCACCCGTAATGACAACGTTGATTTTTTTAACCAGCGGCGGATGCGTGGCGACTTGGCACTGATACAACGCCGAGTCGCGCGGGTTGGCGTATAATATCTGCAATCTCCAATTGCTGGGATATCTGCGGAATCAGGCAAGAAAAAGTAAAATGATAGAAAATGATTGGACTCAAGATTCGGCTAAAAAGTAAAAGAGAGTCACACAAAAAATTTCTCAACTCGGCTGACTACATTTGCAATTTGCGATGTGGTAACTGGGATGTGAATGAAGGAAAATTGACATTTTATTTCCTAATAAAAGCTCCTAATAATACGCTCCGCTTGAATGGACGAAGGGTAATGTCGCGGCGCGGAACCTCACGTTACAGGGTCGATTCTGATTTTTATAGCGCATAAAACGGCTGATTTAATCCTGGTGAAAGAAGACGAGAGCGAAGCTCCTCCATCCTTGCTAACGGCAACGTCGAGCTCATTCCGACGACAGTAAAAATCAACTGAGATGATAATTTGACTCTGACGAGCGATTACGCGATTCGCTGCCTGGGATGCCGCGAATGATAACAAATTATGATAATAACGTTGGCAATTTCGCCGCTGAATTTCACATTGCAATCACACAGTAATATCATTATAACTCCTACTTTAAAGATAATAAAATTATGCGACAAGAATCTCGGCAATTTTTTTATAAAGTCGACGTAGATAAATTAAAAAAGTTTGTTACGACTTACCGAAAATTAAGACTGATTCTTTGGTCGTTGCTATACGGCGTTCGCCCTACTGTCAACAGACGAAAGAAGTCCTTATTATGCTGTAACCAGGTTACCTGCAAACAGAAAAACAACGTTATTGTTATCAGTAAATCTCCCGCTGAATCGTGATACATTTATCCTTATTGCTACTTTTTCCTACAAAATTAAATATCTCATACAATATTTTTTATATTTCTTACACAATCATTCAATAATCTCCGAAACAATGAAATACAACGAAAATATATCTCAAGAGATTGCGTTGAAAATTAATAATTCCTTTTGCTCTTACATTTCCAAAAAAGGCAGCGAGCAATTTCTGCGAAGCTTCGTGTATGTCGGCAATAAATGCAGACAATTTACGCGGAGCTCCGTATTCGCCTAGAGAAGTGTTGATTTAAGGCTCGTTTACACGATACGATTATTAAATAATACTACATAAAAATTAAATGATACGAAACTAGTAATGAAATTAGCTTCTTTATTAAAGACGGCACGTATGATAATTTAGTTATTTCAAGTATACTTTAAAGATATTTGCATAAAGAGAACTATTTTTGACTGTTTCTTTTATTTTTATATATTTACATTTACTTTTATTTTTATATAATTACATAATACAAAATACTATTTAAGTTCTAGTTAATTTTCATTTAATTACTCAAATATTTAATTAAATATTCAATTGAATATTCAGTAGTACGGTATACATGTTTCTAGCGTTAAAGTTAAAAACGTTATCGCAATTTATCTAATTTGTGGACAAATATAATGATTTTGGAGCGAATTATAATTGATTGCGTAATCGCTGTCATAATACTTATTATTAGTGCAACAAGACTTTTATGCTGTCTATAGCAAATAGCAATATTTCCGCTATGTTCTCTTTTTGTACAAAGCTTTCTCTCGAGATTCGACCTCATACCATACGTGCCAACCGACGCAATAACGGGATATCACGGGACATGTTATCACGGTTTGTCATCACGGATAAAAGTCTGTCTCGCGAAAACTTAACGTCCGCGACGGAAACATTAACCGTCCGAGGGATTTCGTAGACGCTCCGAATTATGTTACGGAGAACTTTCCGCCGGAGGAAATGGGGAAAATAATTTCTGAGTGAATCACGAACGGACCCTTACGGTGCGTGTCGCCTGAATTAAATTTGTCGCCGGGAAAGTTATGCTATCGAGTTCAAGAGGAATCGCTTCAGTAATTCTTTAACATAATGGAATTAACGAAGGTTCAACTTTTGTTTATGAGAGAATGGCGTGACGCAGAGAAGAAAACGTGCAAAAGGATCTTTAAAACCGATTGGATTAATTTATTAAATTTAAATATTAAAAGTCTGCTTAGTATAATTGAAAATTAGACAGTAATAATTTTAATTTCGTAGTTTCTTAAATAATTGAATTCTTAATTGAACGCTTTTAAATATGAATTTTATTTTCATTTCTGTGTCAAAAATTGAATTTAATCTTTCATACGTATGTTTCATAATGCAAATATTAATTCCGTTTTTCCTTTCATAAAAATATCAAATTAGATCAAAAATAAAAAAGATATCAAATCGAATCTCGTAACATTTTTAGCTTACAATCTTATTCACCTTTTATCTTTCGAAATAGAGTATTTTGAATCTGAGATATCATGCTTGTATTATATAGGAATCATTCTACTTAAGAAGTCCTAATTGCAGGTAAACACAAACAAATATTTCCTCAAATAACCACTCTCCTCGACGTCTTAAGTAGCTCTTTTACTGAAAGGAGACGAGTTGGCAAACGGCACGGGCGATATTTCATAATTAAGTTCCCTTCGAGCTACTTGTTATTCTTGGAGTGCGCGGCGCGCACACCACACGCACGTAATGTGCCGTATTTCTCGGATAGCTACCTAGACGACATCCACGCGACACGCATACACGCCTCGAATCGGGAGCACTCGTTTTCATTCCTTGACACTGCCGTCCTACCGCAATCGGTTTCGCATTACGTATTCCATGGAATATGAATCCCACGGGAATCTCGAGCGCCTCGTGTCTCGAAACTTCAAGCCGCCCGAGCGCGACGAGGAGCAAATGGACATAGAAATCACGGCAGAAAGGGACGGAGAGGGTACCGAGAGGCCGGCACTGATTGAAATGCGAAAACTTTCGTAACGACAAGACAGACGAGAGCGTATACGCGGTAGACACTAACAAACGATGTTTGCAATTATAATCTGCGCCTCTGCTTACACTCGCCAGCAGTATCTTTCTCGTACCCGCGCTTTACCTCCTCGAACGTTGCGCTTTCCCCTCGATTCGCATTATTTGACAGAGAAAAATGTGCGGCCTTTCTGATTAGACTAACAAAGTTTGCGTAATTTCTGTTCGCGTAACATTTGTTTTATTTTGATCTTATAACTTGCAATTATTTTCTTTAACTTGACAAAATAAAGCAAATTACATGTAGAAAATTTTAAAGTGTGTATGTGTGAGAGAAAATAAGAAAATCAAAGAGATTCGTATATATATATATATATATAGGTAAATAAATAATTATTTTGATAATTAATTAAAAACTTTCAAGATTGAAATTAACACGTAACAAGGAAAAAGTGGGCTCTGAGAGTTGGCTAATTAAAAAATGCGGTTAGCTGTGCGTGAAATAACGTTGTGTAACATTTAATTTATTTTTCGGCTTTGCTTTAAGCTATCTTCAGCGATGATGGTGATAAAAATAAATTAAATAATCTCACGCTTTCCAAACACTAAGTATGCCTCTCAAGATTAAATGGATAAAGACAGTGTAATTTTCAAGAAAATGCAAATGTTAAAATGTTCAATAATTTATCAAATAATTAGATCAGAAATAAAAGTTGAGCTAACCGATAAAGAGAAGTGAAATCAATTTCCCAAAACTAATTCAGAGAACATAAAAAAATGAGAAAAAAATTCTTACATGATTCTAAAAATTTAAATATCTATCTTCCTTAATGCAACTTTTGTAGAATGCATTATTTATGGAAGGAAAAATAATTATGATAGCAAACTAAAAGGTATGTAAATATAATTCATAAAAATGTAAAGATGAAAATTGATAAGAAATCTAACTATTACTTTTTTAGGACACAGATTAGATTTTGCAAAAATTATTGTAATATAACGTCAACAGATAAAAACGACAAACGTTTCCTATTCATTATTTTCGCTGCATAACGCCGCGGATTATCGCACGACAGATTGTCATCGATGAAACGAAAGTATCTGACTCGACAATTCAATTTTCTCTCTCATTATAATTCGTGCAACGTTTTCGTGCAACGAGGATATACCGATTACCGAGAATAAAGTTACAACGCAATTCGAATCACTATTTCGCACTGTTGCCCAACATTAGTCATTAAAAGATTGAAAGAAAGATTAATAAAACTAACGGTGGGTGGAGCAACTCACCTTTTTATCTCCCAGCATGCCGATTTTGCAGTCCAGCAAAACGGTACTGCCGATTCTCGCGGTGACGTTTATCTCTCGGTCACCGTCCTCGAAATACGGGCCGAATTTTCCAAAGGCGCTATCGCTGGGCAAGACAAACTTCCTCTCCAGCAACGTTCTGTGAGTGGTTATTTGGAACTGATGATCACGACCGCGCTCCGTTTCGAGTGTCCTGATCGACGGTTTAATCTCGTAGAAGGCCTTCGTCGACTTGCCAGGCAGCAGCAAGTTATTCGCCGGTCTGGACTGATTTTTCCTGGTCTCGCCGAGTTTTCTCGTTTCATCCATATGGCCGACGCTAGTCTTCCCCTGTTGTCGGCTATCCTGATAGTCTTCCTCCCTCTCGTCTGGCGGCGGCACTTGGAACGATATCGCCCTGATATCGTGCACGTTTCTCTGCTCGCCGTTCCTCGCTTCCGTAACATCTTCTTCCTTTTCCACCGATATCATCGTCAGCCAGTCGTCTTTCGACTTTTCTACCGTCGACTCGCTTGTCCCTCGAACCACGTCCTCGTGGCTCAGCCTCTTCGCCAGGGCTTCTTCCGCCTGTTCCGAGTCCTCGATCCTCTTCGAGGCGAATATCATCTGATCGTCTACGTATTTCTTCGACGCGTTGTCGAAATGAGGATCTATCGCGGTAACGAGCGAGAGCGAGTCCTTTGTTGAGGTCGGGTACTCAACCGTGAGAGCGGAAATGACTTCCTCGAGGGCCGTTGTGTCGTTGCCGCGAGACCAGTCAGCGATCTCGACAGTGCGATTCTTCGCGATTCTCTCGTCGAAGCGTTGAGCTTCCTCGTCGAGATGATTAATGCCACGCTCGATGGCGCCGTTCTCCGCTTCTGCGGGGAGAAAATAAACAGCCATGTTAACGATAAGTAAACTCAGTCCAAAACGGATGTATGCGCATGGTGGGCGGGAAATGTAAGGGTGAACACAGGTTCGTCGGTCGTGTCGAGGGTGAATCGACATGCCGGCGAGGCGGAGCGTTCGCTTCCGCCGAGATTTATGACTTGGAACGAGGTAGGATGATCTCCGGTCGGGTGAGGATTTAAATGCGGACGTAAGAAGTGCGACCGGGAGTTTTATGGGTTTTTCAAGAGCTCTCGGAGGAGAGCCAATAAATGGCCAATCAAAACCTCAGGTCTAGACATGTTACAAAGTGAGACAGTACACGAACTGCAAATTCGAGAATACTGTTCCAAAGTCGATTATATCGCATTCAATATACCTCTGATACCTCCGTAACAAAGGCATACACTTTTAGCAGTAAGAATTTAGTAAGTCTATATAATTCGTACAGTCTTCTCCCAAATTCGGAAATTCGTTTCGGTAGTTGCAAACATAGAACAAAAGGGTGAAAATCTGCGCGCGACAAGAGCCAGAGTGATAATAACAGCGTGTAATTCCTTTGTGCGCGACATAGCGCGGCACGTATTTTCCCGAAACAAAAGTGCCGCAGGTTTACTTCCGCAGGAATTTCATTTTGCGAGCGTGCGTATCACGGTCGTGCTTTTATTTGCGAAAGCGCTGGCAAAGTTTTTGGTATAAGGTTTCGCTTCTCCCGTGGCTTCGATCACAATCGAAGTCCATGAGGAAACTCGCGATAAACAACTCTTTTGAAAACTCCGCCCGGCGCGCTTTCTGTCATCCAACTGAAATTTACTTTATCGCGACCAACAAAATTTCTCTTTATATGATTAAAAATATGTTCTATCGTTATATGTATATACAAGTGAATGGTTTTTTTTGTAGAATAAGTGCAATAGAAAGTTTTTATCTTTCCCATCCATAGTTTTTTTCAACTACGTTTCTTGACAATTTATTGTAAATCGAAATTTTTTCGTCAACGTAAAAGAAAATTGTAGGAAAGTTAAATACTTAACTATAAAAATATTAAATTTAACGCCCAATCAGACGAGCGAACATACTTAAATTAAAAAAACACTTAAATATCTATCAGAACAAATTATAAGAAAACAATAATTTTTCTAATAAATTTTAAATTAAAAAAAATGTCATATTTCTATAATTTCTATAATCTTCTTTTATATTAATACCAAAATTAATACTGTAAGATGTATTGTCTTATTCCTAAATCCGCTCTACACTGAAAATATATTCGTAATAATATTTTAAAAGACACTGTAGTGTTATTTACGGTGCAGTAAAACTATATCGTCGTGGTCATAACGTAAATTCGTTGATGTCCTGATGCGCATCTCTGACAATCGTCGCAATCCTATTTACGCAAGTGGATATTGCTCTCGCAACAGTAACAGTCACCATGAATATAGAGCGATCACCTCGTTGCTGTATCTGCCCGTGTGGCGAATGGGGAGGATTACAAGATTGCTATCTGCCGTGACTTTTATCAGCGAGTGCTCTATCTCCCATCTTCTATTCTATCATTACTCGCAACAGCTACAGACTTCTATATAGTTTCTCAGATATTTGTTCTTCAATTTTCTCTACTTCGTCACAAGAGACTACACCAGTCCAGTCTTATATCTTTCATCTTCGCTAGTCTTGCGGAAAATTGAAGATCACCAAATCACCGCAGAAAGGAGAAAAATAAAGTGTACCATATATTTTTCTCTTATGTTAAGTCTGTCAATGCTGTTTTAAATTTTAAATACGAATATTTTGTCATGATATTGTCACACTAATATTATTAAAAACTTACAAAATTATCTGTCAAGTTTGTTAATAATTTGCAAAAATTTTTAATTTGAAGGAAATTAATTATTTTCAATATTTTTACTTCAAGAATTACTAATTTTTCAACTTACAAACTGATGAAAAAAAAACATCTTATTAACTAAAAAATTCATGAATAAGTGAATGTTTGTAAAAGATGTTTGATTAAAAATGTATTGTTTTAATTATAGAAAATTATTTAAAAAATTTTCAAAGTTTCTATTACTTTAAAATTTATCTTCTTTTATCTATATTCTATTTTAGAATCTCGACTATCTCTATGTTGACAATTTCTAATACTATATACAGGTTTGTGAAAATTTTAGGAATTACCGATCTCGCCTATATTGTCCAGAAAATGCGCAAACGTCAGCGAGCGGATATACACCGCGATATTTGGCGTGGGCGATCTTGTTTAGGCGAATCGATATTGCCGGCCATGCCGGCCGATAGCACAGCCTGTAATGGCAACAGCAACAGCAACGACAACATGACATTCGTTCGTCGTTCGTCGTTCGGAAGCAATTTAGCGCACGCTTTGCGTCGCGAGTGATCGATCGATCGTGTCGAGCAACGCCATGTAATTTTGGCCACCGACGACGTTTTGTAATGATTTATAAAACGGCAGACGTGTACACAGAGATTTCTGGTGTGCGGAAAATTCGAAGATCGCTAGATTCCCTCTCGTGCAACCTCTTTTTTTTCTCGCAGACGAATTGATACATCACAATTTATTTACTTCGTGCTTTTATACACCCAAGCTGTGTCCTTAAGGAAATACATTTGAAAAATGATTTATAAAACGGCGGATGTGTATACAATGATTTCCGCGAGAATCCAAGGAATCGTCCGAGCAACTCTTGCCTTCTGTAGAAAAATCGCTTTATCATAATTTATTTTTGCTCCATATTTCATATCAAGCCACACTTAAAGGAAGATATTTTTGAAACTAAACCGACGTGGAATTTAAGTTGCGATTCGAGCATATTCCGATTCCGTTTGATTAATTTCCGATGGTGTTATCAAAGTTCTATTGGCATATTAATCTTCGCTTTGTTCGGGATTATACGTATTATTATTCGCGGCAGTCGTCTCTGTGAACACGCTCTCCGAATAACACGTTCTGTGATAACAGATAAGGCGCTCGCTCGTCTCGGGTTTTGTTAGCAATCCGTCCGGGGGAGCTTTTTCTTCAATCTCGCGCCCTGAATACAAGCAATTGTGCGAATGATTGATCGCCGCCGTGCGATATGCCGGCGGCTGGAGCTTAAAAGCGCCATTGCTCTGGGAGTGCAAGTGATTCGCGCGAAATTTCGGCGATTAGCCCCGGCGCGATACAGCCCGCGCCATAAAATGAAGATACACTTCGCGTTTGTTCCTTGTGATTGATAGCCTTCGATCCGGGGCCCGTGTAACCGATGCATAAGTAACGTATCATTTTTCATTCGCCGCGTCTGCAAATTTCGCGTCTAATTCCCTTTTCCACCTTCGAGCCGGGCGCGTTTTCAGCCCCGCTACGATCGGGCGGACGTGCCGAAGTAACGTGGCGCACCTATCTCCGCGCTCCGCAATTTGTCAGCAAGGATTTACGCTTGTCACGTGTGATAGACAAATTCGCGAGACGTGCGAAGAAGGAAATTCCGCAGATTATTCCTGCAGGCGCGACAGATGCAGTCCCAAATGGACGTCGGTCTGTGAAGAGTTGAATTAAAAGTAAGTCCACAGAGTGAAAACTCCGATTTGAAAATACAATTTTTTAATTCTCACAAAAAAAAAAGAAATATTCAACTTGTTACATACTTATAATTTTGTGATTTTTAATGTAAACAATAATGAATCAAATTCTTTTCCTAAAATTTATTAATGTGTATAAATTTAGCTTCATGTCTCCAAAATAATCTAAAATTCAAGACAGATTTACAGATATATTAATTATTTCTTCATCATCATTATTTCTGTTTCTGTTTCTAACATCAGTTGCACGTTATGCGAACGCATACTATATGTATAGTCGTAAATTGATACACTTTCTCATCATAATTATTGCAGGTATAATTTGTCTCAATTATATTATTTTCAACATTATAATTTTGTTTATTCTATAATACTGACCATAATTTCCTGATGACACATGAAATTGTATTAATGTTGACAATTTAATACTATAGAATAATAAATAAATAAATTTATATTATAAATCTATATTTTACAAAATCTTTTTACATTTTCTTTTCAAATTTTTTAATAATTCTTGTCAAAAAGAGATATGGATTGAAATGTATTCTTTCAAGAAAAGAATACATTTCAATCCATACCTCTTTTTGACAAGAACTATTAAAATATTATTTATTCAAACCAATTGATACTTATTGATTGCTTTTTTTAGGCAAAAATGTGTCGCTCAAAATCAAAGTTATTATGATTCATGAAAATAATAATGTCTTTATCTATAAAAAAGCTTGCAACATTAAGCGCAATCTCGTTATCCGGTACTTTCAGGTTTCGTAGGGTGCGCGGAACTGCGTGAAAGGGCATTCGCCTACCAAATGGTGATTGCTAGGAAGCGCAAGAAAGTAAATTCCGGTGGGGTTATCTTCGTATAAAGACTGTATAGAACAACTGGCTCGGTAACTACAAAAGAGTTTCGTCTTCTTTATCCAGCCACGGCTGTTTTCCGTTGTTACGACTCAACGCTTATAGCGTAGTTGGACATTCAGGTTAATTAAAAATCCTCGCATTCCGATAAACTGAGACAAATGAACCGTTAGTTTACTCGCAATAATATTACATCGCGAGAATATTCAACGGAAAAAACCATAAATTCATTACGAGCAGAGAGTAAATCGGCTTGATTTGATGAAAATCAACTTCACAGATATTAAAGTTTCTCCAATTGTTCTTTTTTTGTCATATTTTACAAAACCTTTGTAATGTTTTACACGCAATATAAATACATTGTACATTATATTATATTTCGTCAATACATAATTTAACTTTTACATTATTATATGTATAATACATTATATAATTTAGAAAATTAATTGAATCTTCGTATTAATTGTGCTTGATAGCGTATAATTCGATAAACTCATTTATTATAATTCATGAATAATGTTTATTTATATCTTTTCACTAAAGAGTAAATTAAATTGGCATTTCTATTACCTTGCATTATATTGTATTAATAAATTATTTAAGTTAGTAGATCTCTGCTAAAATTAAAAACGTCAAGCAAAGCTACACATTGAATCGCCTACCTGACGCAGTGACAGTAATCATGACGGAGACAATGGCGATGACGCCGAGCACCGAGGCGGTCGGCTGCATTCTCCAACCGGTCATCTCGAGGATCCACGCGATTTCAACCCTCAGGCACCTGCTCCATCTCGTTCATCTTCCCTCTGCAAGAAACAGAATCATTATGTTAATAATAATAACTGAATAAACTGAACAAAGTAAGATGAATCGCAAAAGAAGGGTACATTTTTCTTTTAACAAATGAAAGCGAAATATTCAAAAATTTTCGTGAAATTCAAACATATTCTTAATATATTTTCATGCATTTGTATTTTTTTATATCTTTTTCTCAAAAAATAAGGTTTCTGAATTTATACTATTTCACTAAAAATAATTATCTTTTATTAACTTTAGTATTTTGATGAGAATTTACTTTTTGCATAAAGTTATCTTCAACTTGATAAATTATCGAAATTCCTAGAGAACACGTGATTGGTTTTGTTTTACGATGATAAGACTGAAGTTCATCACAGGATCGAATTTCCAACTAGGCGCTATTAAAAAAGCTCGCAGGAAAGTAGGCATCGTAACTTTTATTACATTGCTACTCAAGTTTTAATCGCGGATTGTAATGGTACTGTAACATAAATGAACTTCCATACCGTTATATTGCTGTAAAAATACGATTGCGCGTTACATCTCCTTTTACATCTATTAACGGAATAAAGTAAAAAAATAATAGCAATGAGTTACCTGACATATAATAATAGAAATAAGAAGACTGCGAGACTTTCTACTATTTTATCAATTATTTTTTTCTCTCTTCTTATCTCGATTTTTACACAATTTTTATAACACGATTTAAATTATAAAAACAAGTAACAGTCTTACAGATTTCAGTTTTTTGAAGGAAGCGATGAACAAAAAACTTTTTGTGGAACACCTAAACTAAAATTACATCGTAAATACAATAATTTATTCAATTTGCTCTTAGTGTCATAATTATAACATTAAAAGTTAACATTCAACATTGAAGTAGTATTTATAGAATTATTCTGGAAAGAGTTTTCATCGTATTAATGGACACAACTGGATTATACAAAGCAGATTTGTCATACAAAGTATGTTACACACAAGTAGTAAAAGATACAACCCCTAAAAATAATGGTACTAATGAATTAATTTAATTTTCTTTCATCTAAGGATGCCTAATTATCGATATATTCACTTCTCTCTTATTCGTAATGTAATTTTGTAGACATATGTTATTGTTAGTCTAATAATAATATAATTAATAATTTTTAATATGCATTTTTAAAAAATCAACAGATTATTATCATACAGTAAAAAATGAGAGTTTTTTTCCATGTACTTTAAATATTTTTTAATGTTTATTATCTAAAACTAATAAATAATTATTACAATCGGAAAAAATATATAATTCATAATATGCAAAATATTTAATACACTACTAATTAATACGAAGAACAATACTTATTGATATCGCAAAGTTTGTGCATCTAAACCTTCTCATAATTTTTTTAAATTTTTATATATAAAAACAACTTATGAAAAAAATTACATTATACTGTTAATAAATAAGAAAAGAAACTGAAAAGATAAAGTCGTGCAAGAATATCGATCGCTCTGCGCGACGAATATCCCGTTTACGCGGATAAGGCAATTATTAAAGAGCTACCCGTGATTAAGCTCGCTTCCCTAGAAATATTATCCTCGACCTCAACCACGTTCCCTAATTTGCATCCGTCATCTCTAACAAACACGATTTGCTCGTCTTTCAGACGTTGACGGATAAATGAAGTTTTTGAAGTAGCTACAGTCATCAATAAGAGTCTCTATGCATGATCGATCAACAGTCAAAAATGTCGAATGG
Organism: Tetramorium alpestre; assembly: GCA_021460005.1. Lineage (NCBI taxonomy): Eukaryota > Metazoa > Arthropoda > Insecta > Hymenoptera > Formicidae > Tetramorium > Tetramorium alpestre. The sequence goes on along the minus strand of JAJVSH010000036.1, from coordinate 1,164,993 downwards.
CAATCATGTGGAATGTTCATATTAACTAAGGAGAAAATTAAGATATAGAAGAACCGATATAAAGTAATTTAATTTAAAAAATAGTAAATCTGGAAAATTTGCATAATTATTAATAAATGGATAATAATTTATATAATTTTATAACATTAAATTGAATAAGTCATAAATTGCAATCATGTAAATAAAAAAATCAGTTGTGAACTAAATACATAATAATAAATTGTTTAAAAGATCACTTTTACATACAGAGACATATATCAGTTTTATATTTATATTATTCTTTTTATGTCTGTATTTATATCTATAAAATATTATTTAACACGTTTAAATCATTTTATCTGGCTTTCCGCAAAATAATTTATCTGGCTTTCCGCAGGTGACTGCTTAATAGCCATCAGTTTTTATATTCGCTGTCGATATATCGACACAATTCACCACGTTATTACACAGTTTCCGTTAATCGTTAACGGAGAGATGGCATTTATTTTCCGCAAATAAAAAGGATGGTATTAAAACCCATTGATCATGACATGTAGTTATACTGAAATTGTCAATAAACCAGAATATTTCAACATTTTTACACGCGGCATATAAATTTTAATCTATTTATTTATTTGTCTATATATATATATATATATATGTATATGTGTATATGTATGTATATAAGGATATACATATATACATATATGTATATAAGTATCTAATAAGTATTTTTAATTATAAAAATCTTTACAAATTTATAATTAAACTCTGATAATTTCACATTATTTTAACCGTAAATATTTTAAATTTTAAATTCGATGTTTCGAATCACAATATAAATTTGTTAGGTACGGAGTTATGAATCGTGTATTGAAATTTCCGCTGTATTTATACATATATTTCAATTATTACAAAATAATTAGAACTATATTGTACATTGAAACTTTTTGACACATAAATGATGCATAAATCGTGCCCGTTTGAAATTAGAAAAGCCGTAATATAACTTAGCTACGAGCTAACAAATAGCATATTGAAACTTCCCTTTAGAATTCATTTCTTTCTTATGACGCTATTGGAGTTGTTGCGCGCGGAAAGTTGCCGACGTACAATTGCAATTAAACGGCAGGACGTGACTATGTCCGCCCGGGACCCACATAGTCGTTAACATAATTTCGTTACGAGCCGATGAATCAAACATCGAAATTACCAGTCGAACGTTCGATTTGATGAATAATTAAGGGCGTAGAGAGAAAGTTCCCGAGCGTACAATCATAACACCTTTAGCACTTTATAATCCAAACTTATTTAATCATCATGCGCAAACTCTTAAAAACCCAGTCATTTTTGGATTATCTTCGACAAACCTTTGACAACTTATGTCCATTTCTACCAATGCAGATTAACTTTAATCTCGAGTTAATTTTCTTTCTATCTTTTTTTAGTCCTAAGAATTAGAAAGAGATGAAGAGTATGTTAAACCGAGATTAAAGTTAATCTGCATCGGTAGAAATGGACATTAGTCAATGAAATGTTTAATGTCAAATATTGAAAAATCTAATAAGATTATGCTAAGAGCTTTAAAGAGATGAAACTTGTATCTATAAATATATGTATACAATTGAGTCTGCAGATAAAGTATAATTGGCCATCTGGTGATACTCTGCGTGCACGATCATTACCTTACATAATTACGCCAGAAACTGTGACATATCGATATGTCCGACTCGATGATCGAGTTTATCACAGCCGCAGATAGAGATTCTAACGAGTCTCAGCCAACTGCCAATTATAATGTTTAATCAGACGTACGTAATTAGACGCACACGTATACACGATGCATCACCACTTACGGAGAGCCGAGACGGAACGAGATTTGCCATGCTGAGGAAGTCAAATATTCGCACAGATATGATTGCATAATTTCGCTCGGCCTCGCGCGGCATTTCTAGAATTTCTATCTAACGCGAAAACTTTGATCTTACAGATTTCTACCTCTTCTTTGATTCATGTATTACGCCTGTGCAAAGCGTCTTAATAATAAATCAACTAAATGTTTTCTGCATGTTGACTAAACAGCGGAATCATGCGTTTATCTTATTTTTGCGCGGTATCGCGTTGTATGCATCAGTTACTCATACAGATTATACAGATCGTAAGAGTTAATCTGTATACGCTTATGAGATACTAAGTTATCTTGGATAGTTTACGCAAGTACGAATTCGAATTGAGGTTCAATATTATTTGACAAATAGAAACTTCGTAAAATCTCAGGTTAAAGATTATTTATTAAGAAAGTATATTTAATTTTCATTTACGTATTACGAATTTGTATTACAAAATATTTTGTGTGTATTGAATGTTCTCTTTCCTCTTTTTGAATAGAAATCATATAAATGTTCACATCTAACTAAATTATTTTATAAATTATTATTCTATAGATTATTTGTATAGCATAAGAAAATTTTAATAAAATTTATTCTTATCATACAATAAAAATGTATGAAAAATGTATAAACATTCGTAAAATAACTTAGAATATTTTACTATAACTTATAAAATACAATCATATAAAAGTATTTTATTAAAAAAAAAAAGTTTTATTTCTGTTTTGTATTATACTCAAATTTATCCTTTAATTTTGTTTTTATATACTTTTATATAAAAGCAAAAGTAATTATAAACATTTCATTTACAAACATATTTGTAAAGTTTAACAGCGTATTATTGAGATAAAAGCGTATATAATTTAAATAAAAAACGACTAAGAAAGTATATCGTTAAGTTGTTTGCCAAAGAACAGCTGTTCTTGTCAGCGCAAAGTTTCATAGATTCCATTCAACCGAACCACTTTGCTTATTTCAATGTGTATTGGAAATGTTGGTGAAGGTACATACAAATAACAAGAGTTTCAACAGGCTGAACTACTTATATAAGTCTGCACCAAAGAATTATATTGAAAATAAATTTGTTTACAAGTTTAGAAATATATATCGCAACATTAATATACAATATATATAAAGTTATAATTTGTATGTAATAACCCGTGACTGTATTTTTATATAAAGCAAAATGTAAAATTAACTTTAAAAATATAATTTAATTTCAAATGATGAAGTTGTATAAATTATCATTAAAAATGTGCCAACATATTTGATGATAATTTGTGCAACTTCATCATTCATTGTTAGTTGATGTGTACGTTTTATTAATCACTAACAATAACAATAATAAAACTAATATTTAAAAAACAACAGTGATAAAATAACAGCAATAAAATAAACGCAAAATATAAAGAAGTAATTAGAAAATATTAAAAAGTAATTTAGAAAGCTAATAAAGTTGTTATACAGATTTTTGTTGATTAAAAATCGAATATTATAGATAAACTAAATTTTCTAAAATAAACCTCAAAGGCGTGCTAAATTTTCTGCACAAGATTTCATTTGTGAAGACATCAATTCTAAAAATTTTAAATAAAAAAATTTTTTATTCTTTTATAAAGATGTATCCCTATAAGATTTTGTAATAGAAATATTACCACATCTTATCTTTAAAAAATCGTTACATATGTATCATACATTCTCAATATATTTATGAAAATTTCATTCACAACTCGACTAAATGCTCCTAAATAGCACGGCTGCTCACCTAATGGGTACATTGGAGAATCAAGACGCTGCTCGCACTTGCTTGTTCGCGATGGGCATTGTTTGTCGAACTACTCGAACAATCGCGTTAACAGGCTGCTCCCGCGGCTCATCAATATCGTTCAGAAGTTCTCGCCAAGGCGCTCAAGTTCTCCCTCGCTTGTGAGTCCGTCGCGTAATAATTATAGGGCCGTCCACACTTTCGCGAACAGCGGCCTAGTTATAACCGGTGGGATGTCTCAACGTAGTTTAGTTGAGGCGATTTGGCATGAACTTCGAAGCGGAGTTACAACGGGCTCGATATTCAAGTTAATAGCAATTACTGTCGAACGAACGCAAAGCCGGCTGACTGACGGAACTTCCCCAGTGAATACATCCGCCGTTAGTCGTTAAGTCCAAGTGGATCACACACATAATATATAATAGCATATTCTATAATATATATACTTCTGGAGAATAAGTCCGCCGTATAATGCCGAACGTCAAGTAATAAACCAAAAGAATGGGGCATTACGCCATGAATGGCTGAGAATTTTTCATCGCAAATCGTCTGCGAGTGGTGTCATTTACCACATTTACCCGACGAGATTCTGGAGAATAAATAGAGTGCCGCGATGATCTGGGCTTTTTACAGTAAACTAGGAATTAAACTGGATTTTGTTTAATCCTTCAATTCCAAAATTTTCTATAACTACCCTTTAGCAAATATTTTTTTATGAAAGCTTTTATTAAAAAATATATTTTAAAATCTTCTTTACATTGTGAAAAAAATTTGTTTGTCATACCCGACAAACTAATAAATCATCAACATTACTAAAAAATATTACATTACTCTCTTATATTTTTTTAATAAAATAAAAATTTTCGATATAAAAGTCTCTTTAAATTAGAATTATCATATAAATGTCTACTATTGTTTTTACTTTATCAAATACATTCGTGCTTGAAATATATCAGTTAAAAAAAAATCTTGATACTTTCAATTAAATTATATTCATTTTGCAGCCATTATTCCATGCCATAATTTATGAAATTTCTCAGATATCTAGTTATCATATAGTTATCATATTTCGCTCAGTTTTCTTGTTTAGAAAATGTGTTAAATATAACTCCGTTTGCAGATTGTAAATGAAGCTTCGCAACTTTGCTACTTTAGAGGATAATACATACGTCTATAATAACCCTGAAACTCTTATGTAAACTGTGACACAGATGGTGGCGAATTAAGTTGCTGAGTTAAACTTCTTAAATAGAATGCGAGATGTGAGTTTCTAGTTAATCGAAAGATTACTGGCATAATAATTTATAATTTTATTTCTAGATCATCTTAAAAAATCGTCGACAAAAATAAAACGCACATATCACGAAGAACAAAGACTGAATATCTCTGATATATCCATTATATAATATTTATAATATTAATAATTATACATTTTTTTAATATCATGAAGTATATTAATTTAGATTGCAATGATTGTCTAATTACTTTCGAATTTTATCTTCAGTTAATTCATACATGAACTGTGTCCGTTTATTCATTTTCTTGAAATAAGTTTGCCAATATTATCTACATCTTTGATCATATAAGCTTTCTTCTCCTCCCAAAGAGGAAGAGTTTTTACGAAATTTATGATTGATCATAACAAAAGTTTGAATGAAAATAATCTATATACTTTGAACTAATGAAAATTAAGGGATATTTTTATTTCGCGCAAGGATAGTGAATAAGTCACACCATTATTAATTGCCGACAGCAATTATGAAGTTGCAGAGCGACTTTCCGGAAAATTAACAAAAACGCTTAAATCTCTGCGGCGCGCAAATAAATACGGCACATTAACATCACCACTCCCGTGACGCCACTCTTTGCTTGGATATTCTAATTAACACTGACTGTAATGCACCGCGGCGTACCGTACTGTAATTCGTAATAACCTTCAGGGCAATTAATTGTGCGCGCGCTTACTTTACGATTAATTATACGCCATACATTCGCTCTCCTGTTCCGCGTCGGTGAAATTGCAAATGCAACAAACAATGTCGCTGCATTCTTTTCTGTTTGGAAGATAGTTACCATTAAGAAAGAAAGTCGTGTTACCATTAAGAAAGAAAAAAGAAAAAGGGTTAGGTTAATCTTTCTCTGCAATATGGATAAACAATTTCATAATTTATAAATCTTCATCGATATAAAGATATTTGCTTATTTATTGTATCAAAAGTTAAGTTATATCCACTTTACAATTTCTTCAAATTCACATAATAGTTTTGACATTATAATGTCATGTAGATCTATACTCATACTTGCAAAAAGATTCTTTTCTCATAAACATAAAACATAGTATTGTACTACTAATTCTTGTTAAAGTGTTCCTTAGAGATATTAGATTTTTATATTGCAAATTGAAGATTTCTGAAATCAGAAGAAACATAACTTTAAGCTAGAACAACAACTTCGCAAGAAGCTGAACCTCGTTCTAAATTGCAAAACAATATATGTTGATTACACGTTAAATTGTAATGGATGAGCATCTTCAAAGGCTCATTAATTCTGCGAAAGCAAGGGTGGTAAGAAATTAATGGGAGGTGTTTCATAACTCATAAGGAAAAAGAAAGGAGTATATTTTAACGATCTGTAGCATTATCTCTCAGTGAAAATGATTTATGCAATGGCGAATTTTTAACGTTATATTGTAAGATTTCCTTACACAATTATTATTTATTGTAATTATTATATAAGCGATTATTATAATAATTTATTATCATACTTTAATTTCATAATATCATAAATAGACACAACTGTGCGTCAACATTGTTTATTAGTGATACTCTTGAAATCCATTATTTAGAGAGAAAGAGAGAGAAAGAGATACCCACAATTTATAGACGACCTCAGTCTCCGAACTTGCGAGAACTTGTGACAAAATGTAACAAGTCGATCTAACTCCACATTTGCATTGTTGCCTTGAATACTCGGTGAAATCGAAGCCGCAATTTCGCGCATAAGTTTTGAACGTTATTTCACGATTCTAATGCTTCGCCTTAGTTGTTACAACACCATGGGACCGAGTTCGCAATACCGAACAGCATCCATGGGATACTCCCATGGTAATGTCATCTTGCTAACGTTGCTTTAATAGCTCGCAAATTTAACCCGCTCCGCCGATGCGCCCGCTCGCACATCGCGCGGAAAGTTTGTCGAGAAATCCGAGTTGGCTATCGCTGAAGTCGCAGTTTCGGGGCCAGGATATTCTGGAATTAACGTGATATCGATTCGCGCGCGCTGAGTACTCATTAGAACACGCTACGTTACATTCACGACGAAGCTCACATTTTCGGGATTAAGGGTATCCCGATTTTACTGCAGCGCGAAATAATTAAGGCGCGATATAAGACGCCGATTATTTACGATTCAAGTGTACCCAATCCGGCTAATCGGTCTTTTGAGCGTGGTCATTAGCAATTTTCCGTTTGTACATTTGAAATGGTTAATGAAAGCTGCGCGATTTATTAATACATACATTTTTCATTATATAATTTTTTAGAATAGATTAAGAAATAAATGCAAAATATCAAATTACCAAACTGAATTTTTGTAAAGAAGAAAAAAACTACATTTTATTGAACGAAAATATACTTGCCAATTTTAAGTTATTAATTTAATAACGCCTTCGATGACTAATTTAAAAATAAAAAATGTTATTGTACAATATCTATAAATAACTAGCGCTATTATAATATTATTACGATTAATCTGTGCACATGATTAAATGCAAAGTTTCAATATTTATGTTAATTAAATATGAATTTATAATTATAGGGATTACGGATTAAAGAATCCATATCCACGTGGATTAAGAGATAATGCAGTCAAAAAGAACGCAATCCGTGCGTGACGCAACATGGAAGCACTTTGAGGTACTTCAAACAGCGTGGTAACGTTAATCTGTGACAAGCAGATTACACATATAATAAGTCCATCAACGTAATCACCTTTTTACATCCATATTTCATATTTATCTCCATTTTACAATTTAATCCTCTTGTATAGTTTTTGAAATCTGATACGAATGTTACATATTTTTTATGTAAGCGTTAAATAAAGAATATTAATCGTAATATTCGCAGATACGATATTATTCCTAATAATAACGCGTGTAACGATAGTATTAACTATCTAGCGGTAATAATAGCGAAATATTATGCGTGTAAGAAAGGTAAGAAGATAAAATGCGAGTTAGAGATAAGTATGAAATACGGATATAAAAATGCGATTACGGTGATGAGCTCATTACGTGGCTAATCTGCTTATGGTAGATTAACGTTACCGCGCCGTTTGAAATATTTCAAAGTTTACGTGCTTTCATGTTGCGTCGCGCCTAGCATCATGGCTGTATTCTCTCTAGCTGTATTACCCAAATCCTCACCTTAATCCATAATCCCTAATTACAAATTGATAAGTAATTAACGTGAATATCGCTCACGCGTCCGATGCATTAATATCAAAGCGCCATTTACGGCAATTCCGGTGTTAGCTAATCGATAATCGTACTAATCCAGCAGGCTATTATTTCCTCATTTTATAATAAAACTAAAAAAAAATCAAATTTTCGCATGGTATCATATATAGTATAAATAATAAACTTAACATAAGAATTTTTTGTGTAAAAGCAAAATTACTTTATCTATTTTTTATTTAAAGATTTTTGGTCAATTTAGATATACAATTTCAATAGAAATTTCTTTTAAGAATTGTATATAAAAATATAATTATCAAAAGGAATTTCATGATCTTTGTCAACAGCTCACACAACTTGAGCTTGATTTATAACTGTTCTTGCCACAATTTTACTTCAATTTATTAGTAACTTGTATAGATCGATTAAATAGATCTTTAACAAATTAATTAATGCATGTTAAAATTTTATGAGTGTTAGATATTTTCCAAACAAAAGTGTTTGCCCCATTAATTAGCGTTCATTTGCTATCAGGCTATTCAGGGTATTCTTCGTTCTTCTGATAATAGATCTGGCGACGTATAATACGGTTTGTAAGGAACGCCCGAGAAAGGAGATCTTTAATTAAAGGTACCACGATTTTCTTCCCTATCTCCGTCGCGCAAGTTGGCGTAGAAAAGAGGCGGCGCGATGCAGGACAAGAAGTAGACGAAATTCGACTCGCTCAAGAGAACTAATTTCGCCGTTGCAACTCGCACGTATATTTATCCTCGAAGGTGTATTCCGCGGGGTGCAATGAATGCACTACATCGGATAAGATGCATAAAAAAGTTCCGCATACCGCAGCCGCAGCGCCGTCCACAAGCCGCCGCGTTCGTGTTCTCGATAATACAACGCCTTGTTTACGGTTTCCGAGCTTATCTCACGGTTTTTCAATTAAATGAAGCGGCACGTCCAATTAAAAGCGCGCATATCTTCTGCGCGATCCTCGAAAAATAGGTAATTTGGTAAAAAAAAAAATTGATCGTATATGTTCTGAATTTTTTTTCCTGTAATTATATATATGTATATAACCGATATATTTCTTGATTATTTTATATTACGCGTCGTGGAAATTATGCAACACAAGAATAATATCATTTGATATCTCGCAGATATGATCTGCAGCCTGTCGTAAAATGAAGACTCGTTATTACATCTTTACACTCTGTCGCGCATAACTTCTGTAACAATTACTTTGGACTTACTTGTCTTAAAGTTAATACTTGCCCAAACTTAAAGTTATAACGACATACGGTTATAGAATAGTTTTGTTTATCATTACTCTAACTTATAATTAGCAGAGATGCTTAGAAGCAGTCATGAAAAGAACTTATAATTGTTTCCAAATGGATAAATTTCATTTGACAAACAATAACTATAAATTGTTAAATTGTTAATCACTTTCAATAAAATATCTAAATAATAAAACATTGAGTACAAGTTTTCATTCTTTTTTTATTCTCTTCCTCTTTTCTTTTCTTTTTGACATTTGCGATAACAAATAAATCTTCTTAAAAATTTTATTATACTTATTCAATTATTTCGAAAATTGAACTCGGTTTTTTAAAATAATTCAAGTATTTTTCAATTACTTCACTTACACAGTATCGTATCACCGCAAAGTATATAGACCTTATAAGAGGTGTCGACTTTACGATTGATTTTTCTCAAGAAAAATACTATAGAGAGGTACATATATAGAGAGGTACAAATTGATAAGAGTACAAGTAATATGTAGTTATCGATTGCAAAATGTATTTGAAAGCATTCTTAAACATAACAACAATCAAGATTATTCAATAAAATTCTGATTCATATATTTATTAAATATATTATCTTTTTCATTTTTTTTTTAAATATTGCATCGTGTACGCAATTAAAAATATTTTTTTACGTTGTTATATAAATTATCGAAGTTAGAAATAAACATGTATATACATATTTTTCCAATTATGCTCATTAACGCAAATACAAACTTTAGAAAAGAAGGACAACTTTACAAACAGTTTTCATATTAATATTTATCTTCATTAATGTTTTCCATTTCCTGCTCGGAAGATCCAATTAAAGTATGTTTTTATTTCAATTATTGATGCTAGCATGCAGGGGAAAATAATTTTTATTAACGGTAAGCGTCTTCTAATTGTATACACGTAATTCTGAATTTGCGTCCGGCTAGCCACTTTCATTTTGTGGGTTTCCGGAAGGCACTAGAACAGACTGAGAAAACTAATTTCGCCGCGGTCGCCCGCATATGTAGCCATTTTGAGTGGAGAATATTCCGCGAGAAGACCTAATGAATATATCGCGACGAGTCGGATGCATGAATACCCATGAAAAGTTTCATTTCTTTCTTGAGTAGAATGATTCGTTCGCATGTGGAAATACGAACATGCAAATAAATCGCAGGTAACCGAATATTATGCGACGCAACGATTATGTAATTTTTATAATTCATAATTATACAATATTAAATAATATATTATCTAATTAACTTTAGTTTAAAGCAATTATTTATAGTATACAATTACGTATACTATAATTACATTGTAAATTAAATTTTCTGTGGAATATATAATACAAATTTTATAATTATTCTTGAATGTATATTTTTTTTAATTGCCTAAATTCGATTAAATATTAAATACTCGTTATCTAAATTTAAAATATCCCATAAAGAAAATATTCAAAGAAATAATGTTATCCATAAATCAGAAATTGTATAAAAGTTCCGTTTATTACATCAATTATAACATTATCATTTAAAGAGAAATTTTTTTAACAGGATGTTCTGACGCCCTCAACTATTAAATTAGTTATACTCGTTATCATCTTTAGAGGGACTTATTTTGTTTGATTTATAACAATCTTGCAAAAAATTGTAAAAAGTTTTTTATTTTGATAAGTACAATAATGTCATTCTTGTTGACAAAAGTAGCAAAATATAAGTTGATTAACTAGAAATTATTTAAACTAATTATCCTGTTTTACGGTTTTACGGTTTATAAAAAAGCCCCATTATAAAGTACGGCAGTTTAACTTTCAAAATTCCTGCATGATTATCCTGATTATCGTGGTCGCCAGTGCATCGTGTTATTGATTATTGAAACATGTGAGATATGTGATATTCGCTTAGTTTCGTAAAAGCACTTTGGATAATCATTTTTGGATAAATCATTTCAAAATAATTTAACTAATAAATAATATCCGACCATTTAATTCAAATATAAATTCTTTTTTACTTTAATAAATTAATAAATGACTTTAATAAATAATTAAATCAGGAAAATCTTCGAATAATTCTAAAATATTGAAAATACAAAATGTTTTATAAATATATGTAGATAAAATCTATATAATTTGAATACATATTATATTATTCCAAAAGTTTTATATTATTTTAGAAATCTAACTTTAAAAGTTAATTCTCTCTCTTTCCCTTTTTTTAATTAGTTCCTTCTTTCCCTCCCTCGGTAAAAATTTTCAGCAGATAAAGCTTATTTTACTATATTGAGAAATGTTCTTGCGATAAATAAAAAATATGAACACATTATCAGAGAAAGATTCTTTCAAGAAAGTTATCTTTTTTCAATTTTGATAAGTGATCTTATTAGATGAAAAATGTTTAAATAAGGATTTGCAGATATAGCAATATATCGAATATAACGATCGTACGTGAACGATCGTAACGAAAGAGTTCTACATGATTTTACGTGTCGGATGTGTATGCCTGCCAGGAAGTTTACCGGTGTCCTTTTCCCTCGAGATCACGACCTGAGGACGAGTTGGAAGCGAACCGAAACTTTCTCGCAAGGTTATTCTCTCGCGGGCGTGTTTTATTGCTGCGGTCCGGCCAGCGCGCCCGAGTATTTTGTAAAGATTTTCGTTGTAGGGTAGTCACTAGACTACTTTTATCCGCATTCTGCACTAAGAGTCCTACTTCGGATTTACCTAGGGATAACGGACGAACGAATTCCTCAGAAAGGATATATTGAGAAGGAAATTGATTCACCTATCGCACGCGCACAGGCGCTTGTAATAGCATATATCCGTATACAAGAGATATTACTGAAAATTACTATATCGGAGAAACTGGCGCATACCAGAAATCAAACTATGATGAACATTATACATATTTTAACGTTAAAGAATAAATACTTTTTCGACAAAATAACAAAATCTTTTCTTAATTTAATTGCACGTCGACTTTAAAGTTTAAGAAGAAAGAGAGAAAGTATTTTGATAAAAAAAATTTATTATTTTAAATCTAATTTGTGTAAAGGAAATTAATATTTTTAATCAAATTTTCGTTGAAAAATTAATATGCACATCCAAATATACACAAACATACAATTTAATAAAAAAATTTAGAATAATTAGTTGAAAGAAGCAATAATTCTTAGTATGTATTATATTAAAAATAAGTAAATCTTTCTAATAAAATACATTTTATATAAGATTTAATTATTAAAATATTACAAATAGATATGTACTTTTCCATAATAATATGCAGTGTATAAATAGTTATTTTTATTCACGTAAATAATGTTCAAGTTAAACTTTATTTCATTACGATCTTTCCTGGATGTATATACATATGTTTATACTACTGCAAGTAGTTACGCAGCTAAAAAGGGAGACAAGTGACGGAACAATTTCCAGATCCGTTCACTTCTTATCATAGACACTTGTAAAACAACAAATTTAAAATATATATCTTATCATATAGCATATTTAAAACATGTTATGAATATAATATATGTATAGAATATATAGAACAATTTAGACATCTAATCAATAAGGACAAATAAACCTGAGAAAATATTTGCACGTATTCCGCTGTTTAATAATGAAAGTCTTAATTCCTAATCAATCAATCCGAAAGCATGGTCTGATTTATTCTCGACTGTTGCACGTGGCCGATGACCCAAGCGAATTCTAATCGTCACGCTTCTGTTTCCAGTCCTCGCACACTCACGGTGAAATGGTTCCCAAGCGGCGTCACGCGGTACGAGCCGGGCATACCATGAAGATACAACTTCGTTTACGAAACAGGCATTTCGCAACGACTATGCGTCAGATAGAATTCCTCGGAGCTTTCCTCATCTATGGTCTTATTGATTATCTATTATCTTATTGATTATATCCCCTCGCATGGTCTTATTGATTATCTTATCACACGTCGTCCTTTTTCGTTTGATTGAAATGTGTTCCTGACCGGAAAAACTCATTGCCTCATAGCGCAGCCAATGGAAAATTTTCTCTCGGGTGAACTTTGCTAATTCTAACGGACAAGGTGGCCGGTGACCAATGCCGTTATCGAAGTTACCTTGGTTAACCGCGTGTGCTACACGTGTACATGGTTGCAGTATATACGTGATGTAATAGAGAAAAAGATGACCGCCGCGCGGTACGACGAAAGGGACCTTTTGCGCAACGGAGAATTAACTTTGACCAACCTATGTTGGTTACGACCTAGTTTTTTTCATCCCTTTCTGCAGCTTGCAAGGTCTGCAGAGGTTTCACCATAGTGAATACTTTGGATAAAATAAATCCATTTTTCAACAAACTTTTGCCAAGGGAATGTAATTACAATTTAACAAATAATTATGTTATTGTCTTTAAAATGTGAAAAGAGAGAGAAAAACTAGAAAAATTTAGAAGAAATGTCTCTAAGCACAATAGTTAATTCTTTATATGTCTTAATCGTTAAATTTTAGTAACTGTATTAACACAATAATAAGATAATTTATTATTACTTTGACTGTATGATATAAACAAAATTATATAAATTTCATGGAGATATGTGTACAATTTGTATGTAAAATATTAAAATGTACAAAGATTGTTAAACTGTATCATCCATACAAACATTGTTCTTACTGTTATTTATTTTATATGAATTTCAATATAGTTATATTAGATGACTATCAAAATAAATAGCTGTTATATGCATAAAATTTTCCAACACTCAAATGAGCGATTGAATTAGTGATTCACTAATAAATTATTAACTCGAAGTAATAAGTTTTCCTTCCTTGCTCGCGTCGTTTAAATAGTTAACTTAAACTCGTTTCCGGTTACCCTTTCGGTCCGTGACCTGGTATCTTCTTTGGAAAAAGTGCAGCGGCGAACTTCGCTAATTCCGCAGTGCAAAGATAGTGACAAATATCATTACCAAAGTTGTCTCGGATAATCGAGTGGGATGCGCTATATACTTACAAGATATAGAATTTTTCTAAGATAAATAATAAAGATTGCTATCAAATATTCAATAACAGTTAATCTTTTCATTTATATCTTAGTTTCTTAAAAAATATTTAATATATTAGTGATAGCTTATATGTAGAACATAAAAATATTTAATTAAGACTTAATTATGATTAAATGGCTACATTTCTTATACAGAAGAGATAAAAAATTCTCTAAAAATTGTAAAATATCGTAATGTACGATAAGAACCTATTCACTTTAGAATTCTGTCAAGTTATAACAGCAGAAATTATATTACAAACATGCCATGTAATAATATACTTCGTCAATCAATAATGTCCCAACTTGCACTTCATCATTCTTGCGTTTTTCATCAAAACTATAGGATATACGCATACTTTGAAATGGTTCGCGACTTTACGTTCAACACTCTAATCTTTCATGGTCTCGTAGGTAGTAACTCGTAATGTTATTATCGCCGCACATTGTATATCGCGCGCGTGTTTCCTAGCCACCGACTTTCATCACCGTAGAGAGACCAAAGTTGTGCGACGTTACATAGGGCGAGACGCGCATGCATGTCTGAGTGTGTACACGAGTGTGCGTGTGTCCGTGTATACGTGCAAATGCGCCGGCGAAAGTTGCTAGAGGAGAGTTTAACAACTGAAACGGCCGAGAAGGCACCGCCAAGGTAACTGTTATTCCAGTAACGTCCGGCTACACACGCAAGCCCTACCACTAGCTCGACGAAGAGTTATAGCGCGACGCCCATTCGCCAGAAGTAAAAGTAACGTCTTCCTTGATTTGGTCGCGCAAACCCGGTAGCGTCGTAAAGCGACAGCATAATGCCCGCCGTGCGATTTACGTTTTAATCATCTGCAGTATTGGTTTAACGACAGTGATGAAAACGGAATTACTTTCCCCGGTTCCCTTTCGCAGAGAACAATTACATTATCGATTCTCCGGCAAAGTAAAGTTTACGACGAAGAAAAACGTAGAAACTTTCACAACAAATACGATTTGAAGTTTCATACTTAAATTTCTCATTATTTCCTTCTCCCGTTAATGATTATTAACGTTTAATGATTATTAGGATCAATGAAAATACATAAAAATGATTTTATGTTCTATTGCTTTTCCGATTAATTTGTCGAATTAATTGTCCATTACTAAAATTTCGTTTCATGCTTTATAAAAAATTTTTGTATTGAATCAATGCTAAATTAAAAATAAAGTAAATATAATAGCTTGCTTAAAAATTTTTTTATTGCTTTAAAATCATTTTTTATTTCAATTTGAAATCTGATATTTCCTTTAAAAAAGTTAAATTACAGATTTTATCAATTTTGCAGTATAGAATATAATAAACAGCCAAAGTAAAGAAATATACAATGGAAAAATAAAAATTTGAAAAATTAACGAAATATAAAAGTTACATTCAAAAAAATTTTAAAAATTATAAGTAATAAAAATTATAAATTACATACAAGAAAAATATAATTTATATATATGTGTGTGTGTGTGTGTGTGTGTGTGTGTGTGTGTGTGTGTGTGTGTGTGTGTGTGTGTGTGTGTGTGTGTGTGTGTGTGTGTGTGTGTGTGTGTGTGTGTGTGTGTGTGTGTGTGTGTGTGTGTGTGTGTGTGTGTGTGTGTGTGTGTGTGTGTGTGTGTGTGTGTGTGTGTGTGTGTGTATTTGTATGTATATACAAAAATATTTAAATAAATACTTTCATCAGTTTCTATGGTACCTTTAACATTTAATAGATATAGATATATATTTAGAATCAGTTCATTAAACATTCCATTACGTAACAATAAAGTTACTTCTCTTTCAGCTTGCTCAATTTCTCAAATTTTCGATTTCCCAACTAACAGCTCTCGATTGAGCGAAAACACTACTACATGGCAATTTTCATGTTTTTATAACAAAAAACAGCTTTTGCGGAGCGCAGGTTGGTGATTTCATCGGTGAAAGAACAACAGTTGAATATTGCTGCACTCACTGTTCTATATTGGTTCCATATTGATTACATAACTAACATTTCACCATGTAAGTTAAGATGCGCATTATTGTTTTGTTGCAAATTGATATTATAGAAAAATTCAAATGTACACATATCGAAGATGAGAACATTTGCTGTCATTTAGAAATTACATTACTTCAAGTTAATTTTGACCTAGAGGTCCAGGATAGATGGAAAATCTAAAAATCTTGTTAAGTATTTGTGGCGAGTTACTGCTACACAAATCTTGTATATCGAATTCTACAGTCACTCCCATTATCATTCTTTCCTATATATAGTATATTACCACCATCTTCTCTATTTTAAAAATGTGGAAACATATTGATTTCTTCCAGATAAGTACATAGAGAACTAACATGCTCTTTTTAATGAACTTTCAAGCCTCGTCATAAAAGTCTGTGTGTTTTTCTGATTAGATGTATACACTGATGAAAGATAAAATTTCTCCGATGAACGATCATATGTGTCAAACTTTAGGTACGATAATTTTCTTTATTGTCGACGTCGACACGCGTGTTCAACGCAGTTTATGGAACTTCTGCTAAAGGCAATAAATTCCTCGCTTATGTACTGTGGTACAGTGCGTATTTATGAAACATAAAAGGTTTGTTCATAGTTGACCCCAAATCTCCGTATAACTTATACGTTCGTGATACCACATAAAAAAAAATATCGTCGCAACAGTTTCCCCAAATCTGGCGAAATTGACATTGTATCGACCATACCTAGTTACGATCTATTACGTGGTACATTACGAATAATATTGAGATTTTATCCGAAATTTTATTGTCATGATTTAACGTTTCTGTGATTGCATCACGTGATATTCTCGTTACCGTAATCCGAGCTCATAAACTTGAATTTCCAGCGATTACAGACTTCTACTTACAGTATTTCCGATGTTCCATATACATGTACACTCAATGATAATTTTGTTAATATTAAAAACATTAATATTAATAATCTTTGATCCATAAATTAAAATTTTCGCTGAAATCCATTTAAATTGGATAACCTAAAGTTTCAATTATATTATTTTAGATTGTATTATATTATTATTATATCTTGGTGNGCATCTACGTCAACAAGAATCAGCTTTCAGTGAACTGCCAGCTAAATAAAGGGAGAGATAAAGTTGCGTATAACACATATTCCTCCTTTGGTAATGTCTCTGAGACAGAAACATTTTTTTCAAAAAGATACCTCACATGCACGATTTCATTCCCTTTCTCTGTCTCTCACTCCCTTTTTTTCCCCTTTACTACATTTTTATTTTATCCTTTTTGTCGCGGTGTGCCTCATCTGCATTCCTGTACTTGCGCCGCAACCATCCTTAATGGCGAAGGTCGGTTCTGAGCGAAAAGAGAAAAGAAAGAGAGAAGACTGCTGCCCACATGCACGCGCTTTCTGTGTCGGCGTTTTTATTCGCACTACCACCGCGGTGAAGGACTCGAAGAAACGGAATTAAGCGCTTAATTTAGCGCGCTACCTGATCCCCTTTTTGCGACCTGGCCACTCTTAATTGCTGCATCTTCCACGCCAACGAGCCAGCAGTGAAGCATTTATGTACTTGCACGCTAAAAAGATGGCGAATCGTGAAATAGCAGAAGCAGAAAAATTTTTATTAATTTTTTATATAATACTTAGTCAATTTATCAAACTTTATAGAAAAAAAACATTTATGCAAAAAATCGATCTGTACGAAATCCATGTCTTTTCTTTTAAGTATCGATCTATTATTGATATTTTAATCAGAAATTAATTTTACGTACATAAATTGCAAAAAAAAATAATTTAACATGTAAAATACCGAATCGTAAATTATTTTGTCACTTTAAGATAATAAGATTTTTTTTAGAACTTCATAAATTAAAGAATAATACTATAAAAAGCGATACTATATTTATTATATCCTTAGCAAAAAGATTTTTCGATACTTTTATAAAAGTGTATGCTTGATCGTGACCATTAAACTTGTATTGATATAATCAACCATTTAAAAGATCGTGACCATTAAACTTGTATTAATATAATCAACCATTTAAAAGCTTTTACTATGAAATAAGAAAATATATACTCATCAGCATGCGTTATCCAATTTATTATAACTTCGATATCCTGCTTGAATATGCAATTTATACAACTTTCCACAGGCTATTAACTTGCTGTTACAATAACTCGCAAAATATGAAGCGTTAAAATGCTATTTGTCGAGCGAAAGAACTGAAAATTTCAGCTATGTTCGGTATAGCTGAATCGCACAATCCGGGATCGAAATATTTTATGACATTCCACGGTTCACGCCTGAAAAAACTACTGCAGAAATTTCAGTTTTGACGAGCATTTTTCTAGCTTCATTCAGCCAGGTGCCTGTTTTTCGACGTTTTTCGGAACCGTTAGCAGTAACACTATGTCTCTCTATGCAACGGAATATATGGAATCGATCGCAGAAACAATCGACAATTTTACAAGATGGCCGAACAAACCGCAAAAAAGTTCACAATATTAAAAGAGAATTCGCTTTTATGCTTTCTATTTCTTCATCACTTTTTTATGTTTTATGTTTTATCTTATCAAGTTTGTATCTTGAAATTTTATTGGACAAATGTAAATTAGAATAATAATTAAACTATTTCTGCAATGCACTAAGGACTAGTAGTTTGTGAAAAAGACATCGTCTTTGTTGTGTAAAATTCTATTTCCGTTGTTTGTAAAACTGTCGTAAAAAAAATTAAATTTTCGCGGAATTTTCTCCAGCCAGCAAGACGGTTCTCACGGGCACTCGACACTTGGAGGATTACACTCGAGATGCATTACGTACGTATAAAATTTGAAAAAATTTACCCACGATTTAACAAGAACGAAAATGTATGTATACAGTTATACTATGTATCTACATAGTATAACTTCCATTAATACATTAAAAAAGATCAGATATCTTTTTTGTACCGTTCTTACATAAATTTCAATACATTTTCAAGAATCAATAATTCTTTCTAATAATGTTTGACTTTAATTAAAAAATTATAAAAAGAATGTTTAACTACATTCTCGCCGAAAAATAAAAATAAAACAGGACGTATTTTTGTAATATGTTACTATTTTATATAAAATAGGATTATATATTTTATACTACAATACAAGCTAAAATAATAAAAAAAGTATCAACTGATGTGTATTATACTGAATATCATATATGAATTAATGAGGTTTTGAATTGCATAACGTTATCATTAACACTACATGTATCGTGTACAATTAATCGTCAGATGTCACAAATCAACTTTAATTCGCGCAAACGGCGGCATGTTATAATTATAATTCCAATGCGAATCGGATTCGACCAACAGCAGCGTCAGCTGCTACAATTCCGTTTCTAAGTAATAAATAAACGTTATTGAAATAATTTATTACTCACATTGCAAGCAATAATGGTCGCAAATGGCTGCCATAATTTCTAATAATAGTAATAGTAGTATTGATATCCATAATTTTTAAGTATCGAAATCAGACATATATATATATTTTTTATGTTTACGTTATTGTTACCATTTACTACCGTTTTGTACACATTAATTATATTTCATATCGTGAACATTTATTTGCATTGTACATAAATTACAATTAGTATAATCTTTGATTATATCTTAATTGTAATAAAAAATTATTTTAGTTATAAAGTTTTAGAATTATTAATAAAGACTTAATCCTAAAATATATGAGAGAAAAGAGGTATATAAAGTTATGATTATCTTTTGGTAATATATTCATTTATGCATATAATTTTTAGAAGATTAGTTCGCAAGTTAAAATTTACTTTTGATTATTCTGTCCACATAAAATTAAATTAACATATAAATTATATTATATTATTATTAGTTTTTATTGTTATTGTATTATTATTCGTTATTATATTATTATTCGTTTATTATTGTATACATAAATTATGCCTATAATATGAATATATAGCATATGCATAATATGCAATAATAACTATACATATAATATATATATATATATATATATATATATGTGTGTGTGTGTGTCACACAGACATTCTTTAATTTTATTTAAAGCTATAAATATTATTTGCATAACTTGACTTGAGAAATTTAATTATATAGATATTCTGTATACGAAATTTTTAATATATATTAAAAATTATTCTTAAATTGAAATTGAGTTTCAGAAACGTAAACAGAAGTCAATTACTTTTGCGCTATAAAAGTACCTATTAACTTTGTTCTTATTAAAAAATCTGTTACTAAAATTAAATAAAAATGAGAACAAGACCTTCAGTATAATTTATAAATAAGGAAAAGATGAATTAGCGTGCCCTCAAAATTAACATGTGTACTTAAAGATGATTTAATTAATGTGATGAAATACGATCCCTGTAATTGTTGAGGCCATTTCAATATTCAGTATATCAATTATGTCATATGTGAGAAACACTCTAGATGCACTACTTAAGCGATACTATCGCGACACGTAGGGTACACATGATCGCATGCAGCACGCGATAATTACCGCCGCACACCTTTCGTGCGGTGCAAATCGCAAAATTATACGCGCTGAATAGGCGTTAATAAAGGGAAATGATTGCATCGCTGTACATATTTCTGGTTTCTATTAAAATTTCTGTAGAACGAAAAATCTCAATCTATAAAATTCTAATATCTGCACGTTAGATTTTTAATATTTTACTTGTTTGATTGGCTTTGCAAAAAATATAAAACGCTCTCAAATTATTCATAAACTGTCGCTTGTATTCTATGACATTACTTAATACTTCGATTGGAAGCGTTAAGGATATCAAATAAAGTCATAGTTAATAAAATTTATTTCATTGTGTTATAAAAAAAAATATAAAAGTGTCTAAATATACTTAAATTTCATTCTTTGTCTATAACTTTTTCTAAATAAGAAGAGAATATTTATAGTCACATATGCATACATAATAAATAAAATAAAAAGAATAATTTTGGTAATTCTTAGATGTTAATAATAATTCAATAGAAGAAACAGTATATAGTAGCATTAGTCGTAAAATAATTTTTATATTAGTAGCTGGTAAAATTTATCGAATTAAAATCTTTTTGTATTTTAATCTATATGTATATTGAATAATTATCGTAAAATCTGCTCCGCAAAATAGCCAGCAATAACCATTTCACGCGCAAACAACGTAAAATTAAATTGAAATTTTCTGTATCTCCAGCCGAGTATCGAACTGGGTGCAACTGCAAAGTCGTTCATAGAGCTGTGAAAGTACTGAGGGTACAACTCGCTTGAGTTTAACGATAGCATTTCGGTTCGTTACCGCGAAAGTAATAGTTAAATACAGGCCAGCAATGGCTTGATCACTGATTCAGCGGGAACCATCGACCTGGGGAATTTAAAAGTCTCATGGAATAGTGTGAATTAAATCGCAGCCAGTTAGATATTTAGCGAATTAAAACTAGGACTTAGAATTAGGTAAATGCAAAATTGTTCCCCTTAATCTCATCACATTAATTATATTATTATTACGATGTTATTATATCGAGTTAACATAAAGTAGAATAATTTTCTTTATAAAACGTTTGTATCTCTGTCAATATGAAAACATTTTTAACAATTATTTAGATTTCACTTTATTGTTCAGTTTATCGCATAAATATATTTAAATCTTATTAAAACTTAATATTAAAATATTTATTATTTAAAAATTTCAAAATTTCAGTGTACAACAAGATTTGTTAAATGTGCATACAGATACTGCACTGTGGACCTTATGTCATGTAGAAAATTTTAGATTTTAAACTTATTCACTTAATCTGCATTGAGTAGACAGAAAAAATAATGAAACGCGAATGATTTCATACCTATTTCCTACATAAATATTTATTTTAGCATGGAACATCGGTATTATTTATACTCGTGGGGAACATGTCGTGCTATATTGCGACTCTAGTCTCGCAACATGTCGCCGAGACAGCTTCTTTACTGTCATTTCCGTGAAAAGAATCGAGGTGCTCCTCACTAGTGCACCGGTAGCGTCGAAAATTGCGCCAAACGAGAACCTTACATTTTTCCACAATTTTCCCTCCCCCCGCGTCACCGTTTGTCGTACCAGGGAAACGGCATACATTTTTCTCCGACCGCGAACTTTACACGGGGATAAGTATACGGAGAGAGAGCGGCAACGAACAGCGGCATTTCATTAAATTCCTTTCTTTGTGCAGCTATCATTCCGTGAAGATGCTGCAATCTTTCCTTGCTAGGTAATGAAACTGTTTTCCTTCCGAATGTGTTTTTTTTCAAGATATAAACAGAACGCAATTATCATAGAGTTATAAAAAAAAATTATAAAATTTCCGAGATTTTAGGAAATATATTTTTGACAAATAACAATTTTTATATTTTACTGTAAAATTATATATATTAGAAATATGCAACATGATAGAATGTTTTCGATATAAAAAACGATACATTATGTATATTTTGATTAAAATTTTGTTATGTTATACATATAATAAATTTAAAAAAAATTATATACTGTTTGCTAGATAATTACAATAAACTGAAAATGACAATATATGGAAGAATATTCATTTTTACATAAAGTATTTTAAGTTTATATTAGTTTTCTTATAAATAAGTAATTTTATTACATACTTTTCTAAAATCTTTCAATCTAAAATCTTGATGACTAATTTTACTGTTTTATGTAATTTTTGATAAAAATATAATAATTTCCTAAATATCTTTTAGAATTAGCCTTTAAATTAGCCATAAAATAGAATTGGCAAAAAATTAATCATTGCCAAGCAAAATTATTCTCGCAAGCTACGTAAATATGCAATCAATATTCATACTTGCTTTTCATAAATACATTATTCAGGACTAGAATTCAGGCAGGATTGCAGCAATTTTAACCCAAAACCTATTTTTGTCAAACTTCGTGTAATATCATGAATTATTTAAAGTAAAAATTACGTTGACGTCCCTCATAATAATTCAACCGACCAAACTTTTCTATCGGTCCCAATTCCGATGATATATCACAGATAAAATTGCATCAGCATCGGGTTAGTGTCTGTAAAAAGATTTCAAAGTGCTTGACAACACGACGTAGAATCGATTGAGTCAAATTCTGCGAACATCATCTATCGTCTCCTTCTCGTTCTTTCCGATATTCCTTCCTACAGCTCATTACAGAATCTTTCCCTTCGCACTTTCGCCCTTTTCACGGCCGTGAAATCCTATAAGCGTCATTAAGCGCGCCACTAATTTGAATCTCAATGCCATTACTCTTATCCACTTTGCACGGCTCAACCCTACGGTTCTTTTCAAGCGTGTTCGCTCTCCGAAGCGTATTACCACAACTTGCACAAATTGGAACTTTGTTTTCCGGAGTCCACAAAATAAAAAATCCAATCAACGTTCATTATTGATGTTGCTAACGTACCACTTCGGTACTGACACCCAACGCGCTACTTTTGTCAATTTTGTTGTGGACACGATCCACCAAAAATCCGGTATATACTCGATAACATGAAAATACTGGCAATCCAATTGGCATAACAACATTCTATGTATTTCTCAAATTATTTCTATTGCAATATTCAAATATTTCATTTATGTTTCGAAAAATATTCCCGAAATTTGTATTTGAAACAACGTAAATTTAACATCACTAAAATATTCATAATACTATACAGCATACTTGATATAATTTTATACAGAAAATTTAATATACATTTATATTAAATCAACTTAAATTGATATATTCATTAGTTAATTTAAGGGTGAAATGTTTTTAAAAATCTGTGCTCCGGCATATTTTATATCTCCACTATTATATCAATGACATCTTTATAGTTTTTCTTTTGCTGATTATTCAAAATTTTTGCTTTGATTATGCACAAGAGATGTATAATTTGTCACATTTTTCCATGCAAAAATAATTATTACCCATTTAACTGAACAAAGCATCTCACTTCTCATAGCATCAAATTATTGTATAAATTGTAAAACATACATAACGTTAATATGTGAATATTTGCAGGAAAATATGTGATTGAAAAAACGAACTATCGCTTTTAACGAATAGAATGGTTGTTCTTCTGTCTTTCCTATACTTTTTCTTTCGCGGATGTGTTTTTTTTTCCGTTCTGTCGCTCGCGTAACTCAAACGTTTGAATTATCACAATTGGCATTTTTCCACGGCCTTCGGCTATACTTCCTTTACACTGTATAAATTATCGGATCGGGATAAATCTCGTGGCACGGTCCGGTGACCGATCTACACGGGTCTGTAGCTCGCTCACCTCCCACCTAATTCAGTCTTTTATTTTTCACACACATATAGTCTACATGAAAACTAAAAGCAGACGAGAATGCATATCGTGATGCTCGCAAAAGTATCTGGTCGTTGCTGTTTTTAGCACGAAACTCTTCTGAAACTAAACGAATTTGAAACAGTTTCACTGGAAATGCCCGTGATCAAAGAGAATTTTATTCGCTATGATCAATTCGATATTACAGATAAAGTTCATTATTCCAGTCTGTCACGATACGTGGCTGCTCGAAAAATCCCGATTGAGTCGCGAACAGATAATTATGATATTCGTCTCTTTCGGATTATCACCAATTCAAAAAATGAAAGAGAAAAAGAGAGAAAGGAGAGATGTCGTTCCAACCATGCAATTTTGTGTGATATTGGCGTGAAAGGTGCTCTCTATTAGAACAGAAACTATTGCAAGAGATTAATTGTTCCGTGTTACAACCGTCACCGACCGGCAGCGACGATTATTTTGTAGAACGTTCAATATTTTTCATACTTGAGTCATTGTGTTCTAAGCGTTATAATAAATCACTTTGTAAAACGCTTTTCATGTCGATATTGTCGTCATACCATTCACAAAACAATAAGTTTGTTTGATGCGCTTCATGATCTCCTTCGAAAAGGCGAAAAACAAAAGGAATTGACGCGAATGATGGTTGAAGTTTTTTTTTTACACGAGCAAACTTTCGTTATTAAATTCTTGTGTCGTAAACGTTATTAAATTCTTAACAATAAATCTTGAAATAAACACATTTATTTATCTTTATATAGAAAAAAATTCGTCAAAGAAATTTGTTATAAACTTTAATTATACTAAATTATTTGACGTACAAAATCGCAGGAAAGTATCAAAAATGTTATTTTAACAAATAATTCTCTAATAAACTTAATTCAACATTATTGCAAGCTTAAAAATATCAAAAATATACTTGCTAAGTTTTTCAAACCACACAAGTAAATATAAAAATTTGTATTAATATTAATATTTGTTAGTAAACACTAGTTTATTCCTATAAGTAAAATCCATCAGAAGATTTTTGTCAAAATACATACTAATTAAGATTCGATCTAGGAAATTTGAAATTTTACGCATATTAACAGTTTGTATATTTTTCACGAATAGAGGTAATAATTATTAATTGTGCTTATTGAAAATAAATGTTTATAACATTCTTGATCTACAATTTTTACAAAACACAAAGAAAAGATTCATACATATATGTATATAAATTCATATGCATTAGAATTGGAATTCTCTAACATAATTTAATAGAATTCAAGAGATAAAACGTTTATTTTTCTTAACATTCGTTAATATTTGTTGGAAAATTTGCTTTCACAAAGAGAACCGTTCTCGGAAAGAAAACAGTAAAAAAAGATACGTAGCTGTATAACTGTGGTTGCATAAATAAGATAAAGGTACAAGAAGGCAAAAAGGAAGACTCTAACTCCTCCTCCAGATCGGGCAATGTAATTCTTCCGTATCGAGCGTCAGAAAATCAAAAATCGTGGATACCGCGCCAAGAAAAATATGGGACACGAAAGGTTAGCTGTTGGGATGTGTGGAAGGATGTTGGTAGACGAACGAGAAAGATAAACATATCGAGAGGTTCGGTATACCGCAGCTCCTCACCAGACCTAAGCGATCCTTCGATAAAGAAGCTTTTTTATATACGCGAAGTGGTAGCGGGGGAGTTTCATATTGGCGATAAAGGTGCTTTCTCGAGCGTGCCTGCATAAAAGATGACGAAAGCGAGAGCCTCGGCGCTGCCGCTATTTCGTGCATGGTAAATTATTTGGAGATTGCATTACCCCGTACAAACTCTTAAGCGCAAATTTCTTATCGGCAAAAGGAATTCTAGATTGAAACTAAAATTCCGCCGCGATCAACATTCCACCTTTTTTTTTTGTTTTGTGTAAAAGAGAAAATGCTTCGTTAATAATTAGATAAAAAAAATTTTTATATATTTTTTAATAATGTTTCTAATGTTTCGTATAAAGTTTTTTAAACTTTTTATATAAATATTTCCAGAACATCTTCATACATTAGTTTAGATTCTTGATTTCGTAATGCAAAAGCAGTTTAAATATGTTTTTTTTTTTTTAAGAGAAACTTATTCTTTTTTTAATATGAAGTCTAAAAATATTTTTTTTCTAAGAATTTTATTTACTGAGTTGTTCGACAAGAAAAACAGAGATCTCAAGAGTCTATATATCGCACTTTAGGCCACGGCCCCCAAGGAGGATCGCCATATAGGAAACAAAAATACGACGTGACGGAACCTCTTCCACCCTGATGAAACTTTTTTTCTTATAGTTATTGATGAACCAACCTGAAAAGTTCCCACGGATTCGGCTACGACCTCTCTCTTACCGAAGCACATAAAAAATGTAACGCTATACAGTTATGACGAAACTTGGTGTCGTTTCACCAACCCCGTTCCCTTCCGTGCACAGTCTCCTTTTTCTATCTATCCGCCGAACGCGGAAAAACGAAGTTGGCCACGGCGTCACGGTAACGCCAATTTCCGCACGAGCAGTGGCGGAAAAACTTTCCTGTTGGAAAGACCTCTCACTAGTTTCGTTTTCTCTTTTTTCTCCCTCTTCTCCTTCTTTTTTTGCCATTCGAAAGATACATCCGAGCAGATCAAGTAAATTCTCGTTCGCCGAATAAAATCGTAGATGAGAATACCATTGAAAGTAAAGACAGCGCAATAAGCTTCCAGATAATGATATGAAAAATGATATGAAAAACTTCACCGGCTGTGCGTAATAATCGTCCTAATGGAAGGCGAAGAGATATGACAAATTTATTAAATGTCAGAATATCACTGTATGAAATTGCCAGAAAAGAATATTGTGAATCATCGCGCGCTTGGATATTAATTCTATTAGAAAATAATATTTTATTATTCTTTTAGTATAAAACTCTTTTATATTGGCTGAAAGTATCCGTACTTGGTATGTCGATTAGACATACAAAAAGATTTCGTTAAGTTTTATTTTATTTAATCGAATCAATCAATGTGTAATCTTTTGTATTATAATATATAATGCCATCAAAAATACTTTCAATGTTAAAATACTTATTAATTAAATCGTTGAAAAAAATACTAATCAAACGTAATTGTCCGTTTTTTTCACGAACATTCTCAATAGAACAATATTAAGCACTCAATGACGAAGTTTATTCGACGCGCACAAACCTTCTAATCTAGAAATACCCACTACGTGCTTGACTTCTTTCGTGCTTTCTCTCCTGTCTCATGGGAGAGCGCGCAATAGTCGGTGGTTAATTATAAAGCGAAAGATCGCCCTCCGGGAAATCAGCGGGTGGCATTCTCACATCCGGTACGTCATCGGCGTCGATGCGACGCCAAAATGTCCGCGTGAACATCCACCTCGGCGCCGACGAAATAAACGTATTTTATTCTGGCAATTAGCCCTCTCGCCTTGGCGAAGAAACGGACACCAGACATTCGGAAATAGGTCGACAGTAATTTCCGACTAACGATATTCTCGTGCTTACGCTGTCGGTACCTAGCCCGACGCAGTCTGTTGACAAAAAGAGTCTTGCAAAAGTAAAAGAAAAACGGACTGTCTTTAATTTTTGTATTTTGTATATTACGTCAGTAAAAATTGCACATGCTATACATATTATATGTGTTTGTATATATGTATGTATTGTCTAATTAATATTAAATAATTTTATAAAATAAAATAAGAACAAATAAATATGTGTATAATGCAAGTAAATATTAGATGTAAATAATATTAAAAAAATTTTTTAGTGTAATAATGTTTGATTAACTCAAAAATAAATGATAATGATCGAAATTATTTATGGCCTATAAAGGAACATTCAAGCATAAAGTGCAATAAATATTTAAAACATTTCGATTCTTAAATTACGAAATTCTGATTTTGCAAGTTTAGTACAATAAGAGTAATTAATTTGTAGAAACGAGTACTACAAGGATTAATGTGCATCAAGAAAATATCTCACTAAACAAAATATATAATACAATTATAGTATTATATTATTAATTAAATATTGTACTTCTCATAAAGCGCGATAACATTAATTTCTGTTACAGAAATTTAATACGTTAAATTATTTGTCACTGATCTGACGTCATACAAATTGACAATTAAAATGTTTCAACTCTAGAGAATTATAAACTCGGCTTATCATAAAATAAATAAAGTTGTGCATCTGTCAAGATAATCGGTCGTAATACAAAGAGTACTTGTGACCTGACTGCATTACAGTGAACTCTTACTACTGACAGTGAAAGAAGTCAATTATATTTCCGCCATTTTCACACATTGGATCTCTGCGTCTACAGTCGGTGCACAGAGACCAAAAATATAGGTCATACCTCCCGGTAGAGCTCGGCTACGAGTTTCAAAAACTAAATAGACTCGTTCGCACGTTCGCTCGCTTGCTTTTATCAACTCGCTCGCTCGCGAGACGATGCGAACGCGCCGCGCGAGTTTCATCCCGGTCACGCCGCGGGCGGTCCGAACTTTCAACGCACATAAATATCCTTTTATTAGAGACGTTCGTCACAGCGGCACGGCGCGCGATCTTTCCGCCCGGCATTGTCCCCGGAAATTAAAGGGCGTTCCGCGGGGATTCCGCTTCAGGGCGGCCAATCATAGCCGTCACTCGCCAGTTTGCGCCCAGAAAACTACGGGATTTCTATTTTTATCGGACGCCAAACGGTTTGCGCAAACACGCCAGTCTCTTCCTCCCTTTCTCTCGCGTCCGTTTCACCGACCAATGTTCTTCATTTCTAAATTACCTATTTGCCGAACCGATTTGCTGCCGCTCGATATCTCACGGATTTATCTGTGCGAGCGATCTTAATCCGCCTCTCAGTTCCAGATGCGTCGCGCAAGAACGCGAGGTGAATCGTATTCTGCGTGGGAAAACGTTTAATCCTGCAAGGAGATTGGAAAAATTCTAGAGGTAGGGGGAGAGTTAGAAAATTCCCCGTAAGTTCAGACGACGAAGACACACGTCGTCGGGAAACTGGCTTAGATATGATAAAGCCTTAAATCGAGATCGATTAAAACGATCCCGGAGAGTTTTAAAGCTGCTTCCGCACTCCGGGCTTGTTCAAGAGTATGAGACTTACGGGACTATACTTCAATTTCTTGTGCGGAGGGTTATCTCTTCCCCGAGCGGTCACGGCGGACAGCAAGAGATTGGATATCTAGTCCGAAATGCTCGTTAAACCATATAGGGTAGCATTTGTCATAAAAATATGTAAGATATAGAAATGATAAGAATATGACTATAAGAGATAAGAATCGATTTAACAATATTATCTAATTCTCGGTTAACAAATTAATGAATATTTAATATCGAAAAACATTTCTTTCTTTTTTTCTTGTAAAATTTTTTTTTCAGATTTGTAAGATACATTCATCTTTACTAGCGCAACATATTAAAATTTTCATTTAATATAGAAACATATATACAATAATTTAAAAACAGAATCAATAATATTAAATAATAATAAATAATATAAGAAATATTATTTTTTATCATTAAATCAACTCCAAGAAAATAAAGATAAATATTTCGTATTTTTTGACACATAAAAATCTTATAATTCTTATTTTTTTCTTCCAAATTATGTGTAACTGATGTTTAGTTTTATAACAGCAAATAATATCTGCCAAATTAATCAAATTAATATGAAAAATTACGAATAATAAAGGAAATGTAATTATTTCGAATTGTTCATGTTGCAAATTGCATTGGAAGTTTACTGCCAAGATATGATGGATTAACGCGTAAAGCAACGCACCGATTATCGTGCATCCAAATCCTACATTCGTAATTGTTTCCCCAATGATACACCACCCTCGCGTATAGCATAATAAATGTCGATTGTAATGCTCGATGTATTAATGGTTGCATTACAGTTGCACTACAGTCGATCGGTACTAAATTTCGTTCATGGGGATCAGACCTGAGATAATCCGAATGTCCGATTACGCGAATAGTCATGCTATCGACGATGAATGTATTTTCAATTTAAAAGCTAAATCAAATCTAATGATATAGCTCTGCTTGTTTTATGAATATAAAATATTGATCATTGACCACTTTAGTATAAAATTCATCACGTATAAGTCATTCAATTATAATCGAAAGCTTAAAAGAGAAAATATTTGTTACGCATCTCTTAAAAAAAATTCATTGTTCTGTTTAAAAAAAATTTTAGACGTAATCGGTTTTTTTTAAACTCTTTAATCCAATAGATATATACCAAAATAGCTCTCGCGTAACGTTTGGCGAAGCAATTTGGCCCGACGTCAGTAGCAGCGTGAGCAACAACAGCCGCAAGTTAATCAAAATGTTAAAACAAGTACATCTATCGCTTCAATCGACAATTTCGACAGTAACCAATTCAAACATGAAGGCAAACGATCGCCGATCTATTGATCGGTAGCGATCGGCAGGAATGAAAGCGGCGAGCGGCGCGCGACGTTCAATCGTGAGCGCGCAATTAGTGATTAGGATTATCCCGAATTAATTGAGTATACCGGCGGTAGACCGGCAGTTACAATAATGGCTCTAACGCACGGTCGGAGTGAAGTGTCGACCGTGTATATTCAACCGCGAGTATAACCGATCGAAGATCGCTCGGTACAACGACCGCAATCGCCCCCATGGTAATTCGGTTTGCCCGATGCACTTTACTTAGGGATGCACGCGTACATGCTGCACGCGTGCGAACCGGACGGTCCGGTAATTTTCCCATAATTACATCGCCCAAGATCAAGACTAGACTTTCATTAATGCTCATGACGCCGCGATGCAATGAGAAACGAAACATGTCCGCTTATATTCGTTTGATAGTGATTTAAGTACCTTTTTCTTTCTTTGTCGTTTAAGAACGTTATGACTCTTCCAATTTGTTTCAATTAATATATAAAGATATATATATTAATTGAAACAAATTGGAAGAGTCATAACGTTCTTAAACGACAAAGAAAGAAAAAGATACTTAAATCACTATCAAACGAATATAAGCGGACATGTTTCGTTTCTCATTGCATCGCGGCGTCATGAGCATTAATGAAAGTCTAGTCTTGATCT